>OX246755.1:57627562-58020536 GCA_945910035.1 Brachypalpus laphriformis
GGCATGCCTAAAATCATCCTGCTTGTGGTCAAAAATGAAGCAAAGACACCTACAAAAAAATATGAGAGTACATTTGGGATACGACTTGTGTGGAGAAGAGTTTGCGCAACTACTTCTAAAGATTGGTAGCAAACCAATTACATGGCTAAAGGAGCGAGCTATATTAACACCAAGAAATGATGCAGCTAATGAAATCAATGCTTGCCTTTTACTTTAGTTGAATGCTCTTGACATGAAATACAAATCGATAGATTCAATAGTGCATATGCAAGTAGTACATTACCGGCTGGAATTCCTACACACTCTCAATCCCCCAGGCATTCCTTCATATAAGATAACATTAAAAGTCGGCGCACCTGTTATGCTCTTAAGGAATTTAAATCCTCCCAAAATGTG
Source organism: Brachypalpus laphriformis (assembly GCA_945910035.1). NCBI lineage: Eukaryota > Metazoa > Arthropoda > Insecta > Diptera > Syrphidae > Brachypalpus > Brachypalpus laphriformis. The sequence continues at coordinate 57,627,959 of OX246755.1, forward strand.
CAACGGTACTAGATTGCAGATAAAGGTTCTCCAAAAGAATTTGACAGGGGCGATAATTCTTACTGGATGCGGCCAAGGAGAAACTGTGTTCATTCCTCGCATCCCGCTTATTCCATTTGATTATCCGTTTCGTTTCAAACGACTACAACTCCCAGTGCAGGTTTGTTTTGCCATGGCGATAAATAAGGCTCAGGGTCAGTCCTTAAAGAAGACTGGGGTTGATTTAAGGGCAGACTGCTTCTCTTATGGCCAACTATATGTGGCATGCTCGAGAGTTTGCTCACCTCGCAGTCTGTCCATTCTATAGCCTGAGGGAAAAACGACAAACATAGTTACAGAGAGGTGTTGAAGAAATAAGGTAACCCAACGGCAGTTTTAAAATTTATAAAACACCTTGGATTAAGTCGACAGTTCCATTAGTATTCATATAAATACCGGGGCTTAGAAAAGGACCTGCCAAGGGTAACACTAAATTTGTCTGCTTCATTAGTACGTCTTCGAACTAAATAGTTACACAGTTTATAAAAATGATAGTTTGGCCGAATATACACAAAAAAAAAAAAACAAGCTGAACCCTTAGTATCAGCTGAAAAATCTGTCAACTACAACTAAAAATCGGCGATCTATTTTGGAAAACTTATACTTCGCTATATCACACAAGGGAGAAACGAGGCGATCGATTTAACCAGCAGATACAACGTTTAAGGATCTGCGAATGAGATATCGATCGATATTTATTTAATTTACAAAGAACTGACAAGTTTTCTGCAAAATTATTGTGGAAGCCTTCATTTGTTACAGTTTCAGGAGTATCCTAAAAAAATTATTTCTTAAACAATTTTTTTTTTCGAATTCTTATTCCAAAGCAAATACAAATATTTGGCGCAACAGCTCTTTAAAGTGCCAGGGCCTAGCTTCTCGCAACCACTCATGTTGTATGCGTTATATTTTTCACACGAATGGAAGGGATCTACAGTTTAATGCCGAATCCGAACGGTGATTTGAGAAGCTTTTTCGTGACAACAATACTCTCGGATGTTTGTCAGACGCTCACGAGAGGTGGGACCGTGAAGAAACTTTTTGGTGTTTTTTGGGATTCAAACTTGGAACCTCATGCGTAGTGATCTGACACACTAACCACTTACGCCACGGCGCCCACTCTTTTATTTTTATTCCCTTAATTGGATTTTTCCGAAAACGTATTGTAGAGATTCAATAAAATAAATTAGTGGTACGTACGATTAAAATGCGCTCGCTTTATCATTTATGAAAAACCACGAAATTTCTCAAAACTAAGGCAAAGCGGAGACAAATTGTTTTATAAGGGACTCAACCTCAAGGGTATTACACGAAGAGACCGTCACGCCAATGTCGAAATATGTATCTGAACAATAAATAGAAAATGTAATAAAAACTTTGCGGATAAACAAAACAGAATGCTTGGATGGAATTAAAAATCTGTACTTGGAAAAATTGCCAAATTTAGGCAAGCGATTTTTAATGTCAATAGTAAATTCCTGTTGCTGGAAGATTGCAAAAGTGGTGCCCATTCCTTAACCGGGTAAACCATCTGAAGACCCTTATAGCGACAGACCAATTAGTCTTCTAAGCTGTCTTTGCAAGATTTTTGGAAAAGTCTTAAAGAAAAAATTGTTAGCAGTAGTTGAAAACAAAAGACTGTTTCCCAGTGAACAATTTGGGTTTAGAAGTCATCATAGTGTTGTGCATCAAGTTGTTAGAATTAGTAAATACGTTCAAGGTAAAAGGTCACAAAGTAAATCAACTGGTAAAGTACTCCTTGACATTGAAAAGGCTTTTGATTCTGTGTGGCATAACGGCCTTGACCACAAAATGTTGTCCTTTGGTTTCCCGTCGTACATATGTTAGTCAAAATTGTTTTAGTGTTTTTTGTCAAATAGGCGTTTTTTTGTTTATGTAAATAATGATCATACTGAAGTAAAACACTTTAATACTGGTGTTCCTCAAGGCTCAGTCTTGGGCCCAATTTTATACAACATCTTCACGTCAGATTTTTGAGAACTAGCCTATTGTGAATCAGCAATGTTTGCTGACGACACGGGCTTATTCTCGTCGTATGAATTTGGTCTCGCGATCGACAAATCTACAAAATGCTATTTACAGCTTGAGTATTATAACGGGTGGAAAATTAAAGTTAATACTACCAAAATTCTTTTTCAGTAGAAAAATAAAAGCTTGCTGCCTACCTACTAATCCACTTAGTATTAGTGGTGAAACTATAAATTGGCAGCCATGTGTCAAATACCTAGGAATTTATCTAGATAAACGGCTTTTATATTTCTAAATAACTGTGATATTCCAGTAAATCCAATGGTTAACGAATTAAATATGTAACTTCAATCAAACACTTATCATTAACTATCTGCGGTTTAATATTTATTTATTATTATTTATTTATTTATTATATTATATTATTTATTATTTATTATTTATTATTTATTATTTATTCTTTATTATTTATTATTTATTATTTATTATTTATTATTTATTATTTATTCTTTATTATTTATTATTTATTATTTATTATTTATTATTTATTATTTATTATTTATTATTTATTATTTATTATTTATTATTTATTATTTATTATTTATTATTTATTATTTATTATTTATTATTTATTATTTATTATTTATTATTTATTATTTATTATTTATTATTTATTATTTATTATTTATTATTTATTATTTATTATTTATTATTTATTATTTATTATTTATTATTTATTATTTATTATTTATTATTTATTATTTATTATTTATTATTTATTATTTATTATTTATTATTTATTATTTATTATTTATTATTTATTATTTATTATTTATTATTTATTATTTATTATTTATTATTTATTATTTATTATTTATTATTTATTATTTATTATTTATTATTTATTATTTATTATTTATTATTTATTATTTATTATTTATTATTTATTATTTATTATTTATTATTTATTATTTATTATTTATTATTTATTATTTATTATTTATTATTTATTATTTTATTATTTATTATTATTATTTATTATTTATTATTTATTATTTATTATTTATTATTTATTATTTATTATTTATTATTTATTATTTATTATTTATTATTTATTATTTATTATTTATTATTTATTATTTTATTATTTATTATTTATTACTAATTACTTGTTATTTGTTATTTACCATTTATTTTTTATTATTATTTATTTATTGTTATACGCTAGCTGTTATTTCTTATCCAGTTTTTTGATGATTGCTATTTATTATTGTATCTACCAAAAGTTGTTTTTATTTATTAATTTAATAAATTAATAATATTTCTTTTTTTAATTTTGTCACTATTATTTTTATTTCTATATTTTTAGTTTAGTTATACATATAGTTATTTATTTATTTTTGTTCGTTTTTCATAAAGGTTTTTTTCCGTTATTTTTCCGTTTAAATGTTTTGAATAATATAAACATTTAGTATATCATGTATAAAAGGTAATATTTCAGTAGAAAGATATAAGAAAGTTATCAAATCGCTGTACCCTTACTATAAATTGGGCGACAACCTATGTGAACAATTTTATATAAAAAAAAACACATACGTAGTCATAGTCAATAGAACAAGTGAAGCGAAAACAAAACTCAACAGGTCCATAAAAGAACTTAAGGATTTATTAAAGGAACATAGAAATAATAAAATCAACAACTACTTAAGAAAATTGACTTCAACGGCATCGACTAACTATTCGCTATGGAAAGCTACAAAAACCATTAAAGAAACTGTAGACCACCAACCCCCAATTAGGACTACAAATGGTAAGTGGGCGAGGATGAACATTTACCAATGACAAGGACAGAAATAGAATTAACCAACCAATAAACGTAACTCACAGTGACATAAAAATAAAGAAAAACTTCTGTTAAGGAAATCAAAACATGCATCAAAGATGACATGAACCCAAACAAAAGTCCAGGATACGATCTCATCACACGTAAAATCCTAAAGGAACTTCCGGAAAACGCAATAGTATATTTAAGGAATCTCTTCAATGCCATCATTACTACTAAATATTTTCCAAAAGCCTGGAAAGTAGCTAAAGTAATTGCAATTCCCCAAACCTGGAAAAGATGCTAAACAACCAGCAAATTACAGACCGATAAGTCTACTACCAATTCTATCAAAACTATTTGAAAAACTTTTTGCTACTCGACTTCAGCATATACTGGACGAAAATAACATAATACCTAGACATAAACATTCAACTATACAACAAATACATCGTATAACAAACAAAATCTCAAAAGACTTAGATGACAAACATTTCTGTGCTGCACTCTTTCTAGATATATCCAAGGCATTTGATAAAGTGTAGCACAATGGCCTGATACATAAATTAAAACTTCTTCTCCCACCGGACTTCCAACTTTTATTAACAAGCTATATTAGTGACCGTTTCTTTTGTGTGCATTATAAAGATGAACAATCACCTCTCTACAAAGCTGATGCTGGAGTTCCACAAGGAAGCGTGCTAAGACCTTTATTATATCTAATATATACAGCAGACATTCCAACTTCGAGAAATATCAACACAATGACCGCCACTTTTGCAGACGACACAGTAATACTTGTCTCACACCGATGTCTAAAAACAGCAACTGATCTACTCCAACTACAATACATCTAAACGAAATAGCAGACTGGTTCAAAGAATGGGGTGTACAAATAAACGAAGACAAAACGCAACAAGTAATATATACAACAAGAAAAACCGTGGATCCACCAATTGTTAAACTAAACAATAAAACAGTATCCCTCAGACAATCAAGCTAAATACTTGGGAATGTATATACCATAGATAAAAAACTAACATGGAAACAACATATTCGTAAAAAGAGAAATCAAATTAAAGATAGATTCAGACTGCACTACTGGATGCTGGGAAGAAATTCAGTACTTTCAGTTGACAACAAGCTTCTCATATACAAGACAATCATCAAACCAATTTGGACATACGGTCTACAACTCTGGGGTGTAACCAGCAAAACAAATATTGACATTATCCAAAGACTTCAAAACAAAATTCTACGCACAATAGTGAATGCAGCCTGGTACGTACCAAACAAGAATATACACAAAGATCTCAACATACCGACAGTACTCGAAGAAATCCAAAATTCTAGTCAAAAACACCAAATTCGACTTCTTAACTATGAAAACTATGAAATTAACTATCTTCCAGCCCAAGAATACGCTCATATACGAAGGCTGAAACGAATAAGGCCATCCGACTTACTAACCAGTGATATGAACTAAAAAGTAATGTGTTTAAATGTATCTATATGTACCTTTTGCCAATTCATGTTAATACCTTAATTTTTAAACTTCCGTCTTACCTGAGAAATGTTTTATGTTTATATGTATTTACTGTATAACCAAAGAGGTTCTTAAAGGCAATGGCCTTATGACTGCTGTAATCCTAATTGTAGAACCGATTACTTAATGTCCAGTGGACAGATGTAAAACAATAAAGGAAGAAAAAAAAAAAAAAACAACATACGTAGTCATGTGCTGCGACGCTAATGCTCAGAATACAGCCTGGGGCAGCAGCAAATGTAATATACGAGGAAACCATCTCCTAGACTTTATACTATCGTCTGGCATGGTAATTAACAATGTTGGCTCCCAGCCAACTTTTGTTACGGCAAGGAGGGAGGAGGTAATTGACCTGACTCTATCCAATTGGTATTTCAAGTCAATTACTAACTGGAGGGTACTGTCGGAGGTGTCCTGTTAGACCATAAATATATCGTTTACCAAATCGAATGCGAAGCTATAACTTTGCAGGAGATTAGGAATCCGAGGAAAACCAACTGGGTGCGGCTTAGGGAAGAGCTAGACAGATCTGTTAAGACTCCAACTAAACTCAGAACAAAACGAAAGATTGAGGATGCTGTTTAAAACCTGACTATCGTCTTTACCAGCTGTTTTGAACTGAACATTTTCAATCGCATCAATACGTCCATTTATTCGGATGGTACCATTTTCGTCTAAGTATGGGGAAAGTTTTTGTAAAGGGCTTGATTTAGGAATTTCAATACCACTTAATGCATTCCCGAAACCTTTCAAGGCTGCGTACTCGTTTGGAAACACTACGATTTGACATTGTTTGTACAGGTGAAAATATATTTGAGCTTTTGTATCTCGTCGTTTTGAAAACCAGTTGAATGAATCGAAAAACATACATTACAGCTCTTAGAAGTCGTTTCCATTTAGAGAAGCGTGTATAATCAATTATATATGTAGCTGTAGTTTCAGTGTGAACATAACACTCTCGGATTTCTTCCTTACTTTTAGACGATGGGGTGTTGTCATTATCCTTTCCTGCCCAACTTGTTGGTTTTTGATAAGAAAATCTTGGGCCCATATACCATCTGCTATCTGATGTAAAGTTACATCTGCTGTTATATTTGGTGGCGTCGTCGGCAATGAAGCTTTTGTAATTCTTATTACTTGGCGTTATCCAACTAAAGACCACTTAGGAATCTGTCCATAAGGTTACACTATCAAACATTATTGTGTGGCTTTTTTGAATAAATTTCGTAAGTCTGACTCCCAGCACAGCAGCTTCAAACTCAAAACGAGGTATTGAGAGTGTTTTGATTGGTGCAACCTTGGTCTTTGCACTGATAAGTGAACACTCTACTGCCTTTTGATTTGACACACTTAAGTAGGCCACCACGGCAAAGGCTTCCTCGCTCCCGTATATATGCAGTTGCACGCAGTTCCTACCATCAAATCGCAGGTCACAAAGGTACGTCCTCCTAATAGATATAATCTTTATAGTAGGAATCAGCCCTAACCATCTTTTCCATTTTTGAAACTGAGGTTCTTTTATTTCCTCATCCCAGTCTACCCCAAAACGCCAAATCTCCTGTAGAACAATTTTTAGGTGAATGGTGAAGTTCGCAATTAGACCAAGCGGGTCGAAAATACACATCAGAACTCTTAAAACTTCTCGTTTTGTAGGGATGCATATACCAAGAACTAGTTCCTGTTTGATCTAACTCGTTTTAAATGTGAAAGGGAACTCGTCGGAGACCGGGGACCACCACATGCCCAGCAGCTTTTCAGCGCTGCAAACCGTATTCAAATCGGTGAATAGCTTGTTTGAGCTCATCGCCTTAGATGGAAGTGCGGCCAGTACCTTTGTAGAGTTTGAGATAAAGTTTCTAATATCGAACTCTGCTGGTTCATGAATAAATATTACGTCTTTCGCTAAGCGTATTGCCTCTTCCTCTGAGTCTACACTGTCTAGAAAGTCATCCACATAGTGGTTTTCGATAATTGCTTTGGAAGCCCTTGGGTATTGAGACGCAAATTTCATGGCATTTTTATTTTTTACAATTTGGGCACAAAAGGGTGAATAGGTCATCCCAAAAGTCATTACTTGCATCTGGTATACCTCTATCCGATTGGTGCTGCCGTTTCGCCACAGGAATCTCTGCGCATTTCTATCTTCTTCTATTATGTTTACTTGATGGAACACTTCTCTTATATCTTCTGCGAGCGCAAAACCAAAACGCTCTCCATAAACCGAAAAAGAACTGTTGGTAAAACAGGTACACTATCTGGTCCCGTTAACAGGAATGAATTAAGATATGTACCATTTACTTCGCCACCGCATCCCAGACTAATCGAATTTTATCTGGTTTATTTGGTATCATAACAGGGAATATTGGTAAATACCAAACTGGTGGTTCCTCGTTATTTGCCTCAACATCGGTTAACCTTTTTGCATACCCCTTTTGGGTGTATCCTTTAACTTGCCGCCTTAACGCTTCAGCTACTAAAGGTTCTTTGGAAAGCCGCTTTTTGAGACAGAGTAATCTTTTTTCAGCCATAGCCTTACTAGATGGAAGAGAAACCCTTTTGTACTTCCATAGGAGAGGAACCGCATATCGTTTACCTAAACACACGCTTCTTTCTTCGAGGATTTGAACCGCTCTCTCGTCTTCATTGGAAAGTATGCCTTTATTCGTCTTTGTACCTGTGCTTTCCAAGGAGAAATACTTTTAACCATTTCATGCATCATCTGATCAGCCCCCGATTGATATTCGCAAGTATGAAAGTTGTATTTTACTTTCTCCCTCACAGACGATCCATCGTCTTCCAAATTCGAACCGAACAATGTCCAACCAAGCCTTGTTTTTATTACTACTGGTTCGGTTTCTTTGCCCTCGCGAGTCTTTAACGGGATGCCCAAGTTCCAATGTCGTAGACCAATTAAGATCCGCGGCTTTGCATTGCAGTAGGATTTTACCGGAAGATTCTTCAAATGACTAAACTGTTTTGTTAGACGATATGCACCAAGGGTTTGAACGGGGAGTTGCAAGGACTTGACAGTACGCGCATTTGGAAGTAAAAACTTTCGAGTTCCACACTACGCCGAGATTTCAAATGTTATTCTTTTCGACGAGCTTTCACGCCGATGAGTGTTTGCCGTCCATTTTAAGGACAAAGGGTCTGTTTCACCATCTGCATCAAGTGATTCATCGACTAGGGTCACTGAAGATCCAGCGTCCAAAAAGGCATAGGTGTCTACTTTTTTTGTCCTTAAAGTATAGACTCACGGGAATAATTTTGAACAATATCGAATTTGTATTCGCTAAAATGCATATTTCTCCCAATAGGTTCACCAGCACCCAGCTGAGCCGCGGTGTTGTGGAGAAGTGGATTGTGCCTAAAGGTGCATCCATTAATCCCTCACAACTGTGACGAGAGACAGCGATGCCTGCCATGTTGGAGTAAGCAAGTACGGCAGCAAAGGTAGCGCTTAACCATAGACCATTTATCTTGAATGGACATATTAGAATTGTTCGCATGAAGCGATCGATTTGCAATCGCCTTGGCAAATGAGACACTTGGAGTTAAATTGCTCATTGGTGTCTTGATGCTCACTGAGAAATGCTTTCGACCTTTTGTTACCCTTGGACTCTGACTGTCCAGCAAATGTCAAGGTTACCTCTGAAGCTGCTTTTCCCACCTGCGCAAGCCAGTTGCTAAACACGGATACATCTATATAAGAAACAGTTTGCTTAAATATTCCCCAGTTCAATTTTATTTGTACGGGTAGCTTATCCACGAGTTCTTGCAATAAACAAGGGTTGTTCAAATGTGTGCGAAGGTCCGTGGCTTCCATTGTGCTCCACACATTCTCAACTGAAAGCGCAAAATTTATAACCGTTTCCAACTTGTCATACCTAGGTGCTGGTTCGCTTCTAATTTTTTTTTCAGAAGTGATTGAATGACTAACTCAGGCCTGCCAAATAATGTATTCAAGCTTTCGATTACACCGTCGACTTGACCAGGGTGAAGCAGCCTAAGCCATACTGCTTCCAACGCCTTCCCTCTCTACTCCGATTGCAACGGTGCTTAAATTCTCATATTTACTATAGCTGCACGTTTCTGACGAGTTTTTTCGCCAGCTAATAAAAAGCGGCCACTCTTCTGGACGACCAGAGAAAACAACCTGGTCTTTTGCCATGACTTGCCTCGCGGCTAATTGAGTTTTACTCAACGCCAGTATTTCTTCCTTCTTTCCGTGTTGCTGCTCACCAGTTGCTTTGGTAGGCTGCTTAATGCCTAATCATGTGTCGTAAACGTTTTCGCGTGCATTTTCCCTTCCGCGCTTATATTTCCTTTAGCGTGCTGTTTTTTATCCAATCTTTCACCCGATGTTCATAGGACAACTCGGAACCAACTGTATCCTCCCCGTTATTAGATGTGAACTGTTCCAAAATTTCGTACTTTTTTTTGAAGATAATCTCGATCCCGTTGTTCCTGGAGTTTGAGCTCTTCTCCCAATTTTTGTAACTGCATACTGACAATTTTTTCTGATACTTTCGACCTGATGCAAGTACCCGTTATTAATTTATTGGTACTTTTAAGTGGCACTGCGTTAACAGATGGTCCTAATTGTCGCTCGGGCACAGACAGCGTACTAAGCTGCGCGATGGTACCTTGAGTTGAACAATTCTTCAGGGTTGATTGCTCACTAGTTTGTGGGTGATTGCTTAAGTTTTTTGCGGTACAAGCTTCGCAAAACCAGTCTTTATCCCGAATATCATTTGTAACGCCAAACCAAGTAAAATAAGACCAACAATCGCAGCCGTCACATTGAACCATGTGATCATGATGCTCGGGAGCGGTACTTTTTTTTTACAGTTGTGAGCATTAGAGGTTGATGGCGGTAGGCGACCTTTTAACCTAGTGGATTTGTGTGACTTAGTGACTTACCTTATGCCCCGATCGATGTAAGTATCTTAGGTTGTTAACAAGGAAACACAGTGTTGAAATCGTCAGGAGGTATTCACTGCCATACGATGGGATGGGAGTACACGCGATGGTTACCTGGTCTTAGGATACGATGCTGTGGACGCCGATTGTGCATAAACGCACTCCAGAATTATCGTTAAACGAACATTTAGTTTTGTTGAAGTCAATTCAACAAATAAAATAACCAGTTTTTCCGAAAATATGAGCTTTATTTGTCGGTTGAACCGACTCCTTGCCACCGGTGAACGATTCCAATTTGCTAAATTTTCCTTAAAATTGAATACAATTATAGTTTGTTTTAATATACTTATTATAAGACTTACGTTTAGCTTATTTTATTAATTTTACAGATTCGATTTTTAGCTTCTTTTATATAATAGTAGTAATACTGTACGTGACATGATGTGGTCGCTAAGTAAATAAAAAAAAGAAAAAAATCTCGCCATTTAATTCAGCTAGGTGTCAGATGTGCTGGTGTTGCCAGATTCACCTCTTCTCCTACAGGGCGGCCAAGTTCGCTTACATATAGATTTCGGAATGCGCGTTCAGCGAAGAGTTTAGCGGTCTCTTGCGATTGTAGCTTTTCGACGTTAAATTTTCTCACAGTGACTCGTCTTTGTTGCTCAGATTGGGATATCCGCATTCGTACCTTGGCTACAACAAGGTAATGATCCGAGTCTATGTTGGCCGCTCGGAAGGTCCGGACATCCAGAATACTGGAGGCATGCCTTGCGTCGATCGCAATATGATCAATTTAGTTGATCGTTACATGATCATTGGACCGCCATGTCTGCTTATGAATATCGAGATGAGGAAACCATGTGCTTGCTATGGTGACATTTTGCTCCACAGCGAAATCAATTAGCCTTAGTCCGTTATCAGACGTGGTGTCGTGTAGGCTATGCTTACCGACTGCCCTACCAAAGATGTCCTCCTTTCCTATTTTGGCGTTAAAATCGCCCAATACGATTTAACGTCGTATTTAGGACATTGCTCATATGTCTTGTCGAGCTCCTCGTAGAAACACTCCTTGGAGGCAGGGTCCTTTTCTTCCGTCGGGGCATGAACACATATTAGGCTTATGTTAGCGAATTTAGCCTTGATCCGGATAGTCATAATACGCTCGCTTACGTATCGGAAGCTTAAGACTTCTTGCCTAAGTCTGCCGCGTTGCCTGTTGCCTCTGTAGCAATCACCGTAGTAGATGTCACAGTTTTTCATCCTCTTTTTGCCCGGCCCATCCCATCGCACTTCCTGGATAGCGGTAATATCTGCTTTATAGCAGTCTAGGGCCTCTGCTAGTTGTTCGGCTGCACGTGGTCTGTAAAGGGACAGAACATTCCACGTACAGATCCGAAGGTCGTTGTCCTTATTTCGTTTGCTGGGGTCGTCATTAGTTGAGTCATCCTTATCCGAGGCTTTTGGTTGTTTCGGAACCATCGATTTATTACGTGGTAGGGAAGTTACCCCGACGGCACAACCCCCAACCTGAAAGGCCAGTTCCTTAATTATTCCCCTATGACGAGGGGCTGGGTACACCGGTGCCAGTGGTCCAATACGGGAGTATGAGCGCTGCCGTTGACCCATTAATGGCTCCTCCGCCACCATCTCTATTCCAATGTCCTGACCAACATTGGAAAGCAACTCGTCCAAGGTATTCACTTAGTTCCACCTAACTGGAACTATAGACGCCAGCGTTGACTCCGTCTAGGGAATTCGTCCGCTGCCGCCTGGAACAGGAATAAGTGCTCTAGTGTGAAAGCACTCTTTCCCCCCTCTCTCATCTGCTGCCACCAAGAATCCACCAAACGGGGTTGGTTACCCACTTCTTGGATTAAGGTACTAGGCACTCGGCTGTCACCGCGTGGAGGTTGAGAGTAGGAGTTGGTAGGCCTCAGCTGAGTGAAAACACTTGTGTTTTCATATGATCGCATGCACTACCGTTTGACCAGCCCAATTGAATCTACGTGGAATCTTATTTTTTCTCAAACCACCACCACAACTTTCCAGTTTCTTTTTCTACATTGGCTTTTCTTTTAGATGAGTTAATATTTTTTATTTATTGATTGACACTGGGCTTATCGTTTTGTTTTAGGTAGCACCGTTTATTTTATAAAATATGCCTTTGGGAAACAAATCTAATCTTTCTCGAAGCTCAAAACGTGCAAGGACAACTCGTCAAGTTCGATCACATCAAACAAATGAAGAATGTTACAGTAGGTCAGGTACTGAAGATGAACGTCTTGCTACGACTCGCGCGAAATAAATTTTAAGACTCCTTAAAATTTTTTTCGAAGAACTTTATTCTTTTATCTATTATAATTACGGTTAATGGGTTAAAGTTTATAAAATCTAACCTTACTACGGTCGACGTTTAGAACGGAGCTGCACCGTAATGGTTAGTTCTAGAGTTTATGTCAAACTAAAACTTATCTTATTATTGGGCCATAATTAAGGTGACCATAATTTTTTCCTCTCAAAGCGGGACACCTGTACATTTCTTTCGGCAAAACATACTTTTTTTTTTGCCTAAGAGGTAGTGGAAAAACGTTACTGCGCACGAGAAGTGCGAGACTTCTAGTCTCTAAAAAAAAACAACTTTAACCCCTTTTGAACATGACACCATTAACTCCGGAGCCGGATGCATTACTTCAGAGTGGTGTCGTTTTCTTTCCCCTTTGGGGACCAGCTTTTTCACATTTTTCACCTGTTGCGAGCTTATAATATCTTACCGGTAAGGTTTTGGTAAACTTACTGAGGGTATATTTACTTCCTCCTTTCTCTATTTCGATCTGAGTACCGTCTCAATGAATAAAGATATTTTATTTCACGTGTCGATACTCGGCACCATCTTGTTTACGGCACTGTTAGCCCACCGGAAGTCGAGCTACAAAAAGATGGAAAGCGCAAGGAGTTTCAAGAAAAGACGCAACAAATAAAATTAAATCCTCCGCCACCGATTAACGTCGTTGGAATTACGGCTATAATAAGTTGCATTGCCTCCTTAAAGGAACACTGGCATCGAAGTTTAAGGTGACATTTCTCCGAAACAATACGTGGGAAATCAATATCGATGATGCTGACGGCTACCGAGCAGTGTCTCAAAAATTGAATGCCGAGGAAATAAGTTAGAAAGACCACTGCGTGTTGCACCAAAGAAGATGTTATAAACGACCTTCAAGACAAAGGCTTTAAAGTTCTAGATGCCGTCAATATTATCAAGAAGAAGAAGCAACAGTCGGAGGGAGATCAGGAAAAATTGGTAAAGCGTGGTCTTCTACTATTCATGCTAAGTTTTGATAAAGACGAAAATAAAGATGTTATATACTCTCGCTTGGCAGACACCTTGACCTCAGCCTTGGGAGCCTAGCTCTCGGATGAGCTGACTGATGAGTAACGAACCAAGATCTGCCCCTCTAATCCAAGGTGTTACGCGACCCATGCCTATTGTATGGTTTGCAGCCAGGGGGTATACCGGCTGTATTATAACGGAGCTTCAGGGAGTAACCACGATCTTACTGCGCTAATGCGGGGCTCTGGCGCAGCTGACCTTTCTTTCCCGCGCTACTCGTGGGAACATGTACCAGAATAAAAAACAAAAACAAAAAATAAAAATAAAAAACAACCTAGATAGAATGGGTGGTACGGCTTCTATGCAAGCGGGTCGGATGGAGCAAATGCTCTGTATAGACGACGTAGTGGGTGGAAGTCGGCCGGGAACAAGCCTTGAGGGAGGCTTTAGGCGAGTGCAACCAAGCACCAGCCACACAACCGATATGTCCTCAAGGAAAATCCCTGAGCCGTCAAAAACAGCAGCACGCTTGGAACGTGCCAGAACGGAGGGTGGGAGCCAAGCTCTAGCCTCCCGACCCTTGGGCAAAAGTGGTTAAGGCGGATAATGAGGCAAGGAGTTCGGGCATAGCTCGGACACCTACAGTTCCTCAATCCAATGCCGCACCGACCAAGAGGAAGCGAGCTTGCCCGCCGATGGCGCCACCTGGGCAACCGGAAGGCAAAGATGACCCCCTGAGAAAGGGTCTGAGCGGTGCGGGATCTCTATGGTACCTGCGCTACCTTGAAAAGGGCCTTGCACCTGAGGATACCAGGAAAAAGGCGGAGGAGCATAGGGCAAAGCCCGACTCCACCGCTGTGCCATCAGCCAAGAGGGGCAGTAATGCCATAACACCTCCTGCATGTAATGTGCAGAAAAGGCTGAGGACCGACGAGAGCGCTAAGAGACTCCAGGCAGAGCCTGCGAATGCTAGCGCTGTCTCAGCTGGTAGAAGCTATGCTGTTTCTGCTGGGGGAGCTCCGGCTGTTGGAAGACATGCTGAGGCCGCAAAGGCTGAGCAGGTTGCAGTAGTTCCTGTGAATTACCCACAGGAAATGCTCGCGGCGCTGCAAAGGAAGACGAGAGCTGCTCGTGAGCTCTACGAGCAAAAGAGACGGGAAGAACATCGGCTTCTCCAAAAGAAGCAGAAAGAGCATGAGAAGCGCGCGTTTAAGAATATCGAGAGTCTATACTCCAGGAACAATGTACGGAAGTTTTACCAAAAGGTAAAAAGAACGTGTCAGAGAAGTAATACCCGTACAGAAACCTGTAGAGATAAAAATGGAAACCTCGTAGTAGAATCACAGTCGGTGCTGAGAATATGGAAAAACTACTTCTGCAGACTGTATAACGGCGACGAAGACCAACATCCCGCTGTCAGGCAGAATGAACCATTCAACATAGACGATGATAGTCAAAATTTCCGTCCACCTGACCAAAACGAAGTGAGGATAGCAATATCCAAGCCAAAATCGAACAAGGCTGCTGGACCTGACGGCTTACCGGCCGAACTTTTCAAGGCAGCTGGGGATGAATTGGTAGAGTGCATACACCAACTCATTTCTAAGATTTGGTCAGACGAGTGTATGCCTGATGAATGGAATCTCAGCATCGTTTGCCCGATCCACAAGAAAGGAGACCCCCCTCAACTGCACCAATTATAGAGGCATCAGTCTCCTCAACATCGCATACAAGATCTTTTCTGCGATATTGTGTGAACGCCTGAAACCTTTTATCAACAGCCTGATTGGACCCCATCAGTGCGGTTTCAGGCCAGGAAAGTCCACCATCGATCAAATCTTCACAGTTCGGCAGATCCTGGAGAAAACCCAAGAATTCCAAATCGATACTCACCACCTCTTTATCGATTTCAAGGCCGCCTATGACAGCATCTATAGAGAAGAGCTTTATAGAGCCATGTCTAGTTTTGACATCCCTGCCAAACTTGTCCGTCTGTGCAGGCTGACGATGGAGAACGCTCGCTGCTCCATCAAGGTCGGTAATGACCTCACCGAGACCTTTGATGTCAAAAAAGGCTTTAGACAAGGTGACGCGCTGTCATGTGACTTCTTCAATATTATACTTGAACGGATTGTGCGGAACTCACAAGCCAACACCGGAGGCACAATCTATTACAAGTCTGTACAACTGCTTGCATACGCCGACGATATAGACATTATCGGAAGATCTCAGCGGGCTGTCACCGGTGCTTCTGCAAGCATTGAGGCGGAAGCGGCCAAAATGGGTTTGGCGATAAACGAGGGCAAAACCAAGTATATGCTGTCAACAAGAAGGGAAAACCAACACCGACGAATTGGACAAAACGTCACCGTGGGCAGTTATAACTTCGAGGTAGTAAGGGACTTTGTGTACCTCGGCTCTACTATAAATTCTACTAACAAAATCAGTGGAGAAATCAATCGAAGAATAACTCTTGCCAATCGCTGTTTTTTTGGGCTTATAAGGCAATTCAACAGTAAAGCCCTATCGCGAACAACTAAGGAGACTCTATATAAGACCTTGATCATCCCAGTCCTGCTTTACGGCGCTGAAACATTGACTTTATTAAAAGAGGATGAAGATATCCTTGTTCGCTTCGAGAGAAAAATTCTTCGTAAGATTTTCGGTCCCATTTGCGTTGACGGGTTTTGGAGGAGAAGATTCAATCACGAACTATACGAGCTGTACAGCGACATCGACCTAGTCAAAAAACTGCGTATTGGACGTCTGAGATGGCTAGGACATGTAGAGCGAATGGACACCAACGCTCCGGCCCGCAGAGTTTTCGAATCTAATCCCGAGGGACGACGCGGTAGAGGAAATCATCGCCGTAGGTGGCGCGCACAAGTTCAAGGGGACCTCGACCAACTTGGAGTGCGCAACTGGAGGCAATTAGCTAAAGACCGAGCTAAATGGAGAGGCTTGTTGGCTGAGGCCCAGGTTCACCCCGAACTGTAGCGCCACCTAAGTAAGTAAGTAAATAAGTAGCTCGAAGCTGAGGACCTCAAAGCACTCGAGAACGCCATCGTGGCGGAAATGATCCTGGGAGACTGCGAGACTCCACAAACGGTGGAATGGCTAAAGACCGTAGCTCCCAAACTGAAGGGTTGGAAACGGGTGGACCTTACTGCATGCGGCAGTGCGGAAATACCACGTGCCCATTCCATCACCGTCTTCCTACCACGCAGCGTGGATCAGGATTACCAAACCTCTTTGGCACTCCTAGAAGCGCAGAATGATGGCCTGAACATCAAGGCACGGAAGGTTTTGTATGGTCGCAACGAGGGGACTGGGCAGATACTGGCTCTCGGAATCGACTAGGAGTCTTTTGAAGCCATTAAGGCTCAAAACTGCTCTCTAAGCTACCGGTTTGGCAGAGTGACGGTGGGCGGAATCAGGAAGCTGGAGGAGAGCGCAGGGCATAGTACCAGCTCGAAATCAGCCTCAGCGGAGACACCGCCGGAAGTGGAGCATCCAGTTCCGCCGAAGGTTGAAGCACCAACTGCAACTGCAGAACGGGACGCTCGGAGCGCAGACGAATTTATGTCCATCTCAGATGACTCGTTATCTGAGGAGGACATAAACTGTACAGTAATCTCTCTCCCTCTGAACATTGAGGAAGAAGAGATTCTGCTGGCGGAGGGCGGGGCAACAGCTCCCGACGAGCACTAGCTCGATGACCTCCACCAGTAAAATAAAGGTCGCCCAGGTAAACATCCACCACGCCATAGCGGCATCAGCCGCAATAGCTAGGATGTTTACCAAAGAAAACATGGGCATTGCATTGATTCAGGAGCCATGGATCTTGAAAGGAGGAATCAAAGGACTGTCATGCAAGGAGGCAAAGGTAATTTGGGATATAAGGGTGACCAATCCAAGGGCATGACGCGAGACTTGGTGCCATTACAGGTTTCCCTGAACATCGACGGAGTACACCGCACCATCATCATCGCCTCTGCATACTGTGCTGGGGATGAACCAGCTGTCCCAACAGAACTGCAGCGCTTAGTGGGGCACTGTAACAAGCTCCAAATGCCGCTGCTGATTGGATGTGACGCCAATGCTCAGAATATTTTATGGGGGAGCACCGACACCAATACCAGGGGTGAGTCTTTACTAGAATTCATTCTTTGTTCATCCCTTGATATATATAATGTAGGGAATACCCCAACATTTGTTAATAGAGTTAGACAGGAAGTTCTTGACCTCACGCTGGTTAGTCCGAGCATCAGCAGGTTAGTCATGAACTGGAAAGTATCAGATGAGCCGTCATTATCTGACCATAGAATCATTGTGTTTGAGTTAGGTAGTGCATGTATCACAATAAATCCAGTCAGGAACCCAAGAAAAACTAATTGGGAGGTTTTTAAAGAAACCCTAGACAGTAATCTGGAGCATATTGATCTGAGTAGGGCTCCAGCACATTATCTAGAGATAGAAAACGCGGTAGAGGGCATTAGCACCGCGATTACAAACGCGTTCGAATCGAGTTGCCCCATAAGCAACAGAAAGGGTAAGAAAGATGTGCCATGGTGGAGCAGTAACCTAACAAAATTACGCTCTGATACACGCAAGCTGCTTAACAGAGCAAAGCGTAATGGGGATTGGCAAAGCTACAGGGCGGCACTTACAAACTACAACAAGGAGTTAAGAAGGGCGAAAAAAGAAAGTTTCAGGAAGTTCTGTGAGACAATAAACACCACGCCTGCTGCAGCCAGGTTACATAAAGCAAAATCCGGGGGAATGCCAACATCCCTTAAAAAACCAGACGGCAGCTTTACTAAAGATAAAGAACAAAGAGCATCACTGCTCTTAGAGACTGACTTCCCCGGAAGTTTGCAGAACACCTGTACGGGAGCATGACCAACACTACCAGACCTCGGAAGCAAGATTGGGAGATTGCAGGGGCTATCTGCTCCAGATGGAGAATCGAGTGGGCAATTAGCTCCTTCCAGCCTTTCAAGTCACCGGGTGCGGATGGTATTATACCAGCCCTATTGCAAAGGGGGCAAGAAAAACTACTACCACACCTGATCAGAAAGCAGTCTTGCACTGGGATATACTCCAAACCAATGGAGACGGGCGAGAGTTTTGTTTATACCAAAAATGGGGAAGAAGGACCCAACACAGCCTAAGTCATACAGACCGATCAGCCTAACATCGTTTCTTCTCAAAACAATGGAGAAAGCTGTGGACAACCATTTAAGGGAGGATGTACTTAATACAGCCCCACTGCATTATCGTCAGCATGCATACAGAGCGGGCAGGTCCACCGAGACTGCTCTGTATCAGCTGACGGAAACAATCCAAAGTGCTCTTGAAACAAAAGAGATAGTAATCTGCGCCTTCCTAGACATTGAAGGGGCATTTGATAACACTTCACATGAAGCTATTAAACGAGCTCTTGACAGAAAGGGAGTGAGAAGAACAGTATCTAAGTGGATGTATGAATTGCTGAGAACAAGATCAGCAGAAACTCAAACTTCACATGGAATTATCAGGGTCAACACAACAAGAGGATGCCCATAAGGAGGAGTGTTATCTCGCCTAATTTGGAGTCTTGTTGTGGATGAGCTTCTTGAAAAATTAACAAGCCTTGGAATTAACTGTCAAGCCTACGCTGATGACATTGTACTGATTGCCAGGGGGAAATTCGAGGAAACCCTATGTTGCTGCACAACAAACTAAAAAACGAAAACCAAAACACTTCACACATTTGACACCTTACTCGTAGATGCAATTAATAGGCTGTGTGCATTGAATTACCAAGGACAATATGGAGTAATAGTAAGTTGCACTTGCAACTAACATATTGCAAACTTGGTGGTTCAATGAACATTAGCCAATTCAATTTATACGAGAATTAAATATATCTTAATTAAGCACACGCGAAACGTAACCACACGATGTAAACATGTCGAAAAACTAATGTCAAATATGTGAAGTTATAAAGCTAGGCCACTTGTAATGCATGCTATCTCTCTCTGACACATCATAAAGCTAATTGCTTACAATAGTTAATATAAAATACGGCTGAATTAATGATGGCCGAATTAAGGAAAGAGAAAGGATGCACTGCAAGAATAGATGCATTACTCTAACTACAAGGCTTTCAATAGGGGGCATTGATCACATTTTCTATCTATGTATTATCTTTTGTATGTAAATGTAAGAGATCATGTTCAGAAATTTATGGCAAAGTTTATTGAACTCGATACACATTGTATATAAAATCAGCTGGAACTTGTATATAGAAACAGAGGTTTCATTTAACCTAGCTTTAACTAATTGTGTCACTCTTTCCTTTTGAGTTAACAAATAAAGTAGCAAGTGTCACGAGCAAAATCAATTAAGAATAAATAAAGGTTATTACAACGTATCAAAAATACGGTGTTAGAGTTTCCTTCCAACTTTCTTTCAACCACAACTTACGGTTGCAAAGTTACCTTCATTCGTGGTTTGGACTAACAGCTTAAGTCCCCTTTCAACTACACCTTACGGTTGCAAGGTCCACTTTCTTTTGGTTTGGACTAACAACTTAAGTCCGAAACATTGATCCTTCGAGTATTGGTCCAGCGAAGCTTTCGTCCTGCGAAGCCTTAAGGAATTTTGCCTTAAGGATACCACTCCACATCAAGGAGTCAAAAGACCATTTCAACGGAGCAGAAAAAGGAGTACGAGTCCGGTTCAACGGAGCAGAAACTGGTTCAACGGAGCAGGAACTGTTTCAACGGAAACCTGGAGCAACGGAATCCGGTTGCGGCAAATACTGGAGCAACGGGTAGGAGTAGCAGAACAGCATTGAAGACACCAAGCGGTTACTACGGATATCAAGTAGCGGCATCCAGCAACAACGGAGTGGAATCAATTCAGTTTTCAACTCATTGAACTGAAATATTAAGGTAGGAATTTCAACTTATTTTCTACCAATTCTACCCAAACATACATTTAAATAAATTAAGATTTAAGCAATTTAAGTGAATTAAAATCAACATATAACGCCCATACTTGATTCTAAATAAAATATCAACCAAGTGCTAGTGCAAATTTATTTATAAAATGTCTAAACTGTGCAAATACATTGAAATTCAAGACAAAACTCTTGAAGAACTTCAAATGGATTTTGAAGATTTTAAAAAAGAAATCGTGTCGCGAAGTTCAAGGGGGTATGTGAACGCGTATCGCGATGAGATTGAAGATGTTTTCAAACAGGCTAAAAAGAATCACAGTGCTATCGTAAATAACGCTGCTGATCCTATAAAAGATAAATATTTTGAAAACGAAACATTTTTAAAAATCAAGCGAATTTACTTGAGTTTTATCGGCAGAGAAAAGCAATTCGGTTTTAGAAACGTCTCGTTTAAATACTACAAAGTCATCCTCATGTGAAGGACGCCTTCAACCAATTCACATTAAGCCTTTCTCTGGCAAATTTGAGGAATGGTGTGAGTTTCACAACTTATTTGAGAGTATGATCGATCAAAACGCCGATCTATCTGACGTTCAGAAACTGCAGTACCTTAAAACCTCTGTGTGTGACGAAGCTGCACGCTTAATACAACACCTCCCCATCGACGCCAAAAGTTATGTATCTGCTTGGGAAATCCTAAATGATAGATTTCAGAACAAGCGTAAACTTGTTAACACACAGCTTAGAATACTAATGGAACAAAAGAAACTCACCCATGAATCCGCCACAGGTCTCAAATCCTTGCATGATACCAGCACTGAGTGTATTCATGCACTTAACAATCTAGGAATAGCAACCGACGCTTGGGATTGCATACTTATATATGTAGTATACCACAAACTTCCTCCTCAAACACAAAGAGATTGGGAAAATAAGTTAGGCACTTCCAAGGCGCTTCCTGACTGGAAGACTTTTTCATCTTTTATTGAAGGTCGATTCAGTTCGTTAGAAATTTTTTTAGAAGAAAGCGGATTTTCAAGACAGCCAGGACCAACAACTAATTTTCGCAAACCTACAGCTACAGCCTTCCACGTTAAAGCGCAAGCTGGAAACAAGCAATTTCTTTGCCGCCTGTGCAAGGCCTCTCATGGAATACGGCATTGCAAGAAATTTTTGAGCATGGAACCAAAAGCACGCGTCGAAGTAGTTAGGCAAAATTCCATATGTTCTAACTGCCTTGGTTATGATCACCATTCATCAATTTGCAGCAGCAGTAACCGTTGCTATAAATGCGGCCTTAAGCACCACACTACACTACATATTGAGTCGAAAGTTGTGTTGAATTCAAACAATAACCAACAGACTACGCCGCATAATGCGCATTTCGGGAGGCACAACAGTAATTCCCAGTATAACACTCACTTAATTCAAAATACGAATCACGTTATCACATCCAATACGTTAAACAATGAGCAAGAGGGTGCTTCAACCTCCGAAAATCAAACGTTTAATGCGCATTTTAATCAAATGCGATCTAAAGCCCTACTAGCTACAGCCTTGGTGAAAGTTTATTCCTCTACGGGAACGCAACATGTTCTTAGGGCATTGGTGGACCCTGGCTCAGAGGCTACCTTCATTACAGAGAATGCCGTTCAACTTCTCAACTTAAGAAAGCGACGGACATTAGCGAATGTTACTGGTTTAGGGCAAATTTCAACGGGCACCGCATTCCATCAGGTCGATTTCACTATTTTTTCCTTAACCAATGCATCATTCTGTCTCGATGTCAAGGGGTTTGCTTTCACTCAATTGACCTCTTTGTTGCCAACGTATCAAATGGAGGTCTCGCAATGGAATCACCTGTCGGAACTTAAATTAGCAGATCCATCCTACAATGTTCCTGGGAAGATTGATCTTCTGATAGGTGCCGACGTGTATGCTTCCATCATCTTAGAAGGCCTGGTGAAGGGTCAACAGGGGTCTCCGGTTGCACAACAGACCACGTTAGGGTGGATTCTGACAGGTACCACAAATATCGAGTCACGTTTGAGTACTCTGACGGTTCAAACCCACTATAATTCCCTAGATGCGCAACTCAAGCAATTTTGGGAAATTAAAGAAAATTTGGACGATAGAAAACTCACGCAGGAGGAAGAAAGAGGTGAACAACACTTCCAGCAGACAGTGCAGCGAAGGAATGACGGTAGATACCAGGTACGGCTCCCATTCAAGGACAACATCCGTCCAAAACTTGGAAATTCGAAGGGGGCAGCAATGGCTAGGTTTTTTCAAATTGAAAGCCGCCTCGAATCCAACACAAAACTGAAGGAAGCATACACCAAATGCATCAACGAATATGTAGAACTTGGTCATATGAAAGAGGTTGAAATAAATTTTGAGAAGATCAACGAAGAACACTACTTCCTTCCTCACCATGCTGTTTTTAAGGAATCAAGCACCACAACCAAACTTCGTGTGGTTTTCGATGCGTCTTGCAAAACCTCAAACGGAATTTCCTTGAACGACCACTTGATGGTGGGTCCGAGGATTCAACAAGATATCAGAGACATCATTGCTCAATGGAGGAAATTCAAGGTAGTTGTTGCAGCAGATATAAGTATGATGTATCGACAGATATGGATGGCGCCGGAGGATACTTCATACCAACTCATTTTATGGAGAGAGAAAACTGATAGGCCCATCAAAGTATTTGCTCTCAATACTGTTACTTTCGGTACGGCATCAGCACCATTCTCAGCAATACGGACACTGCATCAAGTAGCCTCTGATGTAGAAACCACACATCCTCATGTAACTAAAGCTATTCTTGAAGGGTTTTACGTCGATGATTTTTTATATGGGTCCGACAACAAAGAGGACGCCATTACATTGCAAGGAGATGTTCTATCGACTTTAAGGGAAGCGGGATTTCCTCTGCGCAAATGGGCTAGTAATTTCTCAGCGGTTCTGGAGCAAATACCTGAAACGGAAAGAGAAATCAACCTTCCGTTAACTTTTGATTCTCCGGATGCTATCAAAACCCTGGGTATCCAATGGCATCCGGGAAAGGATGTTTTCAATTACACATTCAAACTACCCAAGGTAGAAAAACACACCAAACGTTCCGTGTTGGGGGATATTGCTAGACTTTTCGACCCTCTAGGATGGATCTCGCCTTGCATTGTTAAGGCCAAGCTAATATTACAACAGCTTTGGCTGAAGGATTTGTCTTGGGATGGTCCGATACCTCGAGATATAGAAGAATCTTGGAGAGACCTTCGCAATAGTCTTTCCAAATTACAAGACATCCAAATACCGCGCTGGATTGAGTACGAAAACTCTGCCAAGGTCCAACTGCATGGCTTCAGCGATGCGTCTGAGAAAGCGTATGCAGCAGTGGTGTACACAAGAGTTGTAAAAAAAAATGGTCAGGAGCACATCCGTTTGATAACTTCTAAAACTAGAGTCGCTCCAGTAAAATGTATATCACACCACGCTTAGAGCTCTGCGCAGCATTGCTATTGGCTAGGCTTCTACGTAAAACAGAGAAGGCTATGCAGTTCAATGAGGTGGAACTATTCGCATGGTCCGACTCTATGATAACTTTAGCATGGATCAAGGGAAATCCGTCAATTCGCACAACATTCGTAGCTAATCGGGTAGCCGAAATCCAAGCACTTGTGAGCTCTACTACTTGGCGACATGTGGGTAGTAAGGACAATCTTGCAGATTTCGGATCCAGAGGATTATCTCCGGAAGAGCTCATTGGTAACCAAATGTGGTGGAATGGCCCCACTTTCCTTCAAGGGTTCCTTGAAACCAACTTCTCAGCAGAAACACCGTTTAAAACCGATTTGGAGACAAGAGGACGAAATAAAACTGCAGAAACAAGAGCATTCTTTCACGACGACAAACAAACAAATACACTCACCAATCTCTTGAACGTGACATCACATTGCGGCATCATAAACGAATCCATAATTAAAAAATTTTCCAGTTTGAAACGACTTGTTCGCTGTATAGCTATCTGGCGACGGTATGTCTGCAACCTAAGACATAAGGTAAAGAGGAGGCTACTGGACACGCATCCAATCACTTGTGAGGAATTGAGCTCAGCTCATGATAAGCTTATCAATATGGTTCAAAGAGAGCTGTTTCCAGAAGAAATTAAAGCGTTACAGCTTAACAAGCCCATCACAAAAAACAGTAGTATTCGAAACTTAAATCCGTTTCTCGATTCCAAGGAAATATTACGCGTAGGAGGTCGTTTAACGAATTCACCACTCCCCTTTAACCAAAAACATCCCCTAATACTTAAGGAATCACATCACTTTTCAAAATTAGTTGTTCGCGATGTGCACCAACGTACCCTTCATGGTGGCCAACAACTAATGATGGCTGAAATCCGAAGCATCTACTGGATAACGAATTTGAAAAGGCTGGTGAAATCAGCGATTCATAACTGCGTCCGATGCCATCGCTACAACGCAAAAATGCAACAGCAGCTCATGGGCAGCCTTCCAGCAGAGCGGATTGTTGTCTCAAGACCATTTAGCAACACGGGTGTGGATTATGCTGGCCCCGTAGAGTTAAAGTTGTGGAAGGGTAGGTGCAACAAATCTACCAAGGGATATATTGCCATCTTCCTCTGCCTATCCACTAAAGCCATCCACATAGAATTACTCAGTGATCTCAGCGCAGCAGCCTTTATAGCAGCATATAGAAGATTTGTGGCCAGACGAGGAAGTTGTGCTAATTTGTTTAGCGACTGCGGCACCAACTTCAAAGGAGCGAACAACGAACTTCGGAAGGATAGTTGATTTATTTCCTCGGAATGGTCAACTGAAGTCGCTGAAAGTCTTGCTTCTCAGAATACCATGTGGCACTTTAACCCTCCCTCATCACCACATTTTGGAGGACTTTGGGTGGCAGGAGTTAAGTCAATAAAATTTCACCTTAAGCGAACCATCGGCGCGTCCAAGTTAACATTCGAAGAATATGCGACGCTTCTCGCTCAAATTGAAGCATGCCTCAACTCAAGGCCGTTGTGTCCAATGACGTCCGACCCTGATGATCTGTCAGTATTGACACCGGGACATTTTCTCATTGGAGCTCCACTTCGCACAGTTCCCGACAGAAATTTCAACGACAAAAATATCAATAACTTGGATCGATGGAGATACCTTCAACGTTTAACGCAAGAGTTCTGGAAGCAATGGAGCTCAACGTACCTCCATCTTCTACAACATCGTCCAAAATGGCATCAGCAAAGGCCAAACATCAACGTGGGAGACATTGTCCTCGTCAAGGAAGACAATCTGCCTCCAACGTCGTGGTTACTCGCGCGGGTAATAGAACTCCATTCCGGAGCAGATGGTCTTACGCGCGTGGTGACCATAAAAACAGAAAAGTCAGTATTAAAACGTCCGATCGCAAAATTATCCCCCTTGCCGGTATCCAATTCGTCGAACGAATCGCAAACATAAACATTGGACTATTGAACTTTTTGAAATATAAACACATGAACATGTGTATGAACTTATAAATACATGAATTATAAACCCCATAAAACTTCCCCGTATATATAAGCAACCCCAATAAGCAAGGTCAACGCACCCAACTCACCTAAAAGCATATCCACCTCCGGGTGAAGTGAAGGCACAACACCAGCTAAATATTCACATTAATCTACCAGAAATCTGTTAAACAAACTCTAATGCAACCGTTTTTTATTATTTCTTTGGGTGAGAAACCTCACGATTTAGCATCGAGATGTACACAAGCTACGAAAGACATCTGAACTAAACATCATTGCGAAAAATGGTTGCATGAATGCATACTTAGATGTCCACAAGATCACCTCAAACACTATAATGTGCACATGAAGCCGATGCCCGCAGCTGTAACTCATCCACACTTAACATCACTAACTCGTCATCCTGAGGCGGGGAGCATGTTGCTGCACAACAAACTAAAAAACGAAAACCAAAACACTTCACACATTTGACACCTTACTCGTAGATGCAATTAATAGGCTGTGTGCATTGAATTACCAAGGACAATATGGAGTAATAGTAAGTTGCACTTGCAACTAACATATTGCAAACTTGGTGGTTCAATGAACATTAGCCAATTCAATTTATACGAGAATTAAATATATCTTAATTAAGCACACGCGAAACGTAACCACACGATGTAAACATGTCGAAAAACTAATGTCAAATATGTGAAGTTATAAAGCTAGGCCACTTGTAATGCATGCTATCTCTCTCTGACACATCATAAAGCTAATTGCTTACAATAGGTAATATAAAATTCGGCTGAATTAATGATGGCCGAATTAAGGAAAGAGAAAGGATGCACTGCAAGAATAGATGCATTACTCTAACTACAAGGCTTTCAATAGGGGGCATTGATCACATTGTCTATCTATGTATTATCTTTTGTATGTAAATGTAAGAGATCATGTTCAGAAATTTATGGCAAAGTTTATTGAACTCGATACACATTGTATATAAAATCAGCTGGAACTTGTATATAGAAACAGAGGTTTCATTTAACCTAGCTTTAACTAATTGTGTCACTCTTTCCTTTTGAGTTAACAAATAAAGTAGCAAGTGTCACGAGCAAAATCAATTAAGAATAAATAAAGGTTATTATAACGTATCAAAAATACGGTGTTAGAGTTTCCTTCCAACTTTCTTTCAACCACAACTTACGGTTGCAAAGTTACCTTCATTCGTGGTTTGGACTAACAGCTTAAGTCCCCTTTCAACTACACCTTACGGTTGCAAGGTCCACTTTCTTTTGGTTTGGACTAACAACTTAAGTCCGAAACACCCTATGTGATATTATACAAAGGGGCCTAACAGTAACTCAAGAATGGTGCAGCACGGCTGGGCTTAATATAAACCCGGCCTAAACCACAATAGTGCCGTTCACGAGGAAGAGAAAACTCGAACTCGAACGAAACACACAGAAGAGATATCCAAAAAAGCTACCCGTGCTCTAATGATATGCAGGAGCCTAGCGGGTAAGTCTTGGGGATTTCGTCCAAATATTCTAAGATGGATGTACATTGCCATTGTGAGACCAATGATCACTTATGGAGCAATAGCATGGGCAAAGCGAACTAGTCTAGTCACTACGAGGGAGACACTCACTAAAGTGCAAAGACTTGCGTGCCTCTGCATCACTGGAGCCATGCGAACGTGTCCAACTGCAGCCATGGAAGTACTCCTGGAGCTAACACCGCTCCATCTTGTAGTGGAGCAAAATGCACAGCGAACGATCCTAAGGATGGCAAAAGAAGGTATCGGAAGGGAGAAATGTGTTGGTATGAGGGAATACGATGCACTTCTCAAAAAACTTCCCCTTCTGACCGTCTCCAGGGACGACAGTATCAGAAAATTTAACTTTGGGAAAAACTTTAGTACAAAGTTAAGCAACAAGAAAGAGTGGAGCAGCGAATCCACGTTGTACCGACTGGGCAACCACACGATAAAGTGGTATACAGACGGTTCGAGAACTGGAGAGGGAACAGGGGCGGGCGTATTTGGGCCAAGAACCAAGCACTCAGAACCCATGGGCAAGTACACCAGCATCTTTCAAGCTGAAATATGTGCTATAAACAGATGCATCCAACTCAATCTCGAAAGAAGATACTACAACTACGACATAGCAATACTGTCAGACAGCCAAGCAGCTATCAAAGCACTTGACTTCTACTCGTATGTCATTAAGTAAAAACTTGTGTGGGAATGCCTATGCCAACTTAATGAGCTGGGCAGAAACAATAAAGTTACACTTTACTGGATACCCGGTCATGTCGGGATAAAAGGTAACGAAGCAGCGGACGCCTTGGCAAAACAAGGGGCCGCAGAACCCTTCATTGGACCTGAAGCATTCTGTGGAATGTGGGAACATACCATACGCGAGAAAATCAGAAAAATGGAGAGAGAAGAGAGGGCAAGAACCTGGAATAACACCACAAGCCTGAGGCAGGCTAAGAAACTACTGGGATGTTACAACCGGAAAAGATTCGAAGCCTGCATCTGCCTTAGCAAGAATAACATACGGATCCTAACAGGCTTCCTAACGGGGCACTGCAAACTCAGGGAGTATCTACGGAAACTAGGTATAACAAATGAAGGCCTTTGCAGATTCTGCAACGAGTCATGTGAGACTCCGGAACACCTTCTGGAGTCCTGTGGGGCACTGACCCACAAAAGATTGAAATACTTGAGCAAATACCAAGTATCAGAAGAGGATATGCCAACCATGGACCCACTTCTCATTCTCAGATTCTTAAAAGAAACTGATCTGGAGAAAGAGCTCTAAGGTGAACTATTCTCGCCAAGGCAAAGTAAGACCATATGACCTTCAAACACAATTCCTCAGGAATTGCGATTGCGAAGGGGACTCTAACGAGAGAACAAACCTCCCCAAGGTATTAGCAGGGGGCACAATAGACCATTAGGTCGCAGTGCAAAATAACCCTACACAAATAATAAGATGTTATATATGGTATTAAGACTATTCTAAACATGGTGGTCAAAATCGAACACATGCGTAAGAGCTCCAGATCGATCCCGCAGTGTAAGTGATGTCAAGGCTTCAATCATACGCAGACTTACAGCTAAAAAGAATGGCGATGAGTTATGCGCAGGTAAACATCTCTTAGAAGAGTGTCACCTAAATAAGTAAACCACAGTCACTTGAATAAACTCCAAAGGAAAACATCCTGCGAACTATCGAGGTTGCGAAGTGGCGAAAGAGCTTCAAAAACGGCGCGATACGCTTAAAAATTCCATGCGCTCGAATACGAAACCAATCAAGAACAGACCCAAAATAGCTGCGAAAAAAGCAGCGAAAGAAAGAAAATCCGTAAATATTGACTAAAGTTCGGATAATGAAGAAAAATCCAAGCGTAGTAGAGAAAAGGTGACAGAAACAAAATCTTCGAATATTGGCGTGCAGTCTTATGCTCAAGCGGCGATGATTGCTAATGGCAAGTACATGACTGACAACTCACGGGAGATCGAAGCAAGAAACCATCCAAACTTTAAGGTAAAGACTCCTGCTCAACTTGCGGCATTGGAAAACGGTGATAGAAATAGCTCACAAGATCCTGTATCCCAAGGTTTCTTAATTCTTGCGAAACTTGAAGAGCAATGCAAAAACAAACAAACTTATTTTTGAGAGACTAGTTGCACTAGAAAACAACATTCATAACACATCCACTTCAACCAAAATATGAAAGAAACGCTTAAAATTCTTACACGGAAGATCAACGGGCTCGACGAGTTGGAAATATTTATGCGAGAAAAAGATATTGATATATGTATGCTTGGTCTGTGAAACTCATCTGACAAAACAATCGAATGTTAAGATAAGGGGATATAGCGTGTAACACGCCTTCCACCCATCGGAAAGAGCCAGAGGCGGATCATCCTTGTTAATAAAAGAATGTATCGAACACTCAGCGGAAGTAAAGATTGAATTAGAAGCAATGCAAGTAAGCACGATACGCGTTAGAAATAGACATTTTGCCTTCACCATTTCGTCTATTTTTTGTCCACTGCGATGTAAACTTGAAGAAAGTGATTTCACAAACATTTTCAACTTCCTTAAACCAAATTTTATTATTGGTGGGGATGTTGCGAGTTAGGGTAGGACCACGGAGGTAGCTTCGGTGCAGGTGAGGAGGGCGGCGGCATGCTTGTGGCTGCTTGGCTCAGCTCGTCGGGCGGGGTGGTTCTTGCCAACCCCACCGTACACCACCTACTCAGCAAACAAAAAAATCATGCCGAAATAAGCTAAACCCTAACCAGACTTCGGACGGACAAGAAACAAGAAAGAAAAGAAGAAAAGGAAGGCCATGTCCAAGAACCTATGCCTATACCCAAGAGAAAGTGCGGAAAAGATCGCGAACTAAACCTAACTAGCCTAGACTAAACCTAAGCTAACCTAAAACTTAATATAAACCCCTAAACTACCCCTAAACTATCTTAACGCTAACCTAACTTATCCTAACACGCGACTCCTCTTTTCCACTGTCTCTCTAGGATAAAGGTTCGTCAGGAACCCAGGGTATGCCAGATGTTAGTGGCAAAGGTAAGCCAGCCCACCCTTCACGTCTTGCGACGCATACCAAAATGCTATCTCCCTGGCTAGATTCTATGAGAGATAGCCCCTCAAAGGTTCCTTCAGTCACAACCTAAGTCTGTAGTAGAGGTACGTGTGTCAGTTCATGTCGACAGCGTTTGTATTAGTTTTGCCAAGTCTTCGTCCATCTAAAGAAAGGCGGCCAATTCATCCTCCACACACCTATGCTTAGGCTTTGCTTATGCGCTCATCGTCAGCAGACTCAAACTCTCGATTTAAATGGGTTATACACAATCTCCAGCTTTATTGTTTACTCTCTTAACTCACTATTGGCGTTATTCGCCTTAATTTAATACAAATTCAAAGTTACTTTAGTTACAATAAAAATAAAAGTAAAATCTATGCAATATATACATTAACTTAAATGCTCTGCCCCACTGGTATATTACATATATTCTTATATATATAATTATATATATAATTATCAGAATTCACTATTTCAGTTTGAAGTCACTGAGGAGTCACTATCTCTATTATTCTTAATATTTTTTTTATTTTTTTTTATTTTATCTGTGGGTCCACTTATGTCCCTCGGAGCACACCCTTGGGGCGATTGGTAGCGTTGAGTTATTGCTCTATGATGCGAATCGACCAGTTGCAGCGGAGCACCCGGTTGCGGTTTTGTGGCTTTACCCTATTTTATATATGTATGTACATATGTACGTATATTTCGTGTACGTACTCGTATTTGAACGGGTCGGTATTTGCCACCGTACACTGTCCGTTACACCGGATTCGGCAGTGAACCGGTCCTGATCGGTGCTCCACCCAAAAGGCAGAGGCCTGAGTTTCCGTCAGGCACCCACGGTCACTCAGAGCCTCTGTGTCAATCGTATCTTGATTTGGTAGTTTCGACACACTTGCGCCGGTCGGATCAGGGTTTTCCCAGCTATCTAAATAATAACTCTGGGGGCTCGACTTTGCCTCGTCACTGTGCCGTAGAATCAAAAAAAAAAACAAAAAACGAAAAAAAAGGAAACCTTATCTGAGAGGGCATATATATCAGAAAGATGATATCTAGGTCAGGTATATGTGGTCGATGCTCTCTGCCTAATTTCGCTTTGTCTTTTCTCTATGTATTCCTCTTGTCTCACTCCATTTTCTTTGTTCTCGTCATTATTCTTTTGTATAATTGTCTAGTCTTTCTCTGTCTTGTTTTTCTCCTCTCCTCTAATATAGACGTCTCGTTCGCTTTTTTTCGGAACTGGAAGGATAGTGTGGAGACCTTCCTACTTTCCAAACTCCCCTATCGATTCCCTTTCACTAGGCGATAGCCTATTATGTTTATTAAAACATACCTACTGTAAGCTATTACATCTACCGGACAATAATAAAATAATAATAATAATAATACTAATACTAATAATAGTAATAATAATAATAATAATGATGACAATACAATAAAAGTAAAATAACGATATTAAAACACCTAATTATCACATCCACTAAAACCAATAATCGATATTAACTATCGATTTACGTCAATACACCGCGTGAGCGGTACAACCCGACAAACAAACAAGGACAAAAGACAACCACGAATGAAGCACAAAAAGAAATGATAAATGAAAAGTCAAATGGATTCTGACTTACATCGATTGCGGTTGTAAGTTTGTTTATTTTGCAATTTTATTTCTTTTTGTATTTTTTTCAGGGTGGCTTTTTATGGCACTGGTTTACCGCCCCCACATAACCAGGCTCCGTAACAGGGACTTCAACGCGAAACAGCCCATCTGGGGTTCAAGGTACGCCTCTCAGAAAGGTAGAAAGATTTATAATGCGAGTATGCAATACATTTGTGATTTTCACTCGACGGGTAAACCAACATATTGGCCGACTGATAGAAATAAGATTCCAGATCTGACCGACTTCTTTGTTGTTAGAGGATATCTGGCAACTGTGTAAAAGTTGAAGAAAGTTTCGATCTCTCCTCTGATCATTCTCCAATCAACATGCGTAAGTGAAGCTTGATTAAAAAAAGTAGGACCGGGTAGATTAACCAACGCGAAAACTAATTTAGATGGCTTTAAAAAAACATATTGAGGCAACTATTAAGCCAAGCGTATCACTTAAAACGCCCTGTGATCTCTCTAAAACCGAATCCAACGGTTTCAGTTTAAAAACGATCAAAGTATGCTTCGTTTGTTCATCATTTTTCTCATTCTCAAACAAACGATACATTATAGATACGAGTACATAGTAGATGCAGACACGGTACACGGAGCGACAGAGCACAAAGTGCCTATTACCACAGATAATAAACTCACCCAGATGTCGCATACCCATACAAAAAAATTTTGATCTTTTTTGCGATGAGCAAACAACGATGGGCAAACAAAAAGCTTTCTGCTTCGCAAAGAAAAAAAACGGAAAATAAATTTTCAGTGCGAAAAGCTTTTTCTTTTGCTACTCTTTGTACCGTCTGCGACCTGCGACTGCGAGACACAATTTCATTTATACATACATACGTATGTACATATATTCATATGTAGGTGCGTATTTTCCCTTTTCATTTTGCTATATTGACCGAAGTTTCGATCTGTGTAGATCTGTGGTGTCGTAAAAAATATCTCAATTGTATTTTTTCGAAGTGAAAAGTGATATTTTACTGTTGGACACACAAAATTTGAAGAGTTAATCTAGGAAAGGTAAAATATATTATTTAAGTTTATTTCAGGTTGATAAGGTGCCTTGGTACTTACAAATACAAAAAAGTTCCGAAAAAAAATTGACTTAGAGGAAATGTCGTGGCGAATAAAGTGCGCTATTGTATGCTGCAAGTAACAACTGCTCAATATCCAGAAAGAAAAATGCTTAGATTAAAGATTAAAAGTGCAAACGAGTACCGATATATCCATTGATGAACTAAATGAAGTTTCAGCACTTATAGATTGCAACAGATCTATAGATTCCATAGAATCTGTATGCAAGAAATGCGAAGCGAACTCAAAAAAGCATTTTTTTTATATTCAACAAATAAGTAGACTAAAAAATAATTAACAAAATCCTCAAAGAGAGAGCTAAAAAAGTCTAAAATTCAGGAATATCCTGGCAATTAAAATCCGCAGGCTAAAAAAAGATAAAGCACAGCTTAGAGAAAATCAAAAGCAAACAATAGAAGAAAAAATAGATTTCTTACATGAAATACATAAATAAAAATTCGAAAACATTGTGCAAACTCATTTTATCACAAGGCAAACGACAATTTACCCAAGAAGAAAGGTGAATTTGCCAATGTATATATTTCCGCTCATTGTCTGGATATAATTTTCCTCGTGATCAGCTGCAATTGCACTTGCCACACCCAGCTTCATAGATGGATAAAACTTAAAAGTTTATCTCCTGGTCTAAACGAAAATGTTTTTAAGGAAATACAAAAAAAAGGTTTAAACATTGGAACCAAAGACAAAGAAGGCTGGTCAAACCGTAGTGCATGCGATCATATGAAAACACAAGCGTTTTCACTCAGCTGAGGCCTACCAACTCCTACTCTCAACCTCCACGCGGTGACAGCCGGGTGCCTAGTACCTTAATCCAAGAAATGGGTAACCAACCCCGTTTGGCGGATTCTTGGTGGCAGCAGATGAGAGAGGGGGGAAGAGTGCTTTTCTCACTAGAGCACTTCTTCCTGTTCCAGGCGGCAGCGGACGAATTCCCTAGACGGAGTCAATGGTGGCGTCTATAGTTCCAGTTAGGTTGAACTTAGTGAATACCTTGCGCGAGCTGCTTCGACGTATTCGGATCACAGGTCGGTAAGGAATTTCCAATGTTGGTCAGGACATTGGAATAGAGATGGTGGCGGAGGAGCCCTTAATGGGCCAACGGCAGCGCTCATACTCCCGTAGTGGACTACTGGCACCGGTGTACCCGGCCCCTCGTCCTAGGGGAATAATTAAGGAACTGGCCCTCCAGGTTGGGGGTTGTGCCGTCGGGGTAACTTCCCTACCACGTAAAAAGCGCATGGTTCCGAAACAACCAAAAGCCTCGGATAAGGATGACTCAACTAATGACGACCCCAGCAAACGAAATAAGGACAACGACCTTCGGATCTGTACGTGGAATGTTCTGTCCCTTTACAGACCACGTGCAGCCGAACAACTAGCAGAGGCCCTAGACTGCTATAAAGCAGATATTACCGCCATCCAGGAAGTGCGATGGGTTGGCCGGGCAAAAAGAGGATGAAAAACTGTGACATCTACTACGGTGATTGCTACAGAGGCAACAGGCAACGCTTATTCGGATGCGGATTTGTCATACGCGGCAGACTTAGGCAAGAAGTCTTAAGCTTCCGACAGGTGAGCGAGCGTATTATGACTATCCGGATCAAGGCTAAATTCGCTAACATAAGCCTAATATGTGTTCATGCCCCCACAGAAGAAAAGGACCCTGCCACCAAAGAGTGTTTCTACGAGCTCCTCGACAAAACATACGAGCAATGTCCTAAATACGACGTTAAAATCCTATTGGGCGATTTTAACGCCAAAATAGGAGAGGAGGACGTCTTTGGTAGGGCAGTCGGTAAGCATAGCCTACACGACACCACGTCTGATAACGGACTAAGGCTAATTGATTTCGCTGTGGAACGAAATGTCACCATAGCAAGCACATGGTTTCCTCATCTCGACATTCATAAGCAGACATGGCGGTCCAATGATCATGTCACGATCAACCAAATTGATCATATTGCGATCGACGCAAGGCATGCCTCCAGTATTCTGGATGTCCGGACCTTCCGAGCGGCCAACATAGACTCGGATCATTACCTTGTTGTAGCCAAGGTACGAATGCGGATATCCCAATCTGAGCAACAAAGAAGAATTACTGTGAGAAAATTTAACGTCGAAAAGCTACAATCGCAAGAGACCGCCAGACTCTTCGCTGAACGCGTATCCCGAAATCTCTCAATCACCCCTTTGCCGCCAGCATCAAGTACCGAAGACCAGTGGCAACGCTGCCAACATGCCATCAGAAACGCCGCGACTGATGTGCTGGGTCTCGCTCGACCACCACCGCGAAACCCCTGGTTTGACGAAGAATGCCGGCGAGTGCATGCAGCAAAACAAGAGGCATACAAAGCGGCGCTGCAAAGGAAGACGAGAGCTGCTCGTGAGCTCTACGAGCAAAAGAGACGGGAAGAACATCGGCTTCTCCAAAAGAAGAAGAAAGAGCATGAGAAGCGCGCGTTTGAGAATATCGAGAGTCTATACTCCAGGAACAATGTACGGAAGTTTTACCAAAAGGTAAAAAGAACGTGTCAGAGAAGTAATACCCGTACAGAAACCTGTAGAGATGAGAATGGAAACCTCGTAGTAGAATCACAGTCGGTGCTGAGAATATGGAAAAACTACTTCTGCAGACTGTATAACGGCGACGAAGACCAACATCCCGCTGTCAGGCAGAATGAACCATTCAACATAGACGATGATAGTCAAAATTTCCGTCCACCTGACCAAAACGAAGTGAGGATAGCAATATCTAAGCTAAAATCGAACAAAGCTGCTGGACCTGACGGCTTACCGGCCGAACATTTCAAGGCAGCTGGTGATGAATTGGTAGAGTGCATACACCAACTCATTTCTAATATTTGGTCAGACGAGTGTACAATTCGCACAACATTCGTAGCTAATCGGGTAGCCGAAATCCAAGCACTTGTGAGCTCTACTACTTGGCGACATGTGGGTAGTAAGGACAATCTTGCAGATTTCGGATCCAGAGGATTATCTCCGGAAGAGCTCATTGGTAACCAAATGTGGTGGAATGGCCCCACTTTCCTTCAAGGGTTCCTTGAAACCAACTTCTCAGCAGAA
The DNA here is from genome assembly GCA_945910035.1 of Brachypalpus laphriformis. NCBI lineage: Eukaryota > Metazoa > Arthropoda > Insecta > Diptera > Syrphidae > Brachypalpus > Brachypalpus laphriformis. The sequence continues at coordinate 57,664,532 of OX246755.1, forward strand.
ACACCGTTTAAAACCGATTTGGAGACAAGAGGACGAAATAAAACTGCAGAAACAAGAGCATTCTTTCACGACGACAAACAAACAAATACACTCACCAATCTCTTGAACGTGACATCACATTGCGGCATCATAAACGAATCCATAATTAAAAAATTTTCCAGTTTGAAACGACTTGTTCGCTGTATAGCTATCTGGCGACGGTATGTCTGCAACCTAAGACATAAGGTAAAGAGGAGGCTACTGGACACGCATCCAATCACTTGTGAGGAATTGAGCTCAGCTCATGATAAGCTTATCAATATGGTTCAAAGAGAGCTGTTTCCAGAAGAAATTAAAGCGTTACAGCTTAACAAGCCCATCACAAAAAACAGTAGTATTCGAAACTTAAATCCGTTTCTCGATTCCAAGGAAATATTACGCGTAGGAGGTCGTTTAACGAATTCACCACTCCCCTTTAACCAAAAACATCCCCTAATACTTAAGGAATCACATCACTTTTCAAAATTAGTTGTTCGCGATGTGCACCAACGTACCCTTCATGGTGGCCAACAACTAATGATGGCTGAAATCCGAAGCATCTACTGGATAACGAATTTGAAAAGGCTGGTGAAATCAGCGATTCATAACTGCGTCCGATGCCATCGCTACAACGCAAAAATGCAACAGCAGCTCATGGGCAGCCTTCCAGCAGAGCGGATTGTTGTCTCAAGACCATTTAGCAACACGGGTGTGGATTATGCTGGCCCCGTAGAGTTAAAGTTGTGGAAGGGTAGGTGCAACAAATCTACCAAGGGATATATTGCCATCTTCCTCTGCCTATCCACTAAAGCCATCCACATAGAATTACTCAGTGATCTCAGCGCAGCAGCCTTTATAGCAGCATATAGAAGATTTGTGGCCAGACGAGGAAGTTGTGCTAATTTGTTTAGCGACTGCGGCACCAACTTCAAAGGAGCGAACAACGAACTTCGGAAGGATAGTTGATTTATTTCCTCGGAATGGTCAACTGAAGTCGCTGAAAGTCTTGCTTCTCAGAATACCATGTGGCACTTTAACCCTCCCTCATCACCACATTTTGGAGGACTTTGGGTGGCAGGAGTTAAGTCAATAAAATTTCACCTTAAGCGAACCATCGGCGCGTCCAAGTTAACATTCGAAGAATATGCGACGCTTCTCGCTCAAATTGAAGCATGCCTCAACTCAAGGCCGTTGTGTCCAATGACGTCCGACCCTGATGATCTGTCAGTATTGACACCGGGACATTTTCTCATTGGAGCTCCACTTCGCACAGTTCCCGACAGAAATTTCAACGACAAAAATATCAATAACTTGGATCGATGGAGATACCTTCAACGTTTAACGCAAGAGTTCTGGAAGCAATGGAGCTCAACGTACCTCCATCTTCTACAACATCGTCCAAAATGGCATCAGCAAAGGCCAAACATCAACGTGGGAGACATTGTCCTCGTCAAGGAAGACAATCTGCCTCCAACGTCGTGGTTACTCGCGCGGGTAATAGAACTCCATTCCGGAGCAGATGGTCTTACGCGCGTGGTGACCATAAAAACAGAAAAGTCAGTATTAAAACGTCCGATCGCAAAATTATCCCCCTTGCCGGTATCCAATTCGTCGAACGAATCGCAAACATAAACATTGGACTATTGAACTTTTTGAAATATAAACACATGAACATGTGTATGAACTTATAAATACATGAATTATAAACCCCATAAAACTTCCCCGTATATATAAGCAACCCCAATAAGCAAGGTCAACGCACCCAACTCACCTAAAAGCATATCCACCTCCGGGTGAAGTGAAGGCACAACACCAGCTAAATATTCACATTAATCTACCAGAAATCTGTTAAACAAACTCTAATGCAACCGTTTTTTATTATTTCTTTGGGTGAGAAACCTCACGATTTAGCATCGAGATGTACACAAGCTACGAAAGACATCTGAACTAAACATCATTGCGAAAAATGGTTGCATGAATGCATACTTAGATGTCCACAAGATCACCTCAAACACTATAATGTGCACATGAAGCCGATGCCCGCAGCTGTAACTCATCCACACTTAACATCACTAACTCGTCATCCTGAGGCGGGGAGCATGTTGCTGCACAACAAACTAAAAAACGAAAACCAAAACACTTCACACATTTGACACCTTACTCGTAGATGCAATTAATAGGCTGTGTGCATTGAATTACCAAGGACAATATGGAGTAATAGTAAGTTGCACTTGCAACTAACATATTGCAAACTTGGTGGTTCAATGAACATTAGCCAATTCAATTTATACGAGAATTAAATATATCTTAATTAAGCACACGCGAAACGTAACCACACGATGTAAACATGTCGAAAAACTAATGTCAAATATGTGAAGTTATAAAGCTAGGCCACTTGTAATGCATGCTATCTCTCTCTGACACATCATAAAGCTAATTGCTTACAATAGGTAATATAAAATTCGGCTGAATTAATGATGGCCGAATTAAGGAAAGAGAAAGGATGCACTGCAAGAATAGATGCATTACTCTAACTACAAGGCTTTCAATAGGGGGCATTGATCACATTGTCTATCTATGTATTATCTTTTGTATGTAAATGTAAGAGATCATGTTCAGAAATTTATGGCAAAGTTTATTGAACTCGATACACATTGTATATAAAATCAGCTGGAACTTGTATATAGAAACAGAGGTTTCATTTAACCTAGCTTTAACTAATTGTGTCACTCTTTCCTTTTGAGTTAACAAATAAAGTAGCAAGTGTCACGAGCAAAATCAATTAAGAATAAATAAAGGTTATTATAACGTATCAAAAATACGGTGTTAGAGTTTCCTTCCAACTTTCTTTCAACCACAACTTACGGTTGCAAAGTTACCTTCATTCGTGGTTTGGACTAACAGCTTAAGTCCCCTTTCAACTACACCTTACGGTTGCAAGGTCCACTTTCTTTTGGTTTGGACTAACAACTTAAGTCCGAAACACCCTATGTGATATTATACAAAGGGGCCTAACAGTAACTCAAGAATGGTGCAGCACGGCTGGGCTTAATATAAACCCGGCCTAAACCACAATAGTGCCGTTCACGAGGAAGAGAAAACTCGAACTCGAACGAAACACACAGAAGAGATATCCAAAAAAGCTACCCGTGCTCTAATGATATGCAGGAGCCTAGCGGGTAAGTCTTGGGGATTTCGTCCAAATATTCTAAGATGGATGTACATTGCCATTGTGAGACCAATGATCACTTATGGAGCAATAGCATGGGCAAAGCGAACTAGTCTAGTCACTACGAGGGAGACACTCACTAAAGTGCAAAGACTTGCGTGCCTCTGCATCACTGGAGCCATGCGAACGTGTCCAACTGCAGCCATGGAAGTACTCCTGGAGCTAACACCGCTCCATCTTGTAGTGGAGCAAAATGCACAGCGAACGATCCTAAGGATGGCAAAAGAAGGTATCGGAAGGGAGAAATGTGTTGGTATGAGGGAATACGATGCACTTCTCAAAAAACTTCCCCTTCTGACCGTCTCCAGGGACGACAGTATCAGAAAATTTAACTTTGGGAAAAACTTTAGTACAAAGTTAAGCAACAAGAAAGAGTGGAGCAGCGAATCCACGTTGTACCGACTGGGCAACCACACGATAAAGTGGTATACAGACGGTTCGAGAACTGGAGAGGGAACAGGGGCGGGCGTATTTGGGCCAAGAACCAAGCACTCAGAACCCATGGGCAAGTACACCAGCATCTTTCAAGCTGAAATATGTGCTATAAACAGATGCATCCAACTCAATCTCGAAAGAAGATACTACAACTACGACATAGCAATACTGTCAGACAGCCAAGCAGCTATCAAAGCACTTGACTTCTACTCGTATGTCATTAAGTAAAAACTTGTGTGGGAATGCCTATGCCAACTTAATGAGCTGGGCAGAAACAATAAAGTTACACTTTACTGGATACCCGGTCATGTCGGGATAAAAGGTAACGAAGCAGCGGACGCCTTGGCAAAACAAGGGGCCGCAGAACCCTTCATTGGACCTGAAGCATTCTGTGGAATGTGGGAACATACCATACGCGAGAAAATCAGGAAAATGGAGAGAGAAGAGAGGGCAAGAACCTGGAATAACACCACAAGCCTGAGGCAGGCTAAGAAACTACTGGGATGTTACAACCGGAAAAGATTCGAAGCCTGCATCTGCCTTAGCAAGAATAACATACGGATCCTAACAGGCTTCCTAACGGGGCACTGCAAACTCAGGGAGTATCTACGGAAACTAGGTATAACAAATGAAGGCCTTTGCAGATTCTGCAACGAGTCATGTGAGACTCCGGAACACCTTCTGGAGTCCTGTGGGGCACTGACCCACAAAAGATTGAAATACTTGAGCAAATACCAAGTATCAGAAGAGGATATGCCAACCATGGACCCACTTCTCATTCTCAGATTCTTAAAAGAAACTGATCTGGAGAAAGAGCTCTAAGGTGAACTATTCTCGCCAAGGCAAAGTAAGACCATATGACCTTCAAACACAATTCCTCAGGAATTGCGATTGCGAAGGGGACTCTAACGAGAGAACAAACCTCCCCAAGGTATTAGCAGGGGGCACAATAGACCATTAGGTCGCAGTGCAAAATAACCCTACACAAATAATAAGATGTTATATATGGTATTAAGACTATTCTAAACATGGTGGTCAAAATCGAACACATGCGTAAGAGCTCCAGATCGATCCCGCAGTGTAAGTGATGTCAAGGCTTCAATCATACGCAGACTTACAGCTAAAAAGAATGGCGATGAGTTATGCGCAGGTAAACATCTCTTAGAAGAGTGTCACCTAAATAAGTAAACCACAGTCACTTGAATAAACTCCAAAGGAAAACATCCTGCGAACTATCGAGGTTGCGAAGTGGCGAAAGAGCTTCAAAAACGGCGCGATACGCTTAAAAATTCCATGCGCTCGAATACGAAACCAATCAAGAACAGACCCAAAATAGCTGCGAAAAAAGCAGCGAAAGAAAGAAAATCCGTAAATATTGACTAAAGTTCGGATAATGAAGAAAAATCCAAGCGTAGTAGAGAAAAGGTGACAGAAACAAAATCTTCGAATATTGGCGTGCAGTCTTATGCTCAAGCGGCGATGATTGCTAATGGCAAGTACATGACTGACAACTCACGGGAGATCGAAGCAAGAAACCATCCAAACTTTAAGGTAAAGACTCCTGCTCAACTTGCGGCATTGGAAAACGGTGATAGAAATAGCTCACAAGATCCTGTATCCCAAGGTTTCTTAATTCTTGCGAAACTTGAAGAGCAATGCAAAAACAAACAAACTTATTTTTGAGAGACTAGTTGCACTAGAAAACAACATTCATAACACATCCACTTCAACCAAAATATGAAAGAAACGCTTAAAATTCTTACACGGAAGATCAACGGGCTCGACGAGTTGGAAATATTTATGCGAGAAAAAGATATTGATATATGTATGCTTGGTCTGTGAAACTCATCTGACAAAACAATCGAATGTTAAGATAAGGGGATATAGCGTGTAACACGCCTTCCACCCATCGGAAAGAGCCAGAGGCGGATCATCCTTGTTAATAAAAGAATGTATCGAACACTCAGCGGAAGTAAAGATTGAATTAGAAGCAATGCAAGTAAGCACGATACGCGTTAGAAATAGACATTTTGCCTTCACCATTTCGTCTATATTTTGTCCACTGCGATGTAAACTTGAAGAAAGTGATTTCACAAACATTTTCAACTTCCTTAAACCAAATTTTATTATTGGTGGGGATGTTGCGAGTTAGGGTAGGACCACGGAGGTAGCTTCGGTGCAGGTGAGGAGGGCGGCGGCATGCTTGTGGCTGCTTGGCTCAGCTCGTCGGGCGGGGTGGTTCTTGCCAACCCCACCGTACACCACCTACTCAGCAAACAAAAAAATCATGCCGAAATAAGCTAAACCCTAACCAGACTTCGGACGGACAAGAAACAAGAAAGAAAAGAAGAAAAGGAAGGCCATGTCCAAGAACCTATGCCTATACCCAAGAGAAAGTGCGGAAAAGATCGCGAACTAAACCTAACTAGCCTAGACTAAACCTAAGCTAACCTAAAACTTAATATAAACCCCTAAACTACCCCTAAACTATCTTAACGCTAACCTAACTTATCCTAACACGCGACTCCTCTTTTCCACTGTCTCTCTAGGATAAAGGTTCGTCAGGAACCCAGGGTATGCCAGATGTTAGTGGCAAAGGTAAGCCAGCCCACCCTTCACGTCTTGCGACGCATACCAAAATGCTATCTCCCTGGCTAGATTCTATGAGAGATAGCCCCTCAAAGGTTCCTTCAGTCACAACCTAAGTCTGTAGTAGAGGTACGTGTGTCAGTTCATGTCGACAGCGTTTGTATTAGTTTTGCCAAGTCTTCGTCCATCTAAAGAAAGGCGGCCAATTCATCCTCCACACACCTATGCTTAGGCTTTGCTTATGCGCTCATCGTCAGCAGACTCAAACTCTCGATTTAAATGGGTTATACACAATCTCCAGCTTTATTGTTTACTCTCTTAACTCACTATTGGCGTTATTCGCCTTAATTTAATACAAATTCAAAGTTACTTTAGTTACAATAAAAATAAAAGTAAAATCTATGCAATATATACATTAACTTAAATGCTCTGCCCCACTGGTATATTACATATATTCTTATATATATAATTATATATATAATTATCAGAATTCACTATTTCAGTTTGAAGTCACTGAGGAGTCACTATCTCTATTATTCTTAATATTTTTTTTATTTTTTTTTATTTTATCTGTGGGTCCACTTATGTCCCTCGGAGCACACCCTTGGGGCGATTGGTAGCGTTGAGTTATTGCTCTATGATGCGAATCGACCAGTTGCAGCGGAGCACCCGGTTGCGGTTTTGTGGCTTTACCCTATTTTATATATGTATGTACATATGTACGTATATTTCGTGTACGTACTCGTATTTGAACGGGTCGGTATTTGCCACCGTACACTGTCCGTTACACCGGATTCGGCAGTGAACCGGTCCTGATCGGTGCTCCACCCAAAAGGCAGAGGCCTGAGTTTCCGTCAGGCACCCACGGTCACTCAGAGCCTCTGTGTCAATCGTATCTTGATTTGGTAGTTTCGACACACTTGCGCCGGTCGGATCAGGGTTTTCCCAGCTATCTAAATAATAACTCTGGGGGCTCGACTTTGCCTCGTCACTGTGCCGTAGAATCAAAAAAAAAAACAAAAAACGAAAAAAAAGGAAACCTTATCTGAGAGGGCATATATATCAGAAAGATGATATCTAGGTCAGGTATATGTGGTCGATGCTCTCTGCCTAATTTCGCTTTGTCTTTTCTCTATGTATTCCTCTTGTCTCACTCCATTTTCTTTGTTCTCGTCATTATTCTTTTGTATAATTGTCTAGTCTTTCTCTGTCTTGTTTTTCTCCTCTCCTCTAATATAGACGTCTCGTTCGCTTTTTTTCGGAACTGGAAGGATAGTGTGGAGACCTTCCTACTTTCCAAACTCCCCTATCGATTCCCTTTCACTAGGCGATAGCCTATTATGTTTATTAAAACATACCTACTGTAAGCTATTACATCTACCGGACAATAATAAAATAATAATAATAATAATACTAATACTAATAATAGTAATAATAATAATAATAATGATGACAATACAATAAAAGTAAAATAACGATATTAAAACACCTAATTATCACATCCACTAAAACCAATAATCGATATTAACTATCGATTTACGTCAATACACCGCGTGAGCGGTACAACCCGACAAACAAACAAGGACAAAAGACAACCACGAATGAAGCACAAAAAGAAATGATAAATGAAAAGTCAAATGGATTCTGACTTACATCGATTGCGGTTGTAAGTTTGTTTATTTTGCAATTTTATTTCTTTTTGTATTTTTTTCAGGGTGGCTTTTTATGGCACTGGTTTACCGCCCCCACATAACCAGGCTCCGTAACAGGGACTTCAACGCGAAACAGCCCATCTGGGGTTCAAGGTACGCCTCTCAGAAAGGTAGAAAGATTTATAATGCGAGTATGCAATACATTTGTGATTTTCACTCGACGGGTAAACCAACATATTGGCCGACTGATAGAAATAAGATTCCAGATCTGACCGACTTCTTTGTTGTTAGAGGATATCTGGCAACTGTGTAAAAGTTGAAGAAAGTTTCGATCTCTCCTCTGATCATTCTCCAATCAACATGCGTAAGTGAAGCTTGATTAAAAAAAGTAGGACCGGGTAGATTAACCAACGCGAAAACTAATTTAGATGGCTTTAAAAAAACATATTGAGGCAACTATTAAGCCAAGCGTATCACTTAAAACGCCCTGTGATCTCTCTAAAACCGAATCCAACGGTTTCAGTTTAAAAACGATCAAAGTATGCTTCGTTCGTTCATCATTTTTCTCATTCTCAAACAAACGATACATTATAGATACGAGTACATAGTAGATGCAGACACGGTACACGGAGCGACAGAGCACAAAGTGCCTATTACCACAGATAATAAACTCACCCAGATGTCGCATACCCATACAAAAAAATTTTGATCTTTTTTGCGATGAGCAAACAACGATGGGCAAACAAAAAGCTTTCTGCTTCGCAAAGAAAAAAAACGGAAAATAAATTTTCAGTGCGAAAAGCTTTTTCTTTTGCTACTCTTTGTACCGTCTGCGACCTGCGACTGCGAGACACAATTTCATTTATACATACATACGTATGTACATATATTCATATGTAGGTGCGTATTTTCCCTTTTCATTTTGCTATATTGACCGAAGTTTCGATCTGTGTAGATCTGTGGTGTCGTAAAAAATATCTCAATTGTATTTTTTCGAAGTGAAAAGTGATATTTTACTGTTGGACACACAAAATTTGAAGAGTTAATCTAGGAAAGGTAAAATATATTATTTAAGTTTATTTCAGGTTGATAAGGTGCCTTGGTACTTACAAATACAAAAAAGTTCCGAAAAAAAATTGACTTAGAGGAAATGTCGTGGCGAATAAAGTGCGCTATTGTATGCTGCAAGTAACAACTGCTCAATATCCAGAAAGAAAAATGCTTAGATTAAAGATTAAAAGTGCAAACGAGTACCGATATATCCATTGATGAACTAAATGAAGTTTCAGCACTTATAGATTGCAACAGATCTATAGATTCCATAGAATCTGTATGCAAGAAATGCGAAGCGAACTCAAAAAAGCATTTTTTTTATATTCAACAAATAAGTAGACTAAAAAATAATTAACAAAATCCTCAAAGAGAGAGCTAAAAAAGTCTAAAATTCAGGAATATCCTGGCAATTAAAATCCGCAGGCTAAAAAAAGATAAAGCACAGCTTAGAGAAAATCAAAAGCAAACAATAGAAGAAAAAATAGATTTCTTACATGAAATACATAAATAAAAATTCGAAAACATTGTGCAAACTCATTTTATCACAAGGCAAACGACAATTTACCCAAGAAGAAAGGTGAATTTGCCAATGTATATATTTCCGCTCATTGTCTGGATATAATTTTCCTCGTGATCAGCTGCAATTGCACTTGCCACACCCAGCTTCATAGATGGATAAAACTTAAAAGTTTATCTCCTGGTCTAAACGAAAATGTTTTTAAGGAAATACAAAAAAAAGGTTTAAACATTGGAACCAAAGACAAAGAAGGCTGGTCAAACCGTAGTGCATGCGATCATATGAAAACACAAGCGTTTTCACTCAGCTGAGGCCTACCAACTCCTACTCTCAACCTCCACGCGGTGACAGCCGGGTGCCTAGTACCTTAATCCAAGAAATGGGTAACCAACCCCGTTTGGCGGATTCTTGGTGGCAGCAGATGAGAGAGGGGGGAAGAGTGCTTTTCTCACTAGAGCACTTCTTCCTGTTCCAGGCGGCAGCGGACGAATTCCCTAGACGGAGTCAATGGTGGCGTCTATAGTTCCAGTTAGGTTGAACTTAGTGAATACCTTGCGCGAGCTGCTTCGACGTATTCGGATCACAGGTCGGTAAGGAATTTCCAATGTTGGTCAGGACATTGGAATAGAGATGGTGGCGGAGGAGCCCTTAATGGGCCAACGGCAGCGCTCATACTCCCGTAGTGGACTACTGGCACCGGTGTACCCGGCCCCTCGTCCTAGGGGAATAATTAAGGAACTGGCCCTCCAGGTTGGGGGTTGTGCCGTCGGGGTAACTTCCCTACCACGTAAAAAGCGCATGGTTCCGAAACAACCAAAAGCCTCGGATAAGGATGACTCAACTAATGACGACCCCAGCAAACGAAATAAGGACAACGACCTTCGGATCTGTACGTGGAATGTTCTGTCCCTTTACAGACCACGTGCAGCCGAACAACTAGCAGAGGCCCTAGACTGCTATAAAGCAGATATTACCGCCATCCAGGAAGTGCGATGGGTTGGCCGGGCAAAAAGAGGATGAAAAACTGTGACATCTACTACGGTGATTGCTACAGAGGCAACAGGCAACGCTTATTCGGATGCGGATTTGTCATACGCGGCAGACTTAGGCAAGAAGTCTTAAGCTTCCGACAGGTGAGCGAGCGTATTATGACTATCCGGATCAAGGCTAAATTCGCTAACATAAGCCTAATATGTGTTCATGCCCCCACAGAAGAAAAGGACCCTGCCACCAAAGAGTGTTTCTACGAGCTCCTCGACAAAACATACGAGCAATGTCCTAAATACGACGTTAAAATCCTATTGGGCGATTTTAACGCCAAAATAGGAGAGGAGGACGTCTTTGGTAGGGCAGTCGGTAAGCATAGCCTACACGACACCACGTCTGATAACGGACTAAGGCTAATTGATTTCGCTGTGGAACGAAATGTCACCATAGCAAGCACATGGTTTCCTCATCTCGACATTCATAAGCAGACATGGCGGTCCAATGATCATGTCACGATCAACCAAATTGATCATATTGCGATCGACGCAAGGCATGCCTCCAGTATTCTGGATGTCCGGACCTTCCGAGCGGCCAACATAGACTCGGATCATTACCTTGTTGTAGCCAAGGTACGAATGCGGATATCCCAATCTGAGCAACAAAGAAGAATTACTGTGAGAAAATTTAACGTCGAAAAGCTACAATCGCAAGAGACCGCCAGACTCTTCGCTGAACGCGTATCCCGAAATCTCTCAATCACCCCTTTGCCGCCAGCATCAAGTACCGAAGACCAGTGGCAACGCTGCCAACATGCCATCAGAAACGCCGCGACTGATGTGCTGGGTCTCGCTCGACCACCACCGCGAAACCCCTGGTTTGACGAAGAATGCCGGCGAGTGCATGCAGCAAAACAAGAGGCATACAAAGCGGCGCTGCAAAGGAAGACGAGAGCTGCTCGTGAGCTCTACGAGCAAAAGAGACGGGAAGAACATCGGCTTCTCCAAAAGAAGAAGAAAGAGCATGAGAAGCGCGCGTTTGAGAATATCGAGAGTCTATACTCCAGGAACAATGTACGGAAGTTTTACCAAAAGGTAAAAAGAACGTGTCAGAGAAGTAATACCCGTACAGAAACCTGTAGAGATGAGAATGGAAACCTCGTAGTAGAATCACAGTCGGTGCTGAGAATATGGAAAAACTACTTCTGCAGACTGTATAACGGCGACGAAGACCAACATCCCGCTGTCAGGCAGAATGAACCATTCAACATAGACGATGATAGTCAAAATTTCCGTCCACCTGACCAAAACGAAGTGAGGATAGCAATATCTAAGCTAAAATCGAACAAGGCTGCTGGACCTGACGGCTTACCGGCCGAACATTTCAAGGCAGCTGGTGATGAATTGGTAGAGTGCATACACCAACTCATTTCTAATATTTGGTCAGACGAGTGTATGCCTGATGAATGGAATCTCAGCATCGTTTGCCCGATCCACAAGAAAGGAGACCCCCTCAATTGCGCCAATTGTGCGGAACTCACAAGCCAACACCGGAGGCACAATCTATTACAAGTCTGTACAACTGCTTGCATACGCCGACGATATAGACATTATCGGAAGATCTCAGCGGGCTGTCACCGGTGCTTTTGCAAGCATTGAGGCGGAAGCGGCCAAAATGGGTTTGGCGATAAGCGTGGGCAAAACCAAGTATATGCTGTCAACTAAAAGGGAAAACCAACACCGACGAATTGGACAAACCGTCACCGTGGGCAGCTATAACTTCGAGATAGTAAAGGACTTTGTCTACCTTGGCTCTGCTATAAATTCTTCTAACAAAATCAGTGCAGAAATCAATCGAAGAATAACTCTTGCCAATCGCTGTTTTTTTGGGCTTATAAGGCAATTCAACAGTAAAGCCCTATCTCGAACAACTAAGGAGACTCTATATAAGACCTTGATCATCCCAGTCCTGCTTTACGGCGCTGAAACATGGACTTTATTAGAAGAGGATGAAGATATCATTGGTCGCTTCGAGAGAAAAATTCTTCGTAAGATTTTCGGTCCCGTTTGCGTTGACGGGTTTTGGAGGAGAAGATTCAATCACGAACTATACGAGCTGTACAGCGACATCGACCTAGTCAAAAAACTGCGTATTGGACGTCTGAGATGGCTAGGACATGTAGAGCGAATGGACACCACCGCTCCGGCCCACAGAGTCTTCGAATCTAACCAAGAGGGACGACGCAGTAGAGGGAATCATCGCCGTAGGTGGCGCGCACAAGTTCAAGGGGACCTCGACCAACTTGGAGTGCGCAACTGGAGGCAATTAGCTAAAGACCGAGCTAAATGGAAAGGCTTGTTGGTTGAGGCCCAGGTTCACCCCGAACTGTAGCGCCACCTAAGTAAGTAAGTAAAAGACAAAGAAGTCATTTTAATATTCGATGAGATGAGTATCCAGGCGAATTTAACATACAACAAATATAGAGACACAATCGAGGGCTTCGTTGATTATGGAAAAAATCAAAGATTAGATTTGTGTGCGAAATCAGTTTGCGTGTTCATGATCCGTGGTATATGTGGTAAATATAAACAAGTGCTTTATCATGGACCTGTCCAAGCAATATACCAACAAAGCAGCTCGAAATTGAAGTATACAACTGTATTGACATATGTAGAAATCTGGGACTAAACGTAAGAGGCATTTGCTGTGACCAAGGCCCTACGAATCGAAGCCTTTACAATAAATTAAAGCTGGATGAGGACAACAGTTCCTTTCTTTATAAAGAAAAAAAAGTGTATGGAATGTATGATGTGCCACATTTAATCAAAAGTGTAAGAAACAATCTTTTAAGATCAGACTTACAAGCTCTGGATGAAGTTGTAAGCTGGAAAATAATTGAGTATATCTATAATACAGAAAGAAATAATACCACAAAAATGTGTCCAAAACTAAAATATGCTCATATAGATCCCATAGAATTTCAAAAAATGAATGTGAAACTAGCGGCACAAGTACTTAGCAGATCCGTGGCTCTCACAATTAATGCATTACAGCGCTTGAATAAATTTCCAGAGAAAATTGCACAGTTTGCGCAACCAACAGCAGAATTTATAAATAAAATCAATAAAATATTTGATTTATTGAATGAAAGACCTGCACTTATTCGAAATGACGCAAATATTGGATTTTTAAAAGAAATGCAATCATATTTAAAACAAATTCAGTCAATCAATGCAAAATGTAAACCCTTCTGCTTTAAGGGCCTGATTATGACAATTGAAAGTATTTTGATGATAAAAAAAGAATTATTCAATGATTACTGTGAGTTACATTATATATATGTTAACAAGTTCAATCAGGACCCACTTGAAAGCCTTTTTGGAAAAATAAGAGCAAGAAATTTTAATAAAAAATAATCCAAACGCGTCTGAATTTGGCTCATTACTGGCCAAAATGATGGCTCTAAAATTGTGGTTTAAGTTAAAATTTTCCAATTGTGAAGAAGAAGATTCTGAATATTTACAGTTAGATTGGAATGTGTGTTGGATACTGAAAATAAAACAAAGATTGTCCTAACACAGGAGCAAGAGAAAAATGATCTAGCCAAATAGATAGAATTATCAGATGAAGACACGATTTCAATAAAAATTACAGAAATGAATAACATAGCCACAAGGTATTTTGCAGGTTACTGTTTTTTTAAAACACTTAAACAAATTAATGCAGTTTGTGAGTACTGTGTCAAAGAAATGATAAAGGACAAAAACAATTTCCATCTCACGGAAATATTGATCAAATCGAAAGAATATGAACACTCGACACTTGAAATGATAAATAAATGTTATTCGCACAAAATTAATACAGTCAATTTCCTTGTGGTAGTTCTGCTTTGGAAAAATTGTAAGTGGTTTATTGACAAGAGCATAAACAAGAAAAGGGATCCAAAACAAAAGACAAAAAAGTTGCAAAATGTAATAAATATGTAAACTAAAATAAATATTTACATATGTACATAATGTATGAATATTTGAAAAAAAAAAAAACTAAGGTGGTAGTGGGGTAAGGGAGGTGGTGGGGGGTCAATATTCTGCCACGTCCTCGTTCGTGTCCCCTGGAAACCACTTTGGTTAAGGCACTGTGAATAGCTAAAAATCATACTTCTAATATGTATTATGTAAATGTCTAATGACAAAAATATTTTGCAAATGCATTTTCACATAAATGCATTTAACTAAAGTGGGCTAAGAGCAGATTTGATTTTGTTTCCTATTGTTTAACTTGCATGAACAAAAACATAATAAAAGAGTGGCTATGACTACTTATCAGACCTCTTCTTTTATGTAAAATGTAAGGACCAAACATCAAACATACTGTAAATGAGAGTAGGAGTACCACAAGGATTTGTAAAAGACAGATGTATTCAAACATAATTATTTGTCTCAGCCTCAATCTTATAATACGTACATACCTACATACATACGAAAAAAATAAAGTAAAATAAAGTTAGCCTACAATACCTACCCTAATTTAATGTACATATAGGTAGGTATATTTCTGCTCTGTCTGTTCCTCACCGTGCCAAAGTCGCAGGCCAGGACAAAAAATACGAGAATACAAAACAAAACAAAAAATATACATATGTATTTCGCTCTGGGTATGTCACAGCCTCTATGCTGGTGGTGAAAGCTTTTCGCAAAGCAAAAGAAAAAGCATTTCGCACAGAAAATTTATTTTCCGTTTTTTTTCTTTGCGAAGCAGAAAAGCTTTTTGTTTGCCCATCGTTGTTTGCTCATCGCAAAAAAGATGAACATTTTTTTTGTATGGGGATGCGACATCTGGGTAAGTTTATTATCTGTGCTATTACCTGCCAGCTATGTATTTCAATTTCAAATCTGTTTTTTGCTGTCTTTGTTTCTAGTTTTTCTTTTTTTGTGCTGTCTCTGGAAGTCTGTCTGTGAGCAATATTATTTTTAGTAAATATATTTACTGAGAATGAGTTTAATGAACGAAACAAGTTTAATATGGGGTGGCCTTTTTTCAAAGCGGGACATTTTGCGTTCTTTGGGGACAGCGGGACACAAAGCTCGAAAGCGGGACGTATGGTCACCTTAGCCATAATCCATATTACTTGCTTTATTTCATTTTCTTTAATGAGGGTATTGCCATACTATGTAATGCACTCTGTTCCCAAGCAATATTGCTCAAGTTTATCTGACCCACACTCAATAATTCTTATTTAATCGGTTGACCGAGTGTACTGGATACCATTCCACAATGAGTCAACCGAATGCATTGGGGTCGTAACTTTTTATGGGTCGATCAAAAAGTCATGACGGCTGCAATAATTGGATTTGGACAAAAATGCATACAAATTATGGTTTATTACTTAATTATATTTTATGAGGGGGTCTTAGGACCAATACTTAACTCCTCCTTCCTCAGACAAAATTTTCTCCCGGAAATTATTATGTTTTGGCGTATCCGATTCGGCTCCCTCTTGTTTTTCCGTTAGGTTCTTAATTTTAATTATATTTTTTTCCGTTCTTCTGACATTCTTATACACTATACTTCCAACAATAATTACAATTACTATGATTACACACATAGTTTTACCCGAAATTACATAGGTTTTCATTTTAAGATATTCGATCAATTCTACAGTACCTCTATTTTCTATTTTTTCCATTTTCCAATTTTTGTAAATATGGTATTAGCTGTGACATTTTCTTTAATGATTTCTTCGTAATACAATTGAAACGTATAATTCGTTTCTTTTTTTTTTAATTATCGCATCATTGCGTTTGATTATACAATTTTGGATGTTAATGATATAGTCCCTTGTGAGAATTAAATCTCAGGCGTCAACAAATTTTGCTTAATAATACACTCTTTTCTTTTTAAATCATTGACATTATTTTTTTCAATGTCATATATACATACTTGTATATTCATTTTCCTCATATATAGTTACAACAATTGTCAAAAGAGTCATCATTAAGCGATTAACAGCAGTGGAAGAATCTGCAAATTATCTTGGTCGTTTAATATTTGTTGTATGTACCCTATCTAAAAATTTTAATCTAAAATTAGGCTCATTCTTAATGTCTTAAATGTTCGTAGTTTTTAATATAGCCTACTTGTCTGGTTTCTGTATAATCTTCCCTAGTTAAGTTCCTTTTGTTTATAACGGTTTTTTTTCTTATTTTTAAGTCTTTTAACTACCGCTTCGCTTCTATATTTGTATGTTGGACTTGTTCCGGTGACATGCCTATCGTAGTATGGTATCTTTTATTATAAATATGAAAAGCTTTAAACGTATTTGTGTTTACTGACTCTTCCTGGTTCATTGTAAGTAAGATCTCGGCTATTGTACTATGTAGTCGTTCTATGTCAACATTGCCTGTATGGGCGTTTGGTTAAGTATAATGTACATCAATATTTCGTTCTCTAAGGTAATCCCTAATATACGCTGTATTAAATTCGTTGTCTGTGATTATTTTTTTCGGTGAGCCTACTGTATTCAAATGTTCGGTGATAGCGTCTGTTTTGTGAATGTGATTTTTACTTTCGAGTCTTTATACACACCCTTTGTTTGTTAATTTATCAATCGTCGTTAAAAATATATGTTTATGGAAGTGGTAGATACGAGTATCTGTGTGAATTATTTCGTTAGACTGGTTAGGTGTTTCTGTTACTTTGAATTTCTCTTGTATTGGTTTCCTCTCGTACTTTGCTTTCTGGCAGATATCGCAATTGTTTATTATTTGCGTAATTACTCAAATAAGTTTAGGGTAATAAATTTGTTGTTACAGTGTGTTATAGGATTCTATAATCCCTGAGTGTTGACTCTCTCTAATGTGGTAAAGGGATATCTGTCTCCTAGCTTCATCCTCTGTTCTCAAATCTCTTACTCTCCGCGTTACTTTCACAAATTTAACCTTTCTGTTTTCTGCATACAAATTTATGATAATTTGCTGGAATTTATTACGCTCTTACTTCAGCATAAATACCAATTGTTCCATAGGCCATTTCTTTGAGTTGGTCCGTTATTGTTCCTTTAGAGTCGGAGGCTCTAACATACAAAATTCTTTTACCATTAACTGTTTCGATCCTAAGTTCCTTATCGTAACTTAGGATAATTTGCTATTTATATATATTAACTATGCCTTCCTTGATAGGAATGTGATCAAATTGTTCTCAATTCCTGAATGGACTGTTTCGTTATCTGACATTTGATTGACTTCCAGGCTTGAATACAATGGTTTATCCTCTTTAAGACGGATTTCATGCTTTATCGTCGAGGTATGTGTTAACCGATCGGCATCCCGATATTGGATGTCTCGGAATTCATCTAGTAAGGAGGGTAATGCTCTTTGTTCTTTGCGATTCAGGCTGCCGAAGTCAGGATTACCTTCTTCTAGATAATTGCAGCACAACTCTTGTCCACTTTCTATTTTCAAAATGGTCTTGTTTTTCAGGATTATTTTCCCTTGATCGATGTCAATGTTTCTTACTATGTTCTTAAGAACATCCATGCCTAGAAGTACGGTATAGCTCTTATTTTGTAAGCTCTGAGCGTAAGCTTTTATGAACGTATTATTACTATAGCCGAATTGCATTGGCACGGGAAATTGAATTATATTCGTACTCTGAGTTACTGTTCTATCTGTTCTATTAACAGCTTTAATTTCAATTTGTCTGGTATCTAAAAAATTACCACTGTTTCTAAAATATTCTAGTTTATTAACTAAATCATAGATGGAACTCACTCTCATATTTAATATTTCCCTCGTTAAGTCGGTGCTGTTGATGATGGGCCGGTAGTGTTGTCTGAAGAGCTCCTTCGCCTGGTCCCATGTGGATACGCCGTTGACTAGGAGTAGGTCCATTGCTCGTCCCTTGACTGTCGTCTGTTGGATTATCGTCCACGTTGCTTGGGCTCCCCTCCTGAATTTGTGAGGTGGTTTTCAACCATGATCAAGAAGTGTGTCAGAGTTTTACTGTCTCCTTCGAATTCGGGTAAGTATTGTATTTCTCTCAATACATGGCCGCCGAAGCTAGCCGGTGGAATTCTGGCCACTATACCCATTAGGCTGTTCAAAATGTCTCGGTTGGACACATCTGACATATCTACATAATTTTGTGCCGTTTTGTGTTTTGTTTATTTTATTATTTTTTTTCTTTATCTATGCTATAGGAGCACACCAGTCACACACAATTCACTGATTCACCGCTGTTCTAATTAACGTTTTACGGGATTTCTCGAGCACTAGAACTAACACTATTCACTTTGGCTACGTCTCAGTCTACCCGGATCTTTACGGAACTTCACGGTTTTGAACGGTTTAAGTTTTTCGGAATTTGCGTACGGAAGTTTCACGTTTTGGATCAGGATAGTTGTACCTGATCCTACCGACTGCGCCAAATAAATTTAAAGACTCCGTAAAATTTTTTTAGAAGAACTTCATTCATTTATCTATTGTGATTACGGTTAATGGGTTAAAATGTATAAAATCTAACCTTACTACGGTCGACGTTTAGAACGGAGCTGCACCGCAATGGTTAGTTTTAGAGTTTATGTCAAACTAAAACTTATCTTATTCGAATGCCATAAGAAAACCAGAATTCTCATATTCGACATTTCAAGTAATATGGATTATTGGGCTATAATCCACATTACTTGTTTTATTTCATTTTCTTTAATGAGGGTATTGCCATACTATGTAATGCACTCTGTTCCCAAGCAATACTGCTCAAGTGTATCTGACCCACAATCCTTAATTCTTATTCAATCGGTTGACCGAGTTTACTGGATACCATTCCACAATGAGTCAAACGAATGCATTGGGGTCATTTGTTTACGTTTTACTTTAATTCTTCTTCTTCCGCCGTCGTAACTTTTTATGGGTCGATCAAAAAGTCATGACGGCTGCAATAATTGGATTTGGACAAAAATGCATACAGAGTATGGTTTATTACATAATTATATTTTATGAGGGGTATGGTCTTAGGACCAATACTTAACTCGCGTCAGAAACAAACAACCTCAAACATTGTTTACAGAGAAGGTTTGTAAAATTGGTTTACCATAATAAAATACAGTTGTCCATTATTTAAATAATTGTATTTTTTATTACGTTTGATAATATTTTAGAGAATGTTGGTTTTTAGAACTATGAAATCTGCCATTAGGGACTGAAAATTACCCATTGGAACGCCATTGATAAAATGCAATTAATCCACAAAATTTATTGTACATAACAATTTTATGGACTTAGACAAATACTTTGACGTCTCTTCACTCACTCTGGTATTACATATTTGTTCGCATGAGAAAGGCTTTAGAGGGCGAAGCAAGGCGAGCACGGGTTCAGCTAAAACCTGTTTGGACGTTTGTTATCCAATTATGGGGTTGTACAAAGAAAACAAACAAATCGCTAATTTACTTAAAGACCGCCATAACTCAAACATCGCGATTTTGCAGAAAACACGTTTAATGTTTTCAATTGACTACCACCTTGCAGAAAAAAAAGAACACATGTTATAATTTCGAAATTATATTATCCATAGCCGTTAATCGACAAAAACTAGTCATTTATGGCCTTTTTCTTAACGAAAACTTTCTTTATTGTTGCAAGAATATATTCATTTGAATGTCAAAAGTTAAAAAGTGTCGTCATTATTGAGAAAAGAATCAGTGTGGACTTATGCATTTTATTTGCACAGTCTTTTGAACTTAGAATACAGGTTGAACTTAATATACTTCAAGTAATTTATACATACATACATACATTTTCAACGGTCCGCTAATCCTGGATGAGGGTCGCGGGGGTAGGATGCTCAGGTGGTCCCACCATCCTTCTTGATCCTCTGCCATTGACTCCAACTCATCAGGAGGAATCCCTAGACGAGTCCAGGACAGATGTCGGACTTGGTCCAACCATCTATTTCTAGGCCTTCCGCGGAGTCGCCTACCTGATGGCACGGCAATCATGGCACGTCTTGGAAGCCGGTCTGTGGGCATATGCACTACCTGACCAAACCATGGAAGCATAGATCGTTCCGTTCGGAGAAGTAGCTGCTCAACATTGAGCGCCTCACGTACTCTAGTGTTGCGCACTCGATCCCTACGAGATATTTCAACAATACCGCGAAGGAACCTCATTTCGGCAGCTTGTATCCGCGATCTTATTCTTTCGGTTACTACCCAAACTTCATGACCATAGTTGAGAGTTGGAACATACACCGAGTTAAAAACCGATAGTTTAGCTTGAACACTAAGTTTGGCCTTCCTTATAAGAGATTGACCAAACTCTCTCAAAGGTGATCCAGCCTGACAGGATAACTCGGCATTGCTTTTCCCATGACTCGTAAATAAAATCACGAGGTACTTAAACTTATCAACCTGTTTCAGTGAGTTTCCACTAACATGCAGAGTGCACTGAACGGGCTTTGTGGAAACCACCATTACTTCGGATTTGTTCACGTTCATTATCATTCCAGCATCATCATTAACGGATACAAACCTTTCGACTGCGCGCTGAAGTTCAGTTTGAGAGGATTCAATGATGACCAAATCACCCGCAAAGAGCAGATGACTAATCCTTAGGTCTCCCACTTTGAAACATTCCCCGCCACGGCTGCGCTGTAACATCCAATGCTACATTCTATCTATGTCAGTATGTCGGTAGTCGTCAAGTTAGTCATTGGTTCTTGGGCTCGTCGGGTTGTGCCTGTTACCCCGGATCTTGACGAGTGCTGAAGTCCATCTTTTCGATCCCTACCACTACTTACCATCGAGTAAACTCAATAGAAGGCTGGCCAGAACCTCGAAGGTGAACTCCAACACGGACCAAGTTTCAAGACCCACTGCTCACGCCTCACAAGGAATTTGACTAGAAGCCTTGAATCCCTGGCAGCAGCTAGCAGTAGGCCTCTCCACCCCGTCCCGCTCTTTGTCTCTTCATAGACCTCTGACTACCTCACGAGATCTACTAGCAATGGGCCTGTAGATTGGACAGCCGTCTTCAGTCTATGTGGAAAGAAAGAACCTATACAGCCCTTGAACATGTAAAAAGGATAGAAAAGTAAAAAAAATGCGAACAAGCTAAAATGGGAAGCAGCAGCAAGTCCAAGGTGTCAGCGGGCTTGCCACTTGCTCATAGCCGGTAAAAATTTGCAAAACGTTGAGGTAAGATACCGTTGGGCGCCATTGTTGCGAGTTAGGGTAGGACCACGGAGGTAGCTTCGGTGCAGGTAAGGAGGGCGGCGGCATGCTTGTGGCTGCTCGGCTCAGCTCGTCGGACGGGGTGGTTCTTGCCAACCCCACCGTACACCACCTACTCAGCAAACAAAAAAATCATGCCAAAATAAGCTAAACCTAGTAGAAGAGTAAGCTAAACCCTAACCAGACGTCGGACGGACAAGAAACAAAAAAGAAAAGAAGAAAAGGAAGGCCATGTCCAAGAACCTATGCCTATACCCAAGAGAAAGTGCGGAAAAGATCGCGAACTAAACCAAACTAGCCTAGACTAAACCTAAGCTAACCTAAAACTTAATACAAACCTCTAAACTACCCTTAAACTATCTTAATGCTAACCTAACTTATCCTAACACGCGACTCCTCTTTTCCACTGTCTCTCTTGGATAAAGGTTCGTCAGGAACCAAGGGTATGCCAGATGTTAGTGGCAAAGGTAAGCCAGCCCACCCTTCACGTCTTGCGACGCAAACCAAAATGCTATCTCCCTGGCTAGATGCTATGAGAGATAGCCCCTCAAAGCTCCCTTCAGTCACAACCTAAGTCTGTAGTAGAGGTACGTGTGTCAGTTCATGTCGTCAGCGTTCGTATTAGTTTTGCCAGGTCTTCGTCCATCTATAGAAAGGCGGCCAATTCATCCTCCACACACCTATGCTTAGGCTTTGCTTATGCGCTCATCGTCAGCAGAGTCAAACTCTCGATTTAAATGGGTTATACACAATCTCCAGCTTTATTGTTTACTCTCTAACTCACTATTGGCGTTATTCGCCTTAATTTAATACAAATTCAAAGTTACTTTAGTTACAATAAAAATAAAAGTAAAATCTATGCAATATATGCATTAACTTAAATGCTCTACCCCACTGGTATATTACATATATTCTTATATAAAAAAATGTTTATGTACTCACGTTTTTTCCTGTTTTACTGCAATCCCCCGTCGTCCTGCCGGCAGCACTTGATGGAAGATGCTTTGACACTTATTACGCTAATATGGTTTTTTTTTTTTTTTGCGTACAGTTGCCTATAAGGCAGAGCACCCAATTAACACTATATATATTGACTAAGGTAATTTAAGAGCTTGTTTCAAAAAATGCACAACTATATCTAATAACTACTATATATAAAAAAAAAACAAAAAAAAAAGGAGAAAGAAACAAAGAAAATATATCACTATCACTAAAGGTTAATTATCAGAATTCACTATTTCAGTTTGAATTCACTGAGGAGTCACTATCTCTATTATTCTTAATATTTTTTTTATTTTTTTTTCTTTTATCTGTGGGTCCACTTATGTCCCTCGGAGCACACCCTTGGGGCGATTGGTAGCGTTGAGTTATTGCTCTATGATGCGAATCGACCAGTTGCAGCGGAGCACCCGGTTGCGGTTTTGTGGCTTTACCCTATTTTATATATGTATGTACATATGTACGTATATTTCGTGTACGTACTCGTATTTGAACGGGTCGGTATTTGCCACCGTACACTGTCCGTTACACCGGATTCGGCAGTGAACCGGTCCTGATCGGTGCTCCACCCAAAAGGCAGAGGCCTGAGTTTCCGTCAGGCACCCACGGTCACTCAGAGCCTCTGTGTCAATCGTATCTTGATTTGGTAGTTTCGACACACTTGCGCCGGTCGGATCAGGGTTTTCCCAGCTATCTAAATAATAACTCTGGGGGCTTGACTTTGCCTCGTCACTGTGCCGTAGAATCAAAAAAAAAAAAAAAAACGAAAAAAAAGGAAACCTTATCTGAGAGGGCATATATATCAGAAAGATGATATCTAGGTCAGGTATATGTGGTCGATGCTCTCTGCCTAATTTCGCTTTGTCTTTTCTCTATGTATTCCTCTTGTCTCACTCCATTTTCTTTGTTCTCGTCATTATTCTTTTGTATAATTGTCTAGTCTTTCTCTGTCTTGTTTTTCTCCTCTCCTCTAATATAGACGTCTCGTTCGCTTTTTTTCGGAACTGGAAGGATAGTGTGGAGACCTTCCTACTTTCCAAACTCCCCTATCGATTCCCTTTCACTAGGCGATAGCCTATTATGTTTATTAAAACATACCTACTGTAAGCTATTACATCTACCGGACAATAATAAAATAATAATAATAATAATACTAATACTAATAATAATAATAATAATAATAATAATGATGACAATACAATAAAAGTAAAATAACGATATTAAAACACCTAATTATCACATCCACTAAAACCAATAATCGATATTAACTATCGATTTACGTCAATACACCGCGTGAGCGGTACAACCCGACAAACAAACAAGGACAAAAGACAACCACGAATGAAGCACAAAAAGAAATGATAAATGAAAAGTCAAATGGATTCTGACTTACATCGATTGCGGTTGTAAGTTTGTTTATTTTGCAATTTTATTTCTTTTTGTATTTTTTTCAGGGTGGCTTTTTATGGCACTGGTTTACCGCCCCCACATAACCAGGCTCCGTAACAGGGACTTCAACGCGAAACAGCCCATCTGGGGTTCAAGGTACGCCTCTCAGAAAGGTAGAAAGATTTATAATGCGAGTATGCAATACATTTGTGATTTTCACTCGACGGGTAAACCAACATATTGGCCGACTGATAGAAATAAGATTCCAGATCTGACCGACTTCTTTGTTGTTAGAGGATATCTGGCAACTGTGTAAAAGTTGAAGAAAGTTTCGATCTCTCCTCTGATCATTCTCCAATCAACATGCGTAAGTGAAGCTTGATTAAAAAAAGTAGGACCGGGTAGATTAACCAACGCGAAAACTAATTTAGATGGCTTTAAAAAAACATATTGAGGCAACTATTAAGCCAAGCGTATCACTTAAAACGCCCTGTGATCTCTCTAAAACCGAATCCAACGGTTTCAGTTTAAAAACGATCAAAGTATGCTTCGTTCGTTCATCATTTTTCTCATTCTCAAACAAACGATACATTATAGATACGAGTACATAGTAGATGCAGACACGGTACACGGAGCGACAGAGCACAAAGTACCTATTACCACAGATAATAAACTCACCCAGATGTCGCATACCCATACAAAAAAATGTTGATCTTTTTTGCGATGAGCAAACAACGATGGGCAAACAAAAAGCTTTCTGCTTCGCAAAGAAAAAAAACGGAAAATAAATTTTCAGTGCGAAAAGCTTTTTCTTTTGCTACTCTTTGTACCGTCTGCGACCTGCGACTGCGAGACACAATTTCATTTATACATACATACGTATGTACATATATTCATATGTAGGTGCGTATTTTCCCTTTTCATTTTGCTATATTGACCGAAGTTTCGATCTGTGTAGATCTGTGGTGTCGTAAAAAATATCTCAATTGTATTTTTTCGAAGTGAAAAGTGATATTTTACTGTTGGACACACAAAATTTGAAGAGTTAATCTAGGAAAGGTAAAATATATTATTTAAGTTTATTTCAGGTTGATAAGGTGCCTTGGTACTTACAAATACAAAAAAGTTCCGAAAAAAAATTGACTTAGAGGAAATGTCGTGGCGAATAAAGTGCGCTATTGTATGCTGCAAGTAACAACTGCTCAATATCCAGAAAGAAAAATGCTTAGATTAAAGATTAAAAGTGCAAACGAGTACCGATATATCCATTGATGAACTAAATGAAGTTTCAGCACTTATAGATTGCAACAGATCTATAGATTCCATAGAATCTGTATGCAAGAAATGCGAAGCGAACTCAAAAAAGCATTTTTTTTATATTCAACAAATAAGTAGACTAAAAAATAATTAACAAAATCCTCAAAGAGAGAGCTAAAAAAGTCTAAAATTCAGGAATATCCTGGCAATTAAAATCCGCAGGCTAAAAAAAGATAAAGCACAGCTTAGAGAAAATCAAAAGCAAACAATAGAAGAAAAAATAGATTTCTTACATGAAATACATAAATAAAAATTCGAAAACATTGTGCAAACTCATTTTATCACAAGGCAAACGACAATTTACCCAAGAAGAAAGGTGGATTTGCCAATGTATATATTTCCGCTCATTGTCTGGATATAATTTTCCTCGTGATCAGCTGCAATTGCACTTGCCACACCCAGCTTCATAGATGGATAAAACTTAAAAGTTTATCTCCTGGTCTAAACGAAAATGTTTTTGAGGAAATACAAAAAAAAGGTTTAAACATTGGAACCAAAGACAAAGAAGGCTGGTCAAACCGTAGTGCATGCGATCATATGAAAACACAAGCGTTTTCACTCAGCTGAGGCCTACCAACTCCTACTCTCAACCTCCACGCGGTGACAGCCGGGTGCCTAGTACCTTAATCCAAGAAATGGGTAACCAACCCCGTTTGGCGGATTCTTGGTGGCAGCAGATGAGAGAGGGGGGAAGAGTGCTTTTCTCACTAGAGCACTTCTTCCTGTTCCAGGCGGCAGCGGACGAATTCCCTAGACGGAGTCAACGGTGGCGTCTATAGTTCCAGTTAGGTTGAACTTAGTGAATACCTTGCGCGAGCTGCTTCGACGTATTCGGATCACAGGTCGGTAAGGAATTTCCAATGTTGGTCAGGACATTGGAATAGAGATGGTGGCGGAGGAGCCCTTAATGGGCCAACGGCAGCGCTCATACTCCCGTAGTGGACTACTGGCACCGGTGTACCCGGCCCCTCGTCCTAGGGGAATAATTAAGGAACTGGCCCTCCAGGTTGGGGGTTGTGCCGTCGGGGTAACTTCCCTACCACGTAAAAAGCGCATGGTTCCGAAACAACCAGAAGCCTCGGATAAGGATGACTCAACTAATGACGACCCCAGCAAACGAAATAAGGACAACGACCTTCGGATCTGTACGTGGAATGTTCTGTCCCTTTACAGACCACGTGCAGCCGAACAACTAGCAGAGGCCCTAGACTGCTATAAAGCAGATATTACCGCCATCCAGGAAGTGCGATGGGATGGGCCGGGCAAAAAGAGGATGAAAAACTGTGACATCTACTACGGTGATTGCTACAGAGGCAACAGGCAACGCTTATTCGGATGCGGATTTGTCATACGCGGCAGACTTAGGCAAGAAGTCTTAAGCTTCCGACAGGTGAGCGAGCGTATTATGACTATCCGGATCAAGGCTAAATTCGCTAACATAAGCCTAATATGTGTTCATGCCCCCACAGAAGAAAAGGACCCTGCCACCAAAGAGTGTTTCTACGAGCTCCTCGACAAAACATACGAGCAATGTCCTAAATACGACGTTAAAATCCTATTGGGCGATTTTAACGCCAAAATAGGAAAGGAGGACGTCTTTGGTAGGGCAGTCGGTAAGCATAGCCTACACGACACCACGTCTGATAACGGACTAAGGCTAATTGATTTCGCTGTGGAACGAAATGTCACCATAGCAAGCACATGGTTTCCTCATCTCGACATTCATAAGCAGACATGGCGGTCCAATGATCATGTCACGATCAACCAAATTGATCATATTGCGATCGACGCAAGGCATGCCTCCAGTATTCTGGATGTCCGGACCTTCCGAGCGGCCAACATAGACTCGGATCATTACCTTGTTGTAGCCAAGGTACGAATGCGGATATCCCAATCTGAGCAACAAAGAAGAATTACTGTGAGAAAATTTAACGTCGAAAAGCTACAATCGCAAGAGACCGCCAGACTCTTCGCTGAACGCGTATCCCGAAATCTCTCAATCACCCCTTTGCCGCCAGCATCAAGTACCGAAGACCAGTGGCAACGCTGCCAACATGCCATCAGAAACGCCGCGACTGATGTGCTGGGTCTCGCTCGACCACCACCGCGAAACCCCTGGTTTGACGAAGAATGCCGGCGAATGCATGCAGCAAAACAAGAGGCATACAAGGCGGCGCTGCAAAGGAAGACGAGAGCTGCTCGTGGGCTCTACGAGCAAAAGAGACGGGAAGAACATCGGCTTCTCCAAAAGAAGAAGAAAGAGCATGAGAAGCGCGCGAGTTACGTACGGCTCGTAACTCTTCGTATACCAAACCCTGCAACTACCAGCACTAAGCAACAACGGATCATCGTCATCAGCATCAATTATTGTCAAGATCCAGAGAGTAAAAACAACAAACGGTCACCAACAAGCTGTACCCAAAAAAACCATCGATGTTGCTAAGTGAAGCCTCTCTGTAATAAACAACTTGTTCTCTCTATCATCATTTTTTTTTGTTATATACATGTGTACATACAAATATGCTAACATATAAGTCCAGTTAAGTAAAATAAGTAAATTCATGTTCAATGTAAATTTTTAGTCATTGTCAAGTTGAAAGTCATTGAAGACGAACATTAAAAATAAAAATATTATACCGATTTATAATCACTTGGGTTTTTTTTTGGCGATTCCATACGGAATTACTAACTCGCGTTTGAGAATATCGAGAGTCTATACTCCAGGAACAATGTACGGAAGTTTTACCAAAAGGTAAAAAGAACGTGTCAGAGAAGTAATACCCGTACAGAAACCTGTAGAGATGAGAATGGAAACCTCGTAGTAGAATCACAGTCGGTGCTGAGAATATGGAAAAACTACTTCTGCAGACTGTATAACGGCGACGAAGACCAACATCCCGCTGTCAGGCAGAATGAACCATTCAACATAGACGATGATAGTCAAAATTTCCGTCCACCTGACCAAAACGAAGTGAGGATAGCAATATCTAAGCTAAAATCGAACAAGGCTGCTGGACCTGACGGCTTACCGGCCGAACATTTCAAGGCAGCTGGTGATGAATTGGTAGAGTGCATACACCAACTCATTTCTAATATTTGGTCAGACGAGTGTATGCCTGATGAATGGAATCTCAGCATCGTTTGCCCGATCCACAAGAAAGGAGACCCCCTCAATTGCGCCAATTGTGCGGAACTCACAAGCCAACACCGGAGGCACAATCTATTACAAGTCTGTACAACTGCTTGCATACGCCGACGATATAGACATTATCGGAAGATCTCAGCGGGCTGTCACCGGTGCTTTTGCAAGCATTGAGGCGGAAGCGGCCAAAATGGGTTTGGCGATAAGCGTGGGCAAAACCAAGTATATGCTGTCAACTAAAAGGGAAAACCAACACCGACGAATTGGACAAACCGTCACCGTGGGCAGCTATAACTTCGAGATAGTAAGGGACTTTGTCTACCTTGGCTCTGCTATAAATTCTTCTAACAAAATCAGTGCAGAAATCAATCGAAGAATAACTCTTGCCAATCGCTGTTTTTTTGGGCTTATAAGGCAATTCAACAGTAAAGCCCTATCTCGAACAACTAAGGAGACTCTATATAAGACCTTGATCATCCCAGTCCTGCTTTACGGCGCTGAAACATGGACTTTATTAGAAGAGGATGAAGATATCATTGGTCGCTTCGAGAGAAAAATTCTTCGTAAGATTTTCGGTCCCGTTTGCGTTGACGGGTTTTGGAGGAGAAGATTCAATCACGAACTATACGAGCTGTACAGCGACATCGACCTAGTCAAAAAACTGCGTATTGGACGTCTGAGATGGCTAGGACATGTAGAGCGAATGGACACCACCGCTCCGGCCCACAGAGTCTTCGAATCTAACCAAGAGGGACGACGCAGTAGAGGGAATCATCGCCGTAGGTGGCGCGCACAAGTTCAAGGGGACCTCGACCAACTTGGAGTGCGCAACTGGAGGCAATTAGCTAAAGACCGAGCTAAATGGAAAGGCTTGTTGGTTGAGGCCCAGGTTCACCCCGAACTGTAGCGCCACCTAAGTAAGTAAGTAAAAGACAAAGAAGTCATTTTAATATTCGATGAGATGAGTATCCAGGCGAATTTAACATACAACAAATATAGAGACACAATCGAGGGCTTCGTTGATTATGGAAAAAATCAAAGATTAGATTTGTGTGCGAAATCAGTTTGCGTGTTCATGATCCGTGGTATATGTGGTAAATATAAACAAGTGCTTTATCATGGACCTGTCCAAGCAATATACCAACAAAGCAGCTCGAAATTGAAGTATACAACTGTATTGACATATGTAGAAATCTGGGACTAAACGTAAGAGGCATTTGCTGTGACCAAGGCCCTACGAATCGAAGCCTTTACAATAAATTAAAGCTGGATGAGGACAACAGTTCCTTTCTTTATAAAGAAAAAAAAGTGTATGGAATGTATGATGTGCCACATTTAATCAAAAGTGTAAGAAACAATCTTTTAAGATCAGACTTACAAGCTCTGGATGAAGTTGTAAGCTGGAAAATAATTGAGTATATCTATAATACAGAAAGAAATAATACCACAAAAATGTGTCCAAAACTAAAATATGCTCATATAGATCCCATAGAATTTCAAAAAATGAATGTGAAACTAGCGGCACAAGTACTTAGCAGATCCGTGGCTCTCACAATTAATGCATTACAGCGCTTGAATAAATTTCCAGAGAAAATTGCACAGTTTGCGCAACCAACAGCAGAATTTATAAATAAAATCAATAAAATATTTGATTTATTGAATGAAAGACCTGCACTTATTCGAAATGACGCAAATATTGGATTTTTAAAAGAAATGCAATCATATTTAAAACAAATTCAGTCAATCAATGCAAAATGTAAACCCTTCTGCTTTAAGGGCCTGATTATGACAATTGAAAGTATTTTGATGATAAAAAAAGAATTATTCAATGATTACTGTGAGTTACATTATATATATGTTAACAAGTTCAATCAGGACCCACTTGAAAGCCTTTTTGGAAAAATAAGAGCAAGAAATTTTAATAAAAAATAATCCAAACGCGTCTGAATTTGGCTCATTACTGGCCAAAATGATGGCTCTAAAATTGTGGTTTAAGTTAAAATTTTCCAATTGTGAAGAAGAAGATTCTGAATATTTACAGTTAGATTGGAATGTGTGTTGGATACTGAAAATAAAACAAAGATTGTCCTAACACAGGAGCAAGAGAAAAATGATCTAGCCAAATAGATAGAATTATCAGATGAAGACACGATTTCAATAAAAATTACAGAAATGAATAACATAGCCACAAGGTATTTTGCAGGTTACTGTTTTTTTAAAACACTTAAACAAATTAATGCAGTTTGTGAGTACTGTGTCAAAGAAATGATAAAGGACAAAAACAATTTCCATCTCACGGAAATATTGATCAAATCGAAAGAATATGAACACTCGACACTTGAAATGATAAATAAATGTTATTCGCACAAAATTAATACAGTCAATTTCCTTGTGGTAGTTCTGCTTTGGAAAAATTGTAAGTGGTTTATTGACAAGAGCATAAACAAGAAAAGGGATCCAAAACAAAAGACAAAAAAGTTGCAAAATGTAATAAATATGTAAACTAAAATAAATATTTACATATGTACATAATGTATGAATATTTAAAAAAAAAAAACTAAGGCGGTAGTGGGGTAAGGGAGGTGGTGGGGGGTCAATATTCTGCCACGTCCTCGTTCGTGTCCCCTGGAAACCACTTTGGTTAAGGCACTGTGAATAGCTAAAAATCATACTTCTAATATGTATTATGTAAATGTCTAATGACAAAAATATTTTGCAAATGCATTTTCACATAAATGCATTTAACTAAAGTGGGCTAAGAGCAGATTTGATTTTGTTTCCTATTGTTTAACTTGCATGAACAAAAACATAATAAAAGAGTGGCTATGACTACTTATCAGACCTCTTCTTTTATGTAAAATGTAAGGACCAAACATCAAACATACTGTAAATGAGAGTAGGAGTACCACAAGGATTTGTAAAAGACAGATGTATTCAAACATAATTATTTGTCTCAGCCTCAATCTTATAATACGTACATACCTACATACATACGAAAAAAATAAAGTAAAATAAAGTTAGCCTACAATACCTACCCTAATTTAATGTACATATAGGTAGGTATATTTCTGCTCTGTCTGTTCCTCACCGTGCCAAAGTCGCAGGCCAGGACAAAAAATACGAGAATACAAAACAAAACAAAAAATATACATATGTATTTCGCTCTGGGTATGTCACAGCCTCTATGCTGGTGGTGAAAGCTTTTCGCAAAGCAAAAGAAAAAGCATTTCGCACAGAAAATTTATTTTCCGTTTTTTTTCTTTGCGAAGCAGAAAAGCTTTTTGTTTGCCCATCGTTGTTTGCTCATCGCAAAAAAGATGAACATTTTTTTTGTATGGGGATGCGACATCTGGGTAAGTTTATTATCTGTGCTATTACCTGCCAGCTATGTATTTCAATTTCAAATCTGTTTTTTGCTGTCTTTGTTTCTAGTTTTTCTTTTTTTGTGCTGTCTCTGGAAGTCTGTCTGTGAGCAATATTATTTTTAGTAAATATATTTACTGAGAATGAGTTTAATGAACGAAACAAGTTTAATATGGGGTGGCCTTTTTTCAAAGCGGGACATTTTGCGTTCTTTGGGGACAGCGGGACACAAAGCTCGAAAGCGGGACGTATGGTCACCTTAGCCATAATCCATATTACTTGCTTTATTTCATTTTCTTTAATGAGGGTATTGCCATACTATGTAATGCACTCTGTTCCCAAGCAATATTGCTCAAGTTTATCTGACCCACACTCAATAATTCTTATTCAATCGGTTGACCGAGTGTACTGGATACCATTCCACAATGAGTCAACCGAATGCATTGGGGTCGTAACTTTTTATGGGTCGATCAAAAAGTCATGACGGCTGCAATAATTGGATTTGGACAAAAATGCATACAAATTATGGTTTATTACTTAATTATATTTTATGAGGGGGTCTTAGGACCACTACTTAACTCCTCCTTCCTCAGACAAAATTTTCTCCCGGAAATTATTATGTTTTGGCGTATCCGATTCGGCTCCCTCTTGTTTTTCCGTTAGGTTCTTAATTTTAATTTTATTTTTTTCCGTTCTTCTGACATTCTTATACACTATACTTCCAACAATAATTACAATTACTATGATTACACACATAGTTTTACCCGAAATTACATAGGTTTTCATTTTAAGATATTCGATCAATTCTACAGTACCTCTATTTTCTATTTTTTCCATTTTCCAATTTTTGTAAATATGGTATTAGCTGTGACATTTTCTTTAATGATTTCTTCGTAATACAATTGAAACGTATAATTCGTTTCTTTTTTTTTTAATTATCGCATCATTGCGTTTGATTTTACAATTTTGGATGTTAATGATATAGTCCCTTGTGAGAATTAAATCTCAGGCGTCAACAAATTTTGCTTAATAATACACTCTTTTCTTTTTATATCATTGACATTATTTTTTTCAATGTCATATATACATACTTGTATATTCATTTTCCTCATATATAGTTACAACAATTGTCAAAAGAGTCATCATTAAGCGATTAACAGCAGTGGAAGAATCTGCAAATTATCTTGGTCGTTTAATATTTGTTGTATGTACCCTATCTAAAAATTTTAATCTAAAATTAGGCTCATTCTTAATGTCTTAAATGTTCGTAGTTTTTAATATAGCCTACTTGTCTGGTTTCTGTATAATCTTCCCTAGTTAAGTTCCTTTTGTTTATAACGGTTTTTTTTCTTATTTTTAAGTCTTTTAACTACCGCTTCGCTTCTATATTTGTATGTTGGACTTGTTCCGGTGACATGCCTATCGTAGTATGGTATCTTTTATTATAAATATGAAAAGCTTTAAACGTATTTGTGTTTACTGACTCTTCCTGGTTCATTGTAAGTAAGATCTCGGCTATTGTACTATGTAGTCGTTCTATGTCAACATTGCCTGTATGGGCGTTTGGTTAAGTATAATGTACATCAATATTTCGTTCTCTAAGGTAATCCCTAATATACGCTGTATTAAATTCGTTGTCTGTGATTATTTTTTTCGGTGAGCCTACTGTATTCAAATGTTCGGTGATAGCGTCTGTTTTGTGAATGTGATTTTTACTTTCGAGTCTTTATACACACCCTTTGTTTGTTAATTTATCAATCGTCGTTAAAAATATATGTTTATGGAAGTGGTAGATACGAGTATCTGTGTGAATTATTTCGTTAGACTGGTTAGGTGTTTCTGTTACTTTGAATTTCTCTTGTATTGGTTTCCTCTCGTACTTTGCTTTCTGGCAGATATCGCAATTGTTTATTATTTGCGTAATTACTCAAATAAGTTTAGGGTAATAAATTTGTTGTTACAGTGTGTTATAGGATTCTATAATCCCTGAGTGTTGACTCTCTCTAATGTGGTAAAGGGATATCTGTCTCCTAGCTTCATCCTCTGTTCTCAAATCTCTTACTCTCCGCGTTACTTTCACAAATTTAACCTTTCTGTTTTCTGCATACAAATTTATGATAATTTGCTGGAATTTATTACGCTCTTACTTCAGCATAAATACCAATTGTTCCATAGGCCATTTCTTTGAGTTGGTCCGTTATTGTTCCTTTAGAGTCGGAGGCTCTAACATACAAAATTCTTTTACCATTAACTGTTTCGATCCTAAGTTCCTTATCGTAACTTAGGATAATTTGCTATTTATATATATTAACTATGCCTTCCTTGATAGGAATGTGATCAAATTGTTCTCAATTCCTGAATGGACTGTTTCGTTATCTGACATTTGATTGACTTCCAGGCTTAAATACAATGGTTTATCCTCTTTAAGACGGATTTCATGCTTTATCGTCGAGGTATGTGTTAACCGATCGGCATCCCGATATTGGATGTCTCGGAATTCATCTAGTAAGGAGGGTAATGCTCTTTGTTCTTTGCGATTCAGGCTGCCGAAGTCAGGATTACCTTCTTCTAGATAATTGCAGCACAACTCTTGTCCACTTTCTATTTTCAAAATGGTCTTGTTTTTCAGGATTATTTTCCCTTGATCGATGTCAATGTTTCTTACTATGTTCTTAAGAACATCCATGCCTAGAAGTACGGTATAGCTCTTATTTTGTAAGCTCTGAGCGTAAGCTTTTATGAACGTATTATTACTATAGCCGAATTGCATTGGCACGGGAAATTGAATTATATTCGTACTCTGAGTTACTGTTCTATCTGTTCTATTAACAGCTTTAATTTCAATTTGTCTGGTATCTAAAAAATTACCACTGTTTCTAAAATATTCTAGTTTATTAACTAAATCATAGATGGAACTCACTCTCATATTTAATATTTCCCTCGTTAAGTCGGTGCTGTTGATGATGGGCCGGTAGTGTTGTCTGAAGAGCTCCTTCGCCTGGTCCCATGTGGATACGCCGTTGACTAGGAGTAGGTCCATTGCTCGTCCCTTGACTGTCGTCTGTTGGATTATCGTCCACGTTGCTTGGGCTCCCCTCCTGAATTTGTGAGGTGGTTTTCAACCATGATCAAGAAGTGTGTCAGAGTTTTACTGTCTCCTTCGAATTCGGGTAAGTATTGTATTTCTCTCAATACATGGCCGCCGAAGCTAGCCGGTGGAATTCTGGCCACTATACCCATTAGGCTGTTCAAAATGTCTCGGTTGGACACATCTGACATATCTACATAATTTTGTGCCGTTTTGTGTTTTGTTTATTTTATTATTTTTTTTCTTTATCTATGCTATAGGAGCACACCAGTCACACACAATTCACTGATTCACCGCTGTTCTAATTAACGTTTTACGGGATTTCTCGAGCACTAGAACTAACACTATTCACTTTGGCTACGTCTCAGTCTACCCGGATCTTTACGGAACTTCACGGTTTTGAACGGTTTAAGTTTTTCGGAATTTGCGTACGGAAGTTTCACGTTTTGGATCAGGATAGTTGTACCTGATCCTACCGACTGCGCCAAATAAATTTAAAGACTCCGTAAAATTTTTTTAGAAGAACTTCATTCATTTATCTATTGTGATTACGGTTAATGGGTTAAAATGTATAAAATCTAACCTTACTACGGTCGACGTTTAGAACGGAGCTGCACCGCAATGGTTAGTTTTAGAGTTTATGTCAAACTAAAACTTATCTTATTCGAATGCCATAAGAAAACCAGAATTCTCATATTCGACATTTCAAGTAATATGGATTATTGGGCTATAATCCACATTACTTGTTTTATTTCATTTTCTTTAATGAGGGTATTGCCATACTATGTAATGCACTCTGTTCCCAAGCAATACTGCTCAAGTGTATCTGACCCACAATCCTTAATTCTTATTCAATCGGTTGACCGAGTTTACTGGATACCATTCCACAATGAGTCAACCGAATGCATTGGGGTCATTTGTTTACGTTTTACTTTAATTCTTCTTCTTCCGCCGTCATAACTTTTTATGGGTCGATCAAAAAGTCATGACGGCTGCAATAATTGGATTTGGACAAAAATGCATACAGAGTATGGTTTATTACATAATTATATTTTATGAGGGGTATGGTCTTAGGACCAATACTTAACTCGCGTCAGAAACAAACAACCTCAAACATTGTTTACAGAGAAGGTTTGTAAAATTGGTTTACCATAATAAAATACAGTTGTCCATTATTTAAATAATTGTATTTTTTATTACGTTTGATAATATTTTAGAGAATGTTGGTTTTTAGAACTATGAAATCTGCCATTAGGGACTGAAAATTACCCATTGGAACGCCATTGATAAAATGCAATTAATCCACAAAATTTATTGTACATAACAATTTTATGGACTTAGACAAATACTTTGACGTCTCTTCACTCACTCTGGTATTACATATTTGTTCGCATGAGAAAGGCTTTAGAGGGCGAAGCAAGGCGAGCACGGGTTCAGCTAAAACCTGTTTGGACGTTTGTTATCCAATTATGGGGTTGTACAAAGAAAACAAACAAATCGCTAATTTACTTAAAGACCGCCATAACTCAAACATCGCGATTTTGCAGAAAACACGTTTAATGTTTTCAATTGACTACCACCTTGCAGAAAAAAAAGAACACATGTTATAATTTCGAAATTATATTATCCATAGCCGTTAATCGACAAAAACTAGTCATTTATGGCCTTTTTCTTAACGAAAACTTTCTTTATTGTTGCAAGAATATATTCATTTGAATGTCAAAAGTTAAAAAGTGTCGTCATTATTGAGAAAAGAATCAGTGTGGACTTATGCATTTTATTTGCACAGTCTTTTGAACTTAGAATACAGGTTGAACTTAATATACTTCAAGTAATTTATACATACATACATACATTTTCAACGGTCCGCTAATCCCGCATGAGGGTCGCGGGGGTAGGATGCTCAGGTGGTCCCACCATCCTTCTTGATCCTCTGCCATTGACTCCAACTCATCAGGAGGAATCCCTAGACGAGTCCAGGACAGATGTCGGACTTGGTCCAACCATCTATTTCTAGGCCTTCCGCGGAGTCGCCTACCTGATGGCACGGCAATCATGGCACGTCTTGGAAGCCGGTCTGTGGGCATATGCACTACCTGACCAAACCATGGAAGCATAGATCGTTCCGTTCGGAGAAGTAGCTGCTCAACATTGAGCGCCTCACGTACTCTAGTGTTGCGCACTCGATCCCTACGAGATATTTCAACAATACCGCGAAGGAACCTCATTTCGGCAGCTTGTATCCGCGATCTTATTCTTTCGGTTATTACCCAAACTTCATGACCATAGTTGAGAGTTGGAACATACACCGAGTTAAAAACCGATAGTTTAGCTTGAACACTAAGTTTGGCCTTCCTTATAAGAGATTGACCAAACTCTCTCAAAGGTGATCCAGCCTGACAGGATAACTCGGCATTGCTTTTCCCATGACTCGTAAATAAAATCACGAGGTACTTAAACTTATCAACCTGTTTCAGTGAGTTTCCACTAACATGCAGAGTGCACTGAACGGGCTTTGTGGAAACCACCATTACTTCGGATTTGTTCACGTTCATTATCATTCCAGCATCATCATTAACGGATACAAACCTTTCGACTGCGCGCTGAAGTTCAGTTTGAGAGGATTCAATGATGACCAAATCACCCGCAAAGAGCAGATGACTAATCCTTAGGTCTCCCACTTTGAAACATTCCCCGCCACGGCTGCGCTGTAACATCCAATGCTACATTCTATCTATGTCAGTATGTCGGTAGTCGTCAAGTTAGTCATTGGTTCTTGGGCTCGTCGGGTTGTGCCTGTTACCCCGGATCTTGACGAGTGCTGAAGTCCATCTTTTCGATCCCTACCACTACTTACCATCGAGTAAACTCAATAGAAGGCTGGCCAGAACCTCGAAGGTGAACTCCAACACGGACCAAGTTTCAAGACCCACTGCTCACGCCTCACAAGGAATTTGACTAGAAGCCTTGAATCCCTGGCAGCAGCTAGCAGTAGGCCTCTCCACCCCGTCCCGCTCTTTGTCTCTTCATAGACCTCTGACTACCTCACGAGATCTACTAGCAATGGGCCTGTAGATTGGACAGCCGTCTTCAGTCTATGTGGAAAGAAAGAACCTATACAGCCCTTGAACATGTAAAAAGGATAGAAAAGTAAAAAAAATGTGAACAAGCTAAAATGGGAAGCAGCAGCAAGTCCAAGGTGTCAGCGGGCTTGCCACTTGCTCATAGCCGGTAAAAATTTGCAAAACGTTGAGGTAAGATACCGTTGGGCGCCATTGTTGCGAGTTAGGGTAGGACCACGGAGGTAGCTTCGGTGCAGGTGAGGAGGGCGGCGGCATGCTTGTGGCTGCTCGGCTCAGCTCGTCGGACGGGGTGGTTCTTGCCAACCCCACCGTACACCACCTACTCAGCAAACAAAAAAATCATGCCAAAATAAGCTAAACCTAGTAGAAGAGTAAGCTAAACCCTAACCAGACGTCGGACGGACAAGAAACAAAAAAGAAAAGAAGAAAAGGAAGGCCATGTCCAAGAACCTATGCCTATACCCAAGAGAAAGTGCGGAAAAGATCGCGAACTAAACCAAACTAGCCTAGACTAAACCTAAGCTAACCTAAAACTTAATACAAACCTCTAAACTACCCTTAAACTATCTTAATGCTAACCTAACTTATCCTAACACGCGACTCCTCTTTTCCACTGTCTCTCTTGGATAAAGGTTCGTCAGGAACCAAGGGTATGCCAGATGTTAGTGGCAAAGGTAAGCCAGCCCACCCTTCACGTCTTGCGACGCAAACCAAAATGCTATCTCCCTGGCTAGATGCTATGAGAGATAGCCCCTCAAAGCTCCCTTCAGTCACAACCTAAGTCTGTAGTAGAGGTACGTGTGTCAGTTCATGTCGTCAGCGTTCGTATTAGTTTTGCCAGGTCTTCGTCCATCTATAGAAAGGCGGCCAATTCATCCTCCACACACCTATGCTTAGGCTTTGCTTATGCGCTCATCGTCAGCAGAGTCAAACTCTCGATTTAAATGGGTTATACACAATCTCCAGCTTTATTGTTTACTCTCTAACTCACTATTGGCGTTATTCGCCTTAATTTAATACAAATTCAAAGTTACTTTAGTTACAATAAAAATAAAAGTAAAATCTATGCAATATATGCATTAACTTAAATGCTCTACCCCACTGGTATATTACATATATTCTTATATAAAAAAATGTTTATGTACTCACGTTTTTTCCTGTTTTACTGCAATCCCCCGTCGTCCTGCCGGCAGCACTTGATGGAAGATGCTTTGACACTTATTACGCTAATATGGTTTTTTTTTTTTTGCGTACAGTTGCCTATAAGGCAGAGCACCCAATTAACACTATATATATTGACTAAGGTAATTTAAGAGCTTGTTTCAAAAAATGCACAACTATATCTAATAACTACTATATATAAAAAAAAAACAAAAAAAAAAAGGAGAAAGAAACAAAGAAAATATATCACTATCACTAAAGGTTAATTATCAGAATTCACTATTTCAGTTTGAATTCACTGAGGAGTCACTATCTCTATTATTCTTAATATTTTTTTTATTTTTTTTTTCTTTTATCTGTGGGTCCACTTATGTCCCTCGGAGCACCCCCTTGGGGCGATTGGTAGCGTTGAGTTATTGCTCTATGATGCGAATCGACCAGTTGCAGCGGAGCACCCGGTTGCGGTTTTGTGGCTTTACCCTATTTTATATATGTATGTACATATGTACGTATATTTCGTGTACGTACTCGTATTTGAATGGGTCGGTATTTGCCACCGTACACTGTCCGTTACACCGGATTCGGCAGTGAACCGGTCCTTATCGGTGCTCCACCCAAAAGGCAGAGGCCTGAGTTTCCGTCAGGCACCCACGGTCACTCAGAGCCTCTGTGTCAATCGTATCTTGATTTGGTAGTTTCGACACACTTGCGCCGGTCGGATCAGGGTTTTCCCAGCTATCTAAATAATAACTCTGGGGGCTCGACTTTGCCTCGTCACTGTGCCGTAGAATCAAAAAAAAAAAAAAAAACAAAAAAAAAGGAAACCTTATCTGAGAGGGCATCGACCGCTCGCTATATATCAGAAAGATGATATCTAGGTCAGGTATATGTGGTCGATGCTCTCTGCCTAATTTCGCTTTGCCTTTTCTCTATGTACTCCTCTTGTCTCACTCCATTTTCTTTGTTCTCGTCATTATTCTTTTGTATAATTGTCTAGTCTTTCTCTGTCTTGTTTTTCTCCTCTCCTCTAATATAGATGTCTCGTTCGTTTTTTTTCGGAACTGGAAGGATAGTGTGGAGACCTTCCTACTTTCCAAACTCCCCTATCGATTCCCTTTCACTAGGCGATAGCCTATTATGTTTATTAAAACATACCTACTGTAAGCTATTACATCTACCGGACAATAATAAAATAATAATAATAATAATACTAATACTAATAATAATAATAATAATAATAATAATAATAATAATAATAATAATGACAATACAATAAAAGTAAAATAACGATATTAAAACACCTAATTATCACATCCACTAAAACCAATAATCGATATTAACTATCGATTTACGTCAATACACCGCGTGAGCGGTACAACCCGACAAACAAACAAGGACAAAAGACAACCACGAATGAAGCACAAAAAGAAATGATAAATGAAAAGTCAAATGGATTCTGACTTACATCGATTGCGGTTGTAAGTTTGTTTATTTTGCAATTTTATTTCTTTTTGTATTTTTTTCAGGGTGGCTTTTTATGGCACTGGTTTACCGCCCCCACATAACCAGGCTCCGTAACAGGGACTTCAACGCGAAACAGCCCATCTGGGGTTCAAGGTACGCCTCTCAGAAAGGTAGAAAGATTTATAATGCGAGTATGCAATACATTTGTGATTTTCACTCGACGGGTAAACCAACATATTGGCCGACTGATAGAAATAAGATTCCAGATCTGACCGACTTCTTTGTTGTTAGAGGATATCTGGCAACTGTGTAAAAGTTGAAGAAAGTTTCGATCTCTCCTCTGATCATTCTCCAATCAACATGCGTAAGTGAAGCTTGATTAAAAAAGTAGGACCGGGTAGATTAACCAACGCGAAAACTAATTTAGATGACTTTAAAAAAACATATTGAGGCAACTATTAAGCCAAGCGTATCACTTAAAACGCCCTGTGATCTCTCTAAAACCGAATCCAACGGTTTCAGTTTAAAAACGATCAAAGTATGCTTCGTTCGTTCGTCATTTTTCTCATTCTCAAACAAACGATACATTATAGATACGAGTACATAGTAGATGCAGACACGGTACACGGAGCGACAGAGCACAAAGTGCCTATTACCACAGATAATAAACTCACCCAGATGTCGCATACCCATACAAAAAAATTTTGATCTTTTTTGCGATGAGCAAACAACGATGGGCAAACAAAAAGCTTTCTGCTTCGCAAAGAAAAAAAACGGAAAATAAATTTTCAGTGCGAAAAGCTTTTTCTTTTGCTACTCTTTGTACCGTCTGCGACCTGCGACTGCGAGACACAATTTCATTTATACATACATTCGTGTGT
The DNA here is from genome assembly GCA_945910035.1 of Brachypalpus laphriformis. Taxonomy (NCBI): domain Eukaryota; kingdom Metazoa; phylum Arthropoda; class Insecta; order Diptera; family Syrphidae; genus Brachypalpus; species Brachypalpus laphriformis. The sequence goes on from OX246755.1 coordinate 57,706,123, forward strand.
ACATATAGGTGCGTATTTTCACTTTTCATTTTGCTATATTGACCGAAGTTTCGATCTGTGTAGATCTGTGGTGTCGTAAAAAATATCTCAATTGTATTTTTTCGAACTGAAAAGTGATATTTTACTGTTGGACACACAAAATTTGAAGAGTTAATCTAGGAAAGGTAAAATATATTATTTAAGTTTATTTCAGGTTGATAAGGTGCCTTGATACTTACAAATACAAAAAAGTTCCGAAAAAAAATTGACTTAGAGGAAATGTCGTGGCGAATAAAGTGCGCTATTGTATGTTGCAAGTAACAACTGCTCAATATCCAGAAAGAAAAATGCTTAGATTAAAGATTAAAAGTGCAAACGAGTACCGATATATCCATTGATGAGCTAAATGAAGTTTCAGCACTTATAGATTGCAACAGATCTATAGATTCCATAGAATCTGTATGCAAGAAATGCGAAGCGAACTCAAAAAAGCATTTTTTTTATATCCAACAAAAAGGTAGACTAAAAAATAATTAACAAAATCCTCAAAGAGAGAGCTAAAAAAGTCTAAATTCAGAAATATCCTGGCAATTAAAATCCGCAGGCTAAAAAAAGATAAAGCACAGCTTAGAGAAAATCAAAAGCAAACAATAGAAGAAAAAATAGATTTCTTACATGAAATACATAAATAAAAATTCGAAAACATTGTGCAAACTCATTTTATCACAAGGCAAACGACAATTTACCCAAGAAGAAAGGTGGATTTGCCAATGTATATTTTTCCGCTCATCGTCTGGATATAATTTTCTTCGTGATCAGCTGCAATTGCACTTGCCACACCCAGCTTCATAGATGGATAAAATTTAAAAGTTTATCTCCTGGTCTAAACGAAAATGTTTTTGAGGAAATACACAAAAATGTTTTAACATTGGAACCAAAAGACAAAGAAGTCATTTTAATATTCGATGAGATGAGTATCCAGGCGAATTTAACATACAACAAATATAGAGACACAATCGAGGGCTTCGTTGATTATGGAGAAAATCAAAGATTAGATTTGTGTGCGAAATCAGTTTGCGTGTTCATGATTTGTGGTATATGTGGTAAATATAAACAAGTGCTTTATCATGGACCTGTCCAAGCAATATACCAACAAAGCAGCTCGAAATTGAAGTATACAACTGTATTGACATATGTAGAAATCTGGGACTAAACGTAAGAGGCATTTGCTGTGACCAAGGCCCTACTAATCGAAGCCTTTACAATAAATTAAAGCTGGATGAGGACAACAGTCCCTTTCTTTATAAAGAAAAAAAAGTGTATGGAATGTATGATGTGCCACATTTAATCAAAAGTGTAAGAAACAATCTTTTAAGATCAGACTTACAAACTCTGGATGAAGTTGTAAGCTGGAAAATAATTGAGTATATCTATAATACAGAAAGAAATAATACCACAAAAATGTGTCCAAAACTAAAATATGCTCATATAGATCCCATAGAATTTCAAAAAATGAATGTGAAACTAGCGGCACAAGTACTTAGCAGATCCGTGGCTCTCACAATTAATGCATTACAGCGCTTGAATAAATTTCCAGAGAAAATTGCACAGTTTGCGCAACCAACAGCAGAATTTATAAATCAAATCAATAAAATATTTGATTTATTGAATGAAAGACCTGCACTTATTCGAAATGACGCAAATATTGGATTTTTAAAAGAAATGCAATCATATTTAAAACAAATTCAGTCAATCAATGCAAAATGTAAACCCTTCTGCTTTAAGGGCCTGATTATGACAATTGAAAGTATTTTGATGATAAAAAAAGAATTATTCAATGATTACTGTGAGTTACATTATATATATGTTAACAAGTTCAATCAGGACCCACTTGAAAGCCTTTTTGGAAAAATAAGAGCAAGAAATTTTAATAAAAAATAATCCAAACGCGTCTGAATTTGGCTCATTACTGGCCAAAATGATGGCTCTAAAATTGTGGTTTAAGTTAAAATTTTCCAATTGTGAAGAAGAAGATTCTGAATATTTACAGTTAGATTGGAATGTGTGTTGGATACTGAAAATAAAACAAAGATTGTCCTAACACAGGAGCAAGAGAAAAATGATCTAGCCAAATAGATAGAATTATCAGATGAAGACACGATTTCAATAAAAATTACAGAAATGAATAACATAGCCACAAGGTATTTTGCAGGTTACTGTTTTTTTAAAACACTTAAACAAATTAATGCAGTTTGTGAGTACTGTGTCAAAGAAATGATAAAGGACAAAAACAATTTCCATCTCACGGAAATACTGATCAAATCGAAAGAATATGAACACTCGACACTTGAAATGATAAATAAATGTTATTCGCACAAAATTGATACAGTCAATTTCCTTGTGGTAGTTCTGCTTTGGAAAAATTGTAAGTGGTTTATTGACAAGAGCATAAACAAGAAAAGGGATCCAAAACAAAAGACAAAAAAGTTGCAAAATGTAATAAATATGTAAACTAAAATAAATATTTACATATGTACATAATGTATGAATATTTGAAAAAAAAAACTAAGGCGGTAGTGGGGTAAGGGAGGTGGTGGGGGGTCAATATTCTGCCACGTCCTCGTTCGTGTCCCCTGGAAACCACTTTGGTTAAGGCACTGTGAATAGCTAAAAATCATACTTCTAATATGTATTATGTAAATGTCTAATGACAAAAATATTTTGCAAATGCATTTTCACATAAATGCATTTAACTAAAGTGGGCTAAGAGCAGATTTGATTTTGTTTCCTATTGTTTAACTTGCATGAACAAAAACATAATAAAAGAGTGGCTATGACTACTTATCAGACCTCTTCTTTTATGTAAAATGTAAGGACCAAACATCAAACATACTGTAAATGAGAGTAGGAGTACCACAAGGATTTGCAAAAGACAGATGTATTCAAACATAATTATTTGTCTCAGCCTCAATCTTATAATACGTACATACCTACATACATATGAAAAAAATAAAGTAAAATAAAGTTAGCCTACAATACCTACCCTAATTTAATGTACATATAGGTAGGTATATTTCTGATCCACTCAGGCCTATTCCAGACATTTATTTGAATGGAACAGTGCTTCCCAAGTGCGAAAAGTTCAAATATCTGGGATCTATGATCAATAGCAAAGCAACTTGTGATGACGACATCAATCATCGTGTAAGCGTAGGGTGGATGAAGTGGCGAGAAAATTCCGCTATCTTCTGTGACCGAAAAATGCCCCTTAAGTTGAAAGGAAGGCTCTACACCGCAGTTGTACGTCCAGCGCTCACATACGGTTCACAATGTTGGACGATGTACAAAAAGTATGAGAGTAAATTAATTAAATTATTTAAATAAATTAATTAAAATTTATTAAATTAAATTGACAAAGCTTGATCGAATAAGAAGTTCGAAGATCCGTGGAAGCTTTCACATCAAGGAAACCATCGTACAAAAAATAGAGCGTGACCGGCTCAGTTGGTATTGCCACGTTCAAAGAAGAGATCATTTGAACCCTGTTAAAAAGGCAATATCAATGCACGTTCCAAAGACATCGCGATGTACGAAAGGCAGGCCTATAAACGCCTGGATCAGACAAATGCGACGACATCGGCATTTCATTGGCCTCAGTAACCGAGTGATCCAAAATCGGCAGGCCTGCCGATATTTTCTGAGGTCAAATAGGCGAACCCCACATGCGGATCAGTAGAAATGCGGTGAAGTGGGAGGGTTGTGATCCCTTGTTTTCGGATCAGGGCCTCGCTGATAAAAGGAAGAAGAAGATAAAAGGAAGAAGGTAGGTATATTTCTGCTCTGTCTGTTCCTCACCGTGCCAAAGTCGCAGGCCAGGACAAAAAATACGAGAATACAAAACAAAACAAAAAATATACATACAGTGCCTCACAAAAGTCATGGGACAAGAGCAATGGAAATAAATTTATGGAAATCTAACGAAAAATTCACGCAACAGCTAAGGTTTAAGAATACCATTTAATTGTTTAAAACTAGGTAAATAAGTAGCACAATGAGAAAGCATGCTGCGCTAACTAGCGGGAAAATCAGACCACTGAAAGCGTACAAGCGCAAAAGCTCATCTCACAAAAGTAATGGGACAGCATTAGAAATAACGGATTTTTTGTCTGGTTCCTGCATGTTCGTTTGAGTAGACACATTTGTTTTTCATATCCGTTTTCTAGTTAGTCGTGCAAAAGACTTCGGCGCTAAAAAGTCAATTTGGTAGTGCAGTTTTAAGTACCCAGTATGTCGCGAAAGGAAACCTCGGAAGAAATTCGAAAAATAATTATTTTAAATTATGAGGAAAAAAAGACTGTAAGAGAAATTGCATATTTAGTTAAAAGAAGTCATTCGACAGTTTTTAATATAATAAAAAGGTATAAAGAAGAAAACAGGTTGGAAAACAAACCGCGGAGTGGTCGACCCAAGTTGTAAGATATTCGCAATGAAAGAAATATTTTAAGAGAAATTAAACAGAACCCAAGAGTTAGTGCACCAAAACTGGCAGCTAATTTAGAGGAAAGAACGAGAAAGGTAGTGAATCCTGAAACAATACGAAGAGCGATACGTAGAGCTGGTTATAATGGAAGAACAGCTAGAAGGAAATTTTATGTCAGAGAAGCAAATAGAAAAACACGACTACAGTTCGCTCAAACATGCAAAAACTTTGATTTCACCTATTGGAAGAACGTTATATATGCAGTTCAATATTTTTGGTAGTGATGGACGCATTACCGTGTGGCGAAAACCAAATGAAGAGTTCAAAAAGAAAAACCTGGTACCAACAGTCAAGCATGGAGGTGGCGGGGTTATGGTATGGGGGTGTATGTCGGCCAATGGTGTCGGTGACTTGGTTTTTATCGAAGAGACAATGACACAGTGGGTGTATTTGAATATAATTAAAAATCATTTGCGCAAAGCGCAGGAAAAATGGGACTTCTGAACACATTTAATTATTATCAAGATAACGACCCTAAACACAAATCGTACACCGTTCGGTCATGGTTGCTTTATAATTGTCCCAAAGTTATGGAAACACCGCCTCAATCCCCGGACCTTAACCCCATTGAAAATCTATGGGATATTCTTGAAAAGAGAGTAAGGAAGCACACAATCAATTCAAAGGCCGAATTAAAGAGGATATTGGCGGACGAATGGGCACTTATTACCACCGAAGAGACCACAAACTTAGTCGAATCGATTCCAAGAAGACTTCAGAAAGTAATCGAAGCCAGCGGTAATCCCACAAAATATTAATATAGAGTACTTACTTTTTTTTTTTGCTTTTCAAACCGCTAAAGTTAAATTGTCCCATTACTTTTGTGAGATTGATTTTGTGTCTTATTATGACAAAATTTACTTTATTTTGGTTTATAATTTTTGTTTAATGAATTATGATATGTTAAGTTTTGTGCCTTAAGAAGTAGTATTAAATAAATAATAAAGAATTTATGTTCTGCTTACTTTCTTAATGAAATGAGTTAAAATTATTTTCTACGCCATCTGTCCCACGACTTTTGTGAGGCACTGTATGTATTTCGCTCTGGGTATGTCACAACCTCTATGCTGGTGGTGAAAGCTTTTCGCAAAGCAAAAGAAAAAGCATTTCGCACAGAAAATTTATTTTCCGTTTTTTTTCTTTGCGAAGCAGAAAAGCTTTTTGTTTGCCCATCGTTGTTTGCTCATCGCAAAAAAGATGAACATTTTTTTTGTATGGGGATGCGACATCTGGGTAAGTTTATTATCTGTGCTATTACCTGCCAGCTATGTATTTCAATTTCAAATCTGTTTTTTGCTGTCTTTGTTTCTAGTTTTTCTTTTTTTGTGCTGTCTCTGGAAGTCTGTCTGTGAGCAATATTATTTTTAGTAAATATATTTACTGAGAATGAGTTTAATGAACGAAACAAGTTTAATATGGGGTGGCCTTTTTTCAAAGCGGGACATTTTGCGTTCTTTGGGGACAGCGGGACACAAAGCTCGAAAGCGGGACGTATGGTCACCTTAGCCATAATCCATATTACTTGCTTTATTTCATTTTCTTTAATGAGGGTATTGCCATACTATGTAATGCACTCTGTTCCCAAGCAATATTGCTCAAGTTTATCTGACCCACACTCAATAATTCTTATTCAATCGGTTGACCGAGTGTACTGGATACCATTCCACAATGAGTCAACCGAATGCATTGGGGTCGTAACTTTTTATGGGTCGATCAAAAAGTGATGACGGCTGCAATAATTGGATTTGGACAAAAATGCATACAAATTATGGTTTATTACTTAATTATATTTTATGAGGGGGTCTTAGGACCAATACTTAACTCCTCCTTCCTCAGACAAAATTTTCTCCCGGAAATTATTATGTTTTGGCGTATCCGATTCGGCTCCCTCTTGTTTTTCCGTTAGGTTCTTAATTTTGATTTTATTTTTTTCCGTTCTTCTGACATTCTTATACACTATACTTCCAACAATAATTACAATTACTATGATTACACACATAGTTTTACCCGAAATTACATAGGTTTTCATTTTAAGATATTCGATCAATTCTACAGTACCTCTATTTTCTATTTTTTCCATTTTCCAATTTTTGTAAATATGGTAGGTATTAGCTGTGACATTTTCTTTAATGATTTCTTCGTAATACAATTGAAACGTATAATTCGTTTCTTTTTTTTTTAATTATCGCATCATTGCGTTTGATTTTACAATTTTGGATGTTAATGATATAGTCCCTCGTGAGAATTAAATCTCAGGCGTCACAATTATTTTGTACGGTTGCATTTTCAGCATTTTTAACAATACAGGTTCTTTCATTTACATTCATAATTTCAAAATTCTTATTAATTTTCATCAACAAATTTTGCTTAATAATACACTCTTTTCTTTTTAAATCATTGACATTATTTTTTTCAATGTCATATATACATACTTGTATATTCATTTTCCTCATATATAGTTACAATAATTGTCAAAAGAGTCATCATTAAGCGATTAACAGCAGTGGAAGAATCTGCAAATTATCTTGGTCGTTTAATATTTGTTGTATGTACCCTATCTAAAATTTTTAATCTAAAATTAGGCTCATTCTTAATGTCTTAAATGTTCGTAGTTTTTAATATAGCCTACTTGTCTGGTTTCTGTATAATCTTCCCTAGTTAAGTTCCTTTTGTTTATAACGTTTTTTTTTTCTTATTTTTAAGTCTTTTAACTACCGCTTCGCTTCTATATTTGTATGTTGGACTTGTTCCGGTGACATGCCTATCGTAGTATGGAATCTTTTATTATAAATATGAAAAGCTTTAAACGTCTTTGTGTTTACTGACTCTTCCTGGTTCATTGTAAGTAAGATCTCGGCTATTGTACTATGTAGTCGTTCTATGTCAACATTGCCTGTATGGGCGTTTGGTTTCGTATAATGTACATCAATATTTCGTTCTCTAAGGTAATCCCTAATATACGCTGTATTAAATTCGTTGTCTGTGTTAATATTTTTTTTTGGTGAGCCTACTGTATTCAAATGTTCGGTGATAGCGTCTGTTTTGTGAATGTGATTTTTACTTTCGAGTCTTTATACACACCCTTTGTTTGTTAATTTATCAATCGTCGTTAAAAATATATGTTTATGGAAGTGGTAGATACGAGTATCTGTGTGAATTATTTCGTTAGACTGGTTAGGTGTTTCTGTTACTTTGAATTTCTCTTGTATTGGTTTCCTCTCGTACTTTGCTTTCTGGCAGATATCGCAATTGTTTATTATTTGCGTAATTACTCAAATAAGTTTAGGGTAATAAATTTGTTGTTTCAGTGTGTTATAGGATTCTATAATCCCTGAGTGTTGACTCTCTCTAATGTGGTAAAGGGATATCTGTCTCCTAGCTTCATCCTCTGTTCTCAAATCTCTTACTCTCCGCGTTACTTTCACAAATTTAACCTTTCTGTTTTCTGCATACAAATTTATGATAATTTGCTGGAATTTATTACGCTCTTAGGTTAGGTTATGTTGGCTGTCCACACGGGAGTGTAGACACACTTAGACCAGCGAAGGTCCTTTGTGATACCAGGATCAAACCATTAGGCCACTCAGGGACTAACAAAACCAACCGGAGCTTTTGACAAAGCGATGGATGCTCATGACGTCCAAGGACGCCAGATCGCAGAGGTCGTCAAGGAAGGGGGACCCTAGATGGAGCATTCTTTTATGTGACAGGGCTGGACATGTGCATAGGAGGTGAAGGATGGTTTCCTCCTCCTCCTCGTCCCTACAGCTTCTGCAGAAGTCATTGGAGAAGAGGCCAAGTCTTTTGGCGTGCTGGCCTATAAGACAGTGTCCAGTGAGAACACCGACAACGCAGCTGATTTGTGTACGCTTTAACTTGATCAGATCGGCACTACGTTTTTGATCCAGCTTAGGCCAGATCTGTCTCGAAATGTGACACGTTGAGCCGTTTCCCCATAAAAGGTTGGTCGCGCTAATAGCGTTCAGCTTTAGTAGATACTTACATGTAGCGAGGGGCATACCCAGGGCTTGCCTTTCAGGCAAAATCCTTAGAGTGGTACCCTGTCTGGCGAGGTCGTCAGCCCTGCAGTTACCTGGAATGTCTCTATGGCCCGGCACCCAGCATAGGTGAATGTTGAACTGCTCTGTCATCTCCATAAGAGATAGACGACAGTTTAAGGCAGCCTTAGAAGTGAAGGAGAACGATTCCAGGGACTTGATTGCCGCTTGGCTGTCAGTGAAAATGCTAATATCCCTGACAGATAATACATTACATTTCAGCCAGGACAGAGCTTCTTTAATCGCCATGATTTCCGCCTGGAAAACGCTACAATGATCGGGGAGGCGGAAAGAGATGCTCAGATTGAGCTGTTCGGAGAAAACACCACAACCCACCCCACCTTCCGTCTTAGATCCATCTGTAAAGAAGTGAACCGAACTAGCATCGACAGGGGGGGAGGTGTCCCATACATCCCGGTTAGGGATGCTCGTACTGAAGTTACGGTCAAATCTCAGTTTCGGCGGGGTGTAGTCCGTGTTTTCGTGTTTGAAGTTGAGAAGATCAAGGATCGAGGAGTGGCCAAAGCGATAGCTAGACCACTGAGAGGAGGCTTTCAAGCGGATGGCCGCACAGGCTGCCATCTGTTTGCCGAAAATATCTAAGGGTAGCAGGTTGAACAAGATGTCCAGTGCCGCGGAGGGAGTAGTTCTAAGTGCACCACTGATGCAGATGCATGCAGATCTTTGCACCTTAGCTAGTTGAGTGAGGTGGACAGCCCTTTCAAGAGCAGGCCACCATACGATCACGCCATATAGTAGTATAGGCCTGATAACGGACACGTATAGCCAATGGGTGATTTGAGGTTTAATACCCCAGCTCCTACCTATAGCCTTTTTACAGGAATAGAGAGCTACATTAGCCTTCTTGACGCGCTCTAGTAGATTGGCCTTCCAGTTTAATTTCCTATCCAAAATAAGACCCAAATATTTTGCGTTTTCAGAGAAGGTGAGACTGGTGCCATTTATCAAAGGAGGGTCTATGAGGGGAACTTTATATTTCCTCGTGAAGAGAACGAGTTCCGTTTTATGGGGGTTAACCCCCAATCCACAATTGGAGGCCCATTTGGTGAGCCGAAGGAGAGCATATTGGAGGATATCCCTAAGAGTGTCCGGGTGTTTACCGGAGGAAGCAATAGCAATGTCATCAGCATAGGCGATCACTCTACAACCTGACGTATCCAGGTCCAACAGTAGTTCATTACCTACCAGGTTCCACAGAAGAGGTGATAAGACTCCACCTTGAGGTGTACCGCAGCGAGCAATTCTTCTGGCCGATGCTCCGCCCAGCTGCGTGTTAATAATCCTGCATGTAAGCAATTGATTGATCAACACTCCGAGCGAGGTATCCACTTTCAGATTTACAAGTGCGTCGGTAATTGCCTTTGGTTTGACATTGTTAAAAGCTCCCTCAATGTCAAGGAAAGCCACCATGGTGTATTCTTTGATGCTCAATGATTTTTCGATGATGCGCACAAGCGAATGTAAGGCAGTCTCAACCGATTTGCCTTTGCAGTACGCATGTTGGGACGGCGAGAGCAGAGCTGGGCTAATACTTTGCCGAAGATGGATATCTATTAGCCTTTCTAACGTTTTGAGCAGAAAGGACGATAGACTGATAGGTCGGAGATCCTTTGGTTCCACGTGCGAGCTCTTTCCTGCCTTAGGTATGAATATGACTTCAACCTCGGTCCATTGTTTGGGAATATAGACCAGATTTAGACAGCCCGACAAGATGACTTTGAGCCATACGCTCTTACTTCAGCATAAATACCAATTGTTCCATAGGCCATTTCTTTGAGTTGGTCCGTTATTGTTCCTTTAGAGTCGGAGGCTCTAACATACAAAATTCTTTTACCATTAACTGTTTCGATCCTAAGTTCCTTATCGTAACTTAGGATAATTTGCTATTTATATATATTAACTATGCCTTCCTTGATAGGAATGTGATCAAATTGTTCTCAATTCCTGAATGGACTGTTTCGTTATCTGACATTTGATTGACTTCCAGGCTTGAATACAATGGTTTATCCTCTTTAAGACGGATTTCATGCTTTATCGTCGAGGTGTGTGTTAACCGATCGGCATCCCGATATTGGATGTCTCGGAATTCATCTAGTAAGGAGGGTAATGCTCTTTGTTCTTTGCGATTCAGGCTGCCGAAGTCAGGATTACCTTCTTCTAGATAATTGCAGCACAACTCTTGTCCACGTTCTATTTTCAAAATGATCTTGTTTTTCAGGATTATTTTCCCTTGATCGATGTCAATGTTTCTTACTATGTTCTTAAGAACATCCATGCCTAGAAGTACGGTATAGCTCTTATTTTGTAAGCTCTGAGCGTAAGCTTTTATGAACGTATTATTACTATAGCCGAATTCCATTGGCACGGGAAATTAAATTATATTCGTACTCTGAGTTACTGTTCTATCTGTTCTATTAATAGTTTTAATTTCAATTTGTCTGGTATCTAAAAAATCACCATTGTTTCTAAAATATTCTAGTTTATTAACTAAATCATAGATGGAACTCACTCTCATATTTAATATTTCCCTCGTTAAGTCGGTGCTGTTGATGATGGGCCGGTAGTGTTGTCTGAAGAGCTCCTTCGCCTGGTCCCATGTGGATACGCCGTTGACTAGGAGTAGGTCCATTGCTCGTCCCTTGACTTTCGTCTGTTGGATTATCGTCCACGTTGCTTGGGCTCCCCTCCTGAATTTGTGAGGTGGTTTTCAACCATGATCAAGAAGTGTGTCAGAGTTTTACTGTCTCCTTCGAATTCGGGTAAGTATTGTATTTCTCTCAATACATGGCCGCCGAAGCTAGCCGGTGGAATTCTGGCCACTATACCCATTAGGCTGTTCAAAATGTCTCGGTTGGACACATCTGACATATCTACATAATTTTGTGCCGTTTTGTGTTTTGTTTATTTTATTATTTTTTTTCTTTATCTATGCTATAGGAGCACACCAGTCACACACAATTCACTGATTCACCGCTGTTCTAATTAACGTTTTACGGGATTTCTCGAGCACTAGAACTAACACTATTCACTTTGGCTACGTCTCAGTCTACCCGGATCTTTACGGAACTTCACGGTTTTGAACGGTTTAAGTTTTTCGGAATTTGCGTACGGAAGTTTCACGTTTTGGATCAGGATAGTTGTACCTGATCCTACCGACTGCGCCAAATAAATTTAAAGACTCCGTAAAATTTTTTTTAGAAGAACTTCATTCTTTTATCTATTGTGATTACGGTTAATGGGTTAAAATGTATAAAATCTAACCTTACTACGGTCGACGTTTAGAACGGAGCTGCACCGCAATGGTTAGTTTTAGAGTTTATGTCAAACTAAAACTTATCTTATTCGAATGCCATAAGAAAACCAGAATTCTCATATTCGACATTTCAAGTAATATGGATTATTGGGCTATAATCCACATTACTTGTTTTATTTCATTTTCTTTAATGAGGGTATTGCCATACTATGTAATGCACTCTGTTCCCAAGCAATACTGCTCAAGTGTATCTGACCCACAATCCTTAATTCTTATTCAATCGGTTGACCGAGTTTACTGGATACCATTCCACAATGAGTCAACCGAATGCATTGGGGTCATTTGTTTACGTTTTACTTTAATTCTTCTTCTTCCGCCGTCGTAACTTTTTATGGGTCGATCAAAAAGTCATGACGGCTGCAATAATTGGATTTGGACAAAAATGCATACAGAGTATGGTTTATTACATAATTATATTTTATGAGGGGTATGGTCTTAGGACCAATACTTAACTCGCGTCAGAAACAAACAACCTCAAACATTGTTTACAGAGAAGGTTTGTAAAATTGGTTTACCATAATCAAATACAGTTGTCCATTATTTAAATAATTGTATTTTTTATTACGTTTGATAATATTTTAGAGAATGTTGGTTTTTAGAACTATGAAATCTGCCATTAGGGACTGAAAGTTACCCATTGGAACGCCATTGATAAAGTGCAATTAATCCACAAAATTTATTGTACATAACAATTTTATGGACTTAGACAAATACGTTGACGTCTCTTCACTCACTCTGGTATTACATATTTGTTCGCATGAGAAAGCCTTTAGAGGGCGAAGCAAGGCGAGCACGGGTTCAGCTAAAACCTGTTTGGACGTTTGTTATCCAATTATGGGGTTGTACAAAGAAAACAAACAAATCGCTAATTTACTTAAAGACCGCCATAACTCAAACATCGCGATTTTGCAGAAAACACGTTTAATGTTTTCAATTGACTACCACCTTGCAGAGAAAAAAGAACACATGTTATAATTTCGAAATTATATTATCCATAGCCGTTAATCGACAAAAACTAGTCATTTATGGCCTTTTTCTTAACGAAAACTTTCTCTACTTTGAATTGTGACGTTATTGTTGCAAGAATATATTCATTTGAATGTCAAAAGTTAAAAAGTGTCGTCATTATTGAGAAAAGAATCAGTGTGGACTTATGCATTTTATTTCCACAGTCTTTTGAACTTAGAATACAGGTTGAACTTAATATACTTCAAGTAATTTATACATACATACATACATTTTCAACGGTCCGCTAATCCTGGATGAGGGTCGCGGGGGTAGGATGCTCAGGTGGTCCCACCATCCTTCTTGATCCTCTGCCATTGACTCCAACTCATCAGGAGGAATCCCTAGACGAGTCCAGGACAGATGTCGGACTTGGTCCAACCATCTATTTCTAGGCCTTCCGCGGAGTCGCCTACCTGATGGCACGGCAATCATGGCACGTCTTGGAAGCCGGTCTGTGGGCATATGCACTACCTGACCAAACCATGGAAGCATAGATCGTTCCGTTCGGAGAAGTAGCTGCTCAACATTGAGCGCCTCACGTACTCTAGTGTTGCGCACTCGATCCCTACGAGATATTTCAACAATACCGCGAAGGAATCTCATTTCGGCAGCTAGTATCCGCGATCTTATTCTCTCGGTCACTACCCAAATTTCATGACCATAGTGGAGAGTTGGAACATACACCGAGTTAAAAACCGATAGTTTAGCTTGAACACTAAGTTCGGCCTTCCTTATAAGAGATTGACCAAACTCTCTCAAAATTGATCCAGCCTGACAGGATAACTCGGCATTGCTTTTCCCATGACTCGTAAATAAAATCACGAGGTACTTAAACTTATCAACCTGCTTCAGTGAGTTTCCACTAACATGCAGAGTGCACTGAACGGGCTTTGTGGAAACCACCATTACTTCGGATTTGTTCACGTTCATCATCATTCCAGCATCATCATTAACGGATACAAACCTTTCGACTGCGCGCTGAAGTTCAGTTTGAGAGGATTCAAGGATGACCAAATCACCCGTAAAGAGCAGATGACTAATCCTTAGGTCTCCCACTTTGAAACATTCCCCGCCACGGCTGCGCTGTAACATCCAATCCATATATACAATGAAGAGGAGAGGTGACAAAACGCACCCTTGGCGGAGTCCAACGCCCACAGTGAAAGATATTGATTTAACACCGTTTATCCGAACACAGCTCTTACATGACTACACACCTCGCCGTGGTGTAGGGGCCTATTAATGGTCAAGGATTCTCGGGTAGTTCCTGTAATAATTGTCAAAAAGTTAATGCTGGTAACCCCATCAGTGTAGCTAGCGAGGCAAACTGTATTAAATATAACTGTCATACTGCCATACACACCACTGGTGAAGTCATTCGAAGATTGACCTCAGCCAGGAGAAGACTAATAAACTAACGCTAAATTAAAAAACTTCAACTACCGTGTTTTAATAGAACAATTAAGAAATAACTAATATTGTTACATGGTGTCAGAAGTCACAATGGCGGGTGCAAGTAATCGATTACCAGTTGCGCTAGATTGTTCTAATCTCGAAAAAGAATGGCCAATGTGGGAGCGTACATTCCTAATGTACATGATGGCTAACGGGAAAATGGATGAAAGTGAGCAAAGACAAATTGCGGCATTTTTGTGGCTGGTCGGTGCTCGTGCTATGGAAATATTTGGCACTCTATTTCCTCACGATGGTTTACTTGATGGTATGCTTAGAACCAGCAACAGCAATAACCAGAATGCTGTACCAGCGGAACCAGTAGCAGCAGAGGTTGCAGCAGTGGCAGCAGGAGTGGCACCAAGAGTGGCAGCAGTGGCGGCGGGAGCGCAGGCGAATGATGTGGCACCACCAAACAACGTGCGAACATTAAACCATATTTTACAAGCATTTGATGACTACTGCATTCCACGGAAAAATACTACAATGGAATCCTTTAAATTTAACACCATTGTTCAACGTGAAAAACAACCGTTTGCTGAGTTCGAGACTGAGTTGCATAAACAAATTTAGTATTGTGAATTCAAATGTAACTGTGGGGCATCATATGAAGAACGAATGCTACGCGACCGCATTATCATTGGTGTTTCTGATAAAAAATTGCAGCTGAAACTACTCGATGGTAAAAACGTCCCACTTAAAACGATTGTTGACACCTGCAAAGTATTTGAAGCTGCTAACACTAACAAAATGCTATTGGAAAACCAACAACAACTCCAAGCGCAAGTTAAATGTGTAACGGAACAAATACTAACATCATCGGATTCTATCAACGTCATTGCGCGTAGCAGTCATTGTTATAATTGTGGGTTTATACCATTTTCAACGGCACACTTACGTGAATGTAAAGCAAACAACATCATCTGCACGACATGTGGCAAAAAGGGACATTTTAGTAAGTGGTGCAAAAAGGGGAACAACAGCAAAAAGGACAACAAAATGGACAACAAAAAACTGGACAACAAAGTGGAAACCAAAGCTATAAAAGGTCTTTCTGGAGGGAATTCGTTATATGACTCAGGTAATTTAAATGTAAAGCATATTGATGGGATAAAAAATAATGTAAGAAAACATTCACGTATTTATAGAATAAGTAATTATAGTTCAAACGATTCAAGATGGACCAAGAAATACCAAATTAGTAATGAAGTCGTAGAATTTAAAATCGACACAGGTGCAGACGTCAATTGCGTTCCATTGAATTTAATCAAGAAAATTAAAATGAAATTAAACAATGAAAGAAACAATATTTGTGCCACTGACTACAATGGAAATAAAATCAAAATTGTTGGTACTGTTAACCTAAATTGTATTGATCCAAACTCTCAAGTGAAACAAGCTGCTCAATTTATATTCGTTGATGACACATGTGAGCCAGTACTGGGTTTAAAAACGTCTATTAAGTTTAATTTAATTACCAGAATAAACGTGCGTACTATCACCTGTTTGCCTAAAACGGCCGATGAATTTGTATGTCAAAATCAAGATATTTTTGATGTATTAGGGGAATTGCCGGGAAGTATCAACATTCAGTTAGTAGAAAATGCCAAACCAGTTCTACATTACAAAAAACGTATTCCTTTAAGTTTAGTGGAAAAATTAAAGTTAGAATTAAAAGAAATAGCTCGTGTTGGAGTCATCTCACCGGTTGATTATCCTACAGAATGGGTAAATAATTTACAGGTGGTTGAAAAACCTAGTGGAAAACTTCGTTTATGCTTAGGTCCTAAACCATTAAATGCATGTATTAAGCGGGAACATTTCTTGATTCCAGTAATTGAAGATTCTACCAGCAAGTTACATGGAAAATGTATTTTTACAGTACTTGATCTCGCAAGTGGGTTTTGTGATCTCACCACATTTATGACTCCGTTTGGTAGATTTAAGTTCAATCGCGTCCCTTTCGGGTTAAATTGTGCGCCAGAAATATTTCAGCGTAGAATGGTACAAATTTTTGGGGATATTCCCGGAGTCGTGGTATATTTCGATGATATTGTCTTCTTCTTCTTCTTCTTCCTTTTATCAGCGAGGCTATGATCCGAAAACAAGGGATCACAACCCTCCCACTTCACCGCATTTCTACTGATCCGCCTGTGGGGTTCGCCCACAATTCGATGATATTGTCATTGCAGCAGAAACTGAGACAGAACATGACAACCTTTTAAAATTGGTAATTGATCGCGCGCGGGCGAACAATGTTAAGTTCAATTCGGAAAAAATTCAATATCGGAAAACAGAAGTTAAATTTATGGGTCACATTTTACAAAATGGGCAAATTAAATCTCCAGAAAAGTATCGTGAAGCAATTTTAAACATGAAAAAACCGGAAAACAAGCATGATGTTATGCGACTTTTGGGTCTTTTTAAATATTTAGCAAAATTTATTCCAAACTTATCACAAAAAACCGCTGCATTGCGTAATTTAACCCGTAACGATGTTAATTTCAGTTGGGGACTAAAACATGAAACGGAAATGACAAACCTGTTTAAGGTCATTACATCTGATCCAGTTTTATCAGTTTACGACCCTAGCAAAGCGGTGGTTATTCAAACGGATGCGTCTAAGGATGCATTGGGTTGTGTCTTGAGTCAAGATGGTCATCCAGTCGCATATGCTTCACGCACATTAAGTAAAAGTGAACAAAAGTGGGCACAAATCGAAAAGGAACTTTTGGCAGTTGTCTTCGCATGCCAAAGATTTCATTATTTCTTATATGGTCGCGATTTCATCGTCGAAAGTGATTATAAGCCACTCGAAGTTCTTGTTAGATATTGATGACGTGTCACCAAGACTGCAAAGGATGTTCATGTATTTATTCAAGTATCCGTTAATGCAGTTAATCTATAAACCTGGAAAACAAATGCTAGTCGCGGATTGCCTTTCACGGGCGCAATTGTCAGACAATTCAGAATTCAGCGATTTATCTGGTGTTATTCATATGGTAACAAAATCGGCTTGCTTATCGAAGCAAAACTTGATTACTACTTATCAGTCATAAATCGGGATGAAAAGTATGCTCGTGTAGTCAGGTGTGTTATTAATGGCTGGCCAAATTTCCATCAGCTTGATGATTTTTCAAAGCAATTTCACAGATACAAGGACGAATTGCATTATGAAAATGGGCTGTTGTTTAAGGATCATCGATTGGTAGTCCCATCTGATTTACAGGGTAAGATCTGTAATATGATTCATGGGGCACATTTGGGTATCGAAAAAACACTTGCTTCTGCAAAAATGAAGTATTTTTGGCCGGGCATGTCGGAACAAATAAAGGATATGGTTTTATCTTGTAACATTTGTGAGAGATTTAGGAGAAATAGTCAGAAGGAACCATTATATCAAGAAAGTTCACCGGAATATCCATTTCATATGGTATCTATGGACCTGTTTGAATATGCTGGTCGTGATTTGGTAGCATTAATTGACGCATATTCAAATTATACTTTCGTAGAAAATCTTAAAAACAAGACATCAGGACATATAATCGAGGTTATTTCACGCATATTCAATATTGTCGGCTACCCAACAGTCTTGAAATGTGACAACAGTCCATTTGGCTCATACGAGTTTGAATCGTTTGCCAGCGAATGCAACATTACCATGAAGTTTTCAAGTCCCCGATATGCTCAGAGTAATGGACTTGCTGAAAAAGGGGTAGCTATCGCTAAGAACATATTAAAACGCTGTTGTGTAGGCGGTAACCTTAACCAATTTCAGTATCGAATTTTGGAGTACAACTCAACTCCAATTGCTAGTATGCAATATTCTCCATCCCAGTTATTTTTTGGAAGAGTCACAAAAACAAAGTTGCCAATTTCAAACGCATTACTGTGTCGAAACAATGTAAGTGAGCAGGTTGTTCAAAATAATATTAAAAAGAAAAAGGAAAAACAGAAACATTACTACGATAGAAATGCAAAGACAAGACAAATGCCTGTTTTTTAATACTGGGGATAAAATTATCTTTAAAAAAAATTAAAAGGATTGGAACTATGGAACTGTAGTGGGTAAAGTAAACAATAGGTCATATATTATCAAAGACTGCTTTGATAATCATTATTGAAGAAATCGTCGATTTATTGCTAAATCAGTCAATAAGGGATTTGATACAAGTGCTTGGTTAGTTGAAGATGATATTAAAAACACTGTAAACAATAATTTGGGAAACTCAAAAGAAATGAATACCGTGTCACCAGCTCGTGAGTTGGAAGAAAACTATAATAATGAGATTGTGAATGAACCTGAATCAACGGCTTTGGTCACGAGTTATAATCCATCGGAAACTCTAAGTGAGTCTGTCGGTGAATCGGGTTCAGAAGCAACTATAGAAAATGACATAGTGTCACCTTCTGTGGGCAATGATTATTACAGTACACGAAGTGGTCGCATTAGTCGGCCACCCAAAGGTTTCGGTCACGACTAGGTACAATATAATAATATGTGTAAGTGAATTGGTCCCTGGCTTGGTCGTATGAATAATTATTACTTTATTTAATTAAAAAAAAAAAAAAAAGCGTGTAATAATTGTCAAAAAGTTAATGCTGGGAACCCCATCAGTGTAGCTAGCGAGGCAAACTGTGTTAAATATAACTGTCATACTGCCATACACACCACTGGTGAAGTCAATCCTGCACAATGCGGATCTCTGTGCAGGTCGACCTCCCATTCTCCGCCACTCGTGGGTCCAATTTAATGAACAAAAATAAAAACAAAAAAAATACAAAAAATATAAAAAAAAGTAAAAAAAGACGACGGTCCTCTTAAAAAACCGTTTTCCAGCCTCCTGGGAAGCATACCCGCAAGCTCTGCTGTGACAATCCCGTCTAGCGCATTGGCCTTGAGGCCTAGCACTAGAGCAGTTGTAAGCAGGTGGTTGCCCCCAGGATTGCTGAACACGCGTCTGGTACACTGGCGGATAGGACAGTGGTGTCAACACCTGGTCCCATCGCAAAGCCAGACCATGAAACGCGAGGGGGCAAACCCCTTAACATCTCTGCCCCTTCAGGGACAGCTAACCGTTCGGCCTCGAGCTTACAGCATGCTGTGCCCTCCACTTCGAAGGATCCACACTCCCTTCTCAAATCCCTTTCAGGGGCGATGGACGGCTCGGCTTCGAGCTTGCCGAATGTCGCCCCCCCGAAGATCTCCTACCAAGATCGTCGGCTAGCTTATAAGCTAATTCGCCGCATCCAGGAAATTCCTGAGCAGGATAGAACCCAGAAGCATAAGACTTCTTTAAGCTGGGCACTCAAACGTGTTCAGCTCCCCCCCGACTCATCCAGCAAGGACTTATCGTCCAAACGCCAGAGGTCTCAGGATGAGTCTCCCACCCTTGTTAAAAAGACCAAGGTAGTACTTTCCATTGCTACTACTAAGCCCTTCAACCAAGTGCTTAAGGCACACTTGGAGATCGCGGTCGTTGACCATAGCGATCCGGATGGCAGCATTACGGCGGATAAGTGGAGGAAGGTGGAGATTAAACTCGCCACCAATTGTCTCCAAATCCTACGTGACCATCCCGGCCCTGATGTTTCCTGCAGGGATGATGGCTGGCATCAAGGGCATGTCAAACTTATTGCCTGCGCTGGCCAAAGATCGAAGGATCTCTATAAACTTGCTGTCTCCAGATTAGGATAAGTTTGGCCAGGTGTACAGTTGGAGGTCGTGGAAAAGGACCAGATTCCAAACCGACCAAGAACACGTGCTACCATTCCGGCTGAACCCTCTAATCCTAAAATTATCCTGGATATTCTGAAGGCAAATAACAGCTCCCTTCCTACCCATAATTAGAAGATTGCCAAAGTGGACGAGCCGAGAGGAGACATCAGAGTGTGATCATTGTTGTCAATGAAGAGTCTCTGGCCCCCTTGGCATCTTCTAAAGGGGTAGTGAATTATGGATTCAGCTCCATCACCTTGAAAGTCCATAAATGTGACGAGAAGGAGCTCGAGAAAGTACCTCCCAAGCAGGTTGCAGTCCCTTCTGCACCAGCTAAGAACACCTCTCCTTCCGAGCGCCTTCCCTCGCTCCCTTGCGCCGATCCATCTTTTTCGGGGGTTGACTCCTCGTCGACAGACACTGAAATGGTTGACGCTCTCTTGAAATTGGACTTTTCTGGTCCTCCCTCTCCCTCACCATCACTCCTGGACAGTGACCCTAGTGGCCTCTCTCTCGAGGATGACCTTCTGTCATCAGATTCAGAGGAAGCCAACAATACCGTGATAATGGTATCTGAAGCGAGAAGTAGCCCCAATGCTGCGGATCCTTCAGATTAACCTGCATCACTCCATCACGGCTTCGGCCTCCCTTATTCTCCGGCTCAGCAAATACGGGGAAGACTTAGTCTTGATCCAGGAACCATGGGTTATTAGAAACCGGGTTTGTGGACTCAAGACTCCAAACCACAAATTAATCTACGCAAGAAAGGAAGGTAAAACCGAGATCCTGTATCCTTGCGAAGATCCATCTAAACATGCTTTTACTCTCTAATTTCAGCAATCAAGACATAGTCGCTACCAACCTGGAATTGCGATCAAGAAATTACTGGCTGGTACCAGCTTATCTAGGTCACGATCAAGTGGGCCCACTCCCCCTGGACATCTTGGGGAGCTTGATTGCTAAAGCAGAGAGCCAAAACACTGGTCTCTTCATTGGCTGTGATGCGAATGCCCATCACTCAATATGGGGCAGTTCCGACATAAATAAAAGAGGTGAGCAGTTTTTTGACTTTATCCTTAGTACTAACCTCCTAATCTGTAACAGGGGGTCCAAACCGACCTTCATTACTCGCAACCGACAAGAAGTCCTGGACATTACTCTTGTCTCCGATCACTGATGAGCACTCTGATGAGCACTCTTTTTCAGACCACCGTTACCTCCAATTTAGTCTTGACGACTATCTGCCTGATCAGAAGGTTTTTAGAAATTATAGGAAAACCAACTGGTCCCTTTATAGGAAACGTTTATTAACGCTTATTCCCTCCCACCTGCCTACTGAACCTTCTTGCACTGAAGACCTTGACAATCTAGTCAACACCCTAACATCGGCACTAAATGGTGCCATGGCCGAGGCCTGCCCACTCCGCAAACCTCGAGGTAAAATGAAACCTCCCTGGTGGAATGCAAATCTCAGTACTTTTAGGAAAGACAGTAGGCTCCTTTTTAATATTGCTAAAACCTCCCGTGAGACGGCCGATTGGGACTCCTATAAACTGTCTCTCAAAAAATACAAAATCTCACTGAGGAAGGAGCAACGACGTTCCTGGAGACTCTTCTGCGAAAGCATTGAAAAGTCCTCGGAAGCTTCCAGATTGCGGAAAATCCTCTCTAAAAGCCCTTCTATACCCAGCTTCCTTTTGCATCCGGATGGTCACTGGACCTCCTCTGCTGAGGAATCCATTGACATCTTACTGGATACTCACTTTCCTGGTAGCTCCCCTGTTGCTGTATCGCAAGTGGGAAATCCCCCCCGTCAACCTTGCAGCAACTCTTTAGTCTTGATAACTACAGAAAAGATCCGATGGGCCATCCGCAGCTTCAAACCCTTCAAGTCCCCAGGACCTGACGGTGTTATTCCAGCTGAAATTCAGCAATGCGAGGACATTGTGCTTCCATGGCTCAAAGTCATCTTGTCGAGCTGTCTAAATCTGGTCTATGTATATTCCCAAACTTTGGACCGAGGTTGAAGGCAGGAAAAAGCGCGCACATGGAACCAAAGGATCTCCGACCTATCAGTCTATCGTCCTTTCTGCTCAAAACTTTAGAAAGGTTAATTGATATCCATCTTCGGCAAAGCATTAGCCCAGCTCTGCTCTCGCCGTCCCAACATGCGTACTGCAAAGGCAAATCGGTTGAGACAGCCTTACATTCGCTTGTGCGCACCATCGAAAAATCCTTGAGCATCAAAGAATACACCATGGTGGCTTTCCTTGACATTGAGGGAGCTTTTAACAATGTCAAACCAAAGGCGATTACGGACGCACTTGTAAGTCTGAAAGTGGATGTTTCGCTCGGAGTGTTGATCAATCAATTGCTTACATGCAGGATTATTAACACACAGCTGGGCGGAGCATCGGCCAGAAGAATTGCTCGCTGTGGTACACCTCAAGATGGAGTCTTGTCACCTCTTCTGTGGAACCTGGTAGTTAATGAACTACTGATGGACCTGGATGCGTCAGGTTGTAGAGTGATCGCCTATGCTGATGACATTGCTATTGCTGCCTCCGGTAAACACCCGGACACTCTTAGGGATATCCTCCAATATGCTCTCCTTCGGCTCACCAAATGGGCCTCCAATTGTGGACTGGGGGTTAACCGCCATAAAACGGAACTCGTTCTTTTCACGAGGAATAAAGTTCCCCTCATAGACCCTCCTTTGATAAATGGCACCAGTCTCACCTTCTCTGAAAACGCAAAATATCTGGGTCTTATTTTGGACAGGAAATTAAACTGGAAGGCCAATCTACTAGAGCGCGTCAAGAAAGCTAATGTAGCTCTCTATTCCTGTAAAAAAGGCTATAGGTAGGAGCTGGGGTATTAAACCTCAAATCAGCCATTGGCTATACGTGTCCGTTATCAGGCCAATACTACTATATGGCGTGATCGTATAGT
This sequence comes from Brachypalpus laphriformis, assembly GCA_945910035.1. Classification (NCBI taxonomy): domain Eukaryota; kingdom Metazoa; phylum Arthropoda; class Insecta; order Diptera; family Syrphidae; genus Brachypalpus; species Brachypalpus laphriformis. The sequence goes on from OX246755.1 coordinate 57,729,165, forward strand.
GGCCTGCTCTTGAAAGGGCTGTCCACCTGACTCAACTAGCTAAGGTGCAAAGAGCTGCATGCATCTGCATCAGTGGTGCACTCAGAACTACTCCCTCCGCGGCACTGGACATCTTGTTCAACCTGCTACCCTTAGATATTTTCGGCAAACAGTTGGCTGCCTGTGCGGCCATCCGCTTGAAAGCCTCCTCTCAGTGGTCTAGCTATCGCTTTGGCCACTCCTCGATCCTTGATCTTCTCAACTTCAAACACGAAAACACGGACTACACCCCACCGAAATTGAGATTTGACCGTAACTTCCGTACGAGCATCCCTAACCGGGATGTATGGGACACTTCCCCCCCTGTCGATGGTAGTTCGGTTAACTTCTTTACAGATGGATCTAAGACGGAGGGTGGGGTGGGTTGTGGTGCTTTCTCCGAACAGCTCAATCTGAGCATCTCTTTCCGCCTCCCTGATCATTGCAGCGTTTTCCAGGCGGAAATCATGGCGATTAAGGAAGCCCTGTCCTGGCTGAAATGTAATGTACTATCTGTCAGGGATATTAGCATTTTCACTGACAGCCAAGCGGCGAACCCCACAGGCGGATCAGTAGAAATGCAGTGAAGTGGGAGGGCTGTGATCCCTTGTTTTCGGATCATAGCCTCGCTGATAAAAGGAAGAAGAAGAAGAAGAAGCCAAGCGGCAATCTAGTCCCTGGAATCGTTCTCCTTCACTTCAAAGGCTGCCTTAAACTGTCGTCTATCTCTTATGGAGATGACAGAGCAGTTCAACATTCACCTATGCTGGGTGCCGGGCCATAGAGACATTCCAGGTAACTGCAGGGCTGACGACCTCGCCAGACAGGGTACCACTCTAAGGATTTTGCTTGAAAGGCAAGCCCTGGGTATGCCCCTCGCTACATGTAAGTATCTACTAAAGCTGAACGCTATTAGCACGACCAACCTCAGATGGGAAACGGCTCAACGTGTCACATTTCGAGACAGATCTGGTCTAAGCTGGATCAAAAACGTAGTGCCGATCTGATCAAGTTAAAGCGAACACAAATCAGCTGCGTTGTCGGTGTTCTCACTGGACACTGTCTTATAGGCCAACACGCCAAAAGACTTGGTCTCTTCTCCAACGACTTCTGCAGAAGCTGTAGGGACGAGGAGGAGGAGGAAACCATCCTTCACCTCCTATGCACATGTCCAGCCCTGTCGCTTAAAAGAATGCTCCATCTAGGGTCCCCCTTCCTTGACGACCTCTGCGATCTGGCGTCCTTGGACGTCATGAGCATCCATCGCTTTGTCAAAAGCTCCGGTTGGTTTTGTTAGTCCCTGAGTGGCCTAATGGTTTGCTCCATGGTATCACAAAGGACCTTCACTGGTCTAAGTGTGTCTGCACTATCGCGTGGGCAGCCAACCTAACCTAACCTAACCATCCGAACACAGCTTCTACAGTTTATATATAAGGACTGAATATCTCTTAGCAGGGTACCATCAATCCTATACTCCTGCAGAACACTCCAGAGTTTGCCTCGAGGAACCCTTTCATATGTTTTTTCCAAATCCACAAAACAAGTGTAGACAGGTTTAGCATACTCACAGGCCTTCTCAAGAACCATTCTGAGAGTGAATAACTGGTCGGTTGTGCTTCTATCAGGACTAAAACCGCACTGCTCATCCCCCAAACTGTCCTCAACTAGAGCTCTGGAACGCGTTTCTAGCACCTTGGCGAAGAGTAATACCCCTGTAGTTGGCGCAATCCCTTTTGTCCCCATTTTAAAAAAGAGGAACAACCACCCCCATTTGCCAATCACCAGGTGATTCACCACATTCCCAGGCCACTTTAATGAAACGCGAGAGCACTCCCTTTTTACCTAAAGCCTTGAGCATTTCTGAGCTGATTCGCTATTTTCACAGCTAATTTGCAAGTTCTTCGCGCCTCATTCCATCGATTTCGAGAATCGGAGTTCCCCAAGTGAATCCACACCTTAAAGGTTCTCTTCTTCTCTCTGATGGCTTCTTGAACTCCGGGCGTTTTAAACCAAGCAGTTCTTTTCTCACCACCAGCCGCCACACCAAGCCGCTTCACTCCACAAGCATCTCCCGCAGAGGCAATAACCGCGGTTGAAAACAGTTCCCATTGTTCATTTACATTTGAAGGAACAGTTGGAATTCCTTCAAACCCTTCAGATATTTGCCGCGCAAATGTCTCTCGTATCTCAACGTCCTGTAGCCTCTCCCATCGTATGCGTGTAACTGTCCTTGGTTTACGCTTTGGTAGCGGAGGCACTCTCTCGCTAAGATCCAATTTGCACAGCACTAAGTGATGATCAGTTCTCCCCCTCTCAATTCGCGAACATCACAAGCCATTTTGCTCAGATACGATGGTACCACAAAGAAATCGATCAACGACTTCTGCTGAAGACTTTGATGGTACCACGTGTATTTGTGAATGTCTTTGTGTGTAAAGAAAGTGTTTATGATGGATAAGTCATTTTCACAACAAAAATCCAACAACTTCTCTCCCTTCGCGTTTTGATAAGGATCACCGTTCCTCCCAATCACACTCCCACATGTCATAACATCCACACCCACGTGAGCATTGATGTCACCCATCAGGACAAAAGAATCCATATCCGCAACCTTTTCAAGGGCAGCATCAACTTCATCTAAGAAAGCTGCATACTCTGACTGAAGGTTCGGTGCATACACCTGCACCAATGCCAGAGTTGATTTTTCAAGCTTGAGCTTTAAGATCGCAACTCTCCCTCCTAATGGTATTCACTCCAATACTCTGTCTGTCTGAGTATCCCCACTCCCGCCTGAGCAGACATTGAGGGTGCGACTCCTGACAGATAGAGCGTCCACCCATCCGAAAGATCCACAGTTTTAGAACCTCTCTGCTTTGTTGAAGAGACTCTAACTATATCTAGTCGACTTTTAACAGCCTCCCCAACAAGCTCAATGGCCTTCCCTGTGAGCGATGAAACGTTCCATGTGCCTATCCTAAGTTGATGCCGTTGTTGAAATTCAGAGAATCCATCTGTGCACCTATCGGTGCATAGGGCGCTCAGACCATTGACAGGAAGCTCGTAGCCATTTCGGGTTTGACCCGGCCGGGTGCCGAGCGGGATAGGCCGACCTCCAGACGCTCGTAAATTGACACACTTCAGGCCTGGCTCCAAAGGATGCCCTGGCTTACCAGGTTTGGTAATATCCGAGGCTAGTTTTCTTGTTCTTGTCATCATGGGGTGTGCGCTTTGTTAGCCGCGGCTGGGTTGTATGGATGGGAATAACTATCGAAGTCAACCCATCTGCACATCCCAGTCACGTTGCTCGCCCCTATCACGAGTAGGTCAGCTGCCAAGGCGGCTCAAGTAATTTATAAAAAAAATAATTCAATAACAAACAAAAAAAAAATCGTCAGGGTAACTCTCAGCGATAAAAAGCTTTTTAATAACAGTTACCTCCTTGAATTGCTCCTCAGTGCATCCAGATTTGTAAAAAAAACTGAATTTGGTGATTCTAGTTGAGTTTTAAGTATTTTTACTTGTGACCGTTTCAGCTCTGCCATATTCAACGGACCAATGTTATTTGGCAGCATTTTTAAATCAAAAAAATCCTCAAAACAAAGCTCTTTTATAATAAATGGATCTCCTGCTTTTTCCACCGATCGGATTATTGAAACAAATGGTTCAGTAGTATAAATGGGTCCACTTTTAAGTATTCGTTTTGCTTCCCTCACGATTAAGGAATGTGCTGAATCTCCTTCGTTTTGTGTACGGCCTTTGATAAGATACTTGTGGGTGATTGATATTACACCAAAGTAGCGCACGGCGTATAAGTACATGGCAAACATAAATTTATTTATTTTTGTTGTCCAGCACAATTATCCGAATAAAATATTATTTCAGCTTCATGGGTGTTTGACAAATTTTTGATATATTGAAGTACGCGTGTTCCCAATTCATTAACTCCACGATGGTCATTGGCTTCGTCCCAAACAAAGCATTGGCATTTGTTCGTTTTGATGTCATATAGAGTGAAGTTAAGAACATTTAATTTTGACTTGTAGTAAAATGCAGAGACTTCGCCCTTAGGTAATTGCATGACTGCTACAAACGCGTTTATATTTTCTTTGTCTTTTTTTTTCATCTCTTGACAAATTTTTTTCATGCAAGTGGTTTTCATATAGTTCTTTCTTTTTTATTTTCTCTACTTCATCCATGTTACTGTAGGCTGTACATTCCTCACACAAATCTTTTTTGGGACGAAAAATGAGATGTTGAAGTCATCCGTAAAAGTTCTGTAAAAGAAATATCTACGTAGTCTCTATAAATGATCGCTACTGTTTTGCTTCCTTTAATAAATGTTTTCGATGTGTTTGCTCGTGTGTAATTGCTTTCAACTTTCGGTATTTTGTCTATGAATTGCTTAACTCCAGCTTTTAAATTCGGATCAAGTTTTCTATGTTTACCATGCTTTCCTCTTTGGTCCTTTTCCAATATTTGGTTAGCAAGTTTTCCATGTTTCTCCAACACGGTTCTAATTGGTCACAGTCCCCAAGTCGGACGGGCTGCTGAAGCTAAGCTCAGGCAACTGTGGGGGTCACAGATGGCGGATAGTGTACGGCCTGCATAAATGCAGGTTAGCTGCGAATACCCAATAAGCAGTCCCCAACCAAGAGCGGCAGAGAAGGAGGGCGTGGCTGAAAAGGTCAAAGGAACCCCTATGAACTTTCTGCGACAAGACGAATAAGCACCGACTTCCATGTAAGTGTTCCCCACCTCATACGGTGGCTACGAGGCATACAGTATGGCCAGGGGCCGCGCTTAGGCTACCAGGGGGGTCAGCAAGGTGGCGGATAGCTGAACGGCCTTCATATATGTAGGCTAGCTGCGAATAACCAATAAGCAGTCCCCGACCACGAGCGGCAGAATGTAGGGTGTGAGGGAAAAAATCACATGAGCCCTGTGAAGTATCTGTGACAGAGCGAGTAGACACCGCTCTTAAATAAGTGTCCTATCCCGAAGACAAAGTGTTACGCGACCCGTGCTGAGGCCTGAATGGTGCTGGGGATGTAAAATCAATTCAGCATCTCTAACGGAGCTCTCCAGATACCTGGTGACCTCTGGTTGAAATAAAGCCTTACCACGCTACAGGGGGCTATGACGTGGTCGATATCAATTCCCCCTTACTCGTGGGACTCAAAATGAACAAACTTAAACAAACTAAATTAAATCAATTAAAAATATCAAAATAAACGGAAAAACACAAAAAAAATGGGGAGCCAAAAACCCCAACCATAGAAGACCCATTTCGAAGGGGAGCACTATTGGCTCGATCGCCAGTTGATACTCCGCTTGAAAAGGAACAGGCGGCGATAATATCGCCCCAAATCATACGCGTGGACACTGCTACCATAGCTTTAGCTGAAGTTCAAAACAACCCACGCTCCAAGGAAAAGTGTGATACGATGACTGTATTGGGCAAAAAAATAGCCGAACTTGCTGATTTCATCAAGGATAAGAACAACGTGCATCACGAGATTCGTAAACTGGTGAGTTCTATTCGTACCACGTATGAAAAGGCATTGGACCTTGAAAACGAACGACAAGAACATTTACACGTTGAAAGGCAGGATAAGACTACACAAACCATACAGTCAAAACCGTTAAACTACCGAGCAGCAGTCCTGAAGACCACTGAGGCCTCAAAGCCTGCGGTAGATAGCTGTAAGATACGACCACAAACGCCCAAACGCAGGCGGGAAAGCAAAATTACGAGCCAGCAGCTCCCAGCCGCGAAGAAGAAAAAGACATATGCTTTAGTGATTAAAGCTAAGGATGGTCTCTCTTATGCAGAAATGCTGCACAAGGTAAAGGACAACCCTAAGTCACAGGAAGCGGCAAATGCCCAGTCTTCCAAAAAGCCTTGAGAGAGCTGAAAAACCTTATATGAAGATAAAACAGCTCAACCACAGTCACTGCGAAGCTGCGAACGATCTCCTCATACAATCCGTGCGCGAACAAAAAGTAGACGTAGTAATCCTTAGTGAGCCCTACAAAGAATTCGATGCAAACACGTGGATAACGGACACTACGGGAAAAGCGGCCATATGGACCTGTGGGAAAACCGTCTTCCAAGAGAGAATGCCAACATCAGGAGATGGTTTTATATGGGCAAAAATCGACGGCATATATATTTATAGCTGCTATGCACCACCAAGCCTCTCGATAGCAGAGTTCGAAGAGCTGCTAGACAAACTCGTAAACGATGCTTTAGATCGAAAACCGGCGATCATTGCTGACGACTTTAATGCATGGGCCGCTGAATGGGGATGCAAAGAAACGAACAGACGACGAAGATCCCTACTGGAGGCTTTTACAGCCCTAGACGTGGTACTAGTAAACAGCGGAAATAAACCCACGTTTTGCAGAGGAAGCGGCGCTTCGATTATAGACATCACGTACGTAAGTAGCTCCTTGATAGGAAGAACAAAGTGGAAAGTCAGTGGCCTCTATACTCATAGCGACCACCTGGCGATAATATGTGAAGTATTGCCGGAAGCAAGAAGACAAACACCGCTAGCCAGGCTACCCCAGAGAAAAGGCTGGAAATCAGACTCTTTCGACGTGGAAGCATTCACATGTATCTTCAACATAAACGCAGTACTGACGGGTCGTGCGGGCAGTAAAGCAATGCAGGCCATAAACGAAGTTACACGGGTATGTGACGCCACAATGAGGAGAAGAAAGGCTATGGAACATCGTCCCCCAGCCTACTGGTGGAATGAAGAAATCGCGCAGCTACGTACCAAGTGTCATCGAGCGAGAAGGGCGTATAATACGCGATCTAGAGCGAGGGTCGTCTCCAGTGAACTACAAGAAGACTACAGGGTGGCTCGAAAGGAACTAAAAATAGCCATACTAAAGAGCAAACGGAAGTGTTTCGCCGAGCTGTGTGATGAAGCTGACGAAAATCCTTGGGACAAAGCCTACCAAACCTTCATGAAAAAATTGAAAAGGTGCCAGCCACAGATTTCCACCTGCCCAGAGTTCTTACACAACATCGTGGTCGGACTATTTCCTCAGCAACAAGAGAACGCATTCTCGGATGATCCAATAGTAGAGGCACCAACAATTCGAGAGGTAACCATAGAAGAAATAACCGAAATTTGCAATAAAATTGGAGATAAAAAAGCACCTGGACCAGATGGTATCCCAAATATAGCACTCAAGACAGCTATAAATGTAAGCCCAGAAATGTTTATTAACATTTACAACTCGTGCCTGAAGGAAGGAGTCTTCTCGGATCAGTGAAAACGGCAAAACCTAGCACTTCTTCCCAAAGGTAAGAAACCACCAAATGAACCATCATCATACCGCCCGCTCTGTATGTTAGATACGGCTGGCAAAATATTTGAGCAAATCATCTGTAACAGGGTAGAGGCAGCAATTCAAGAATCTGGAGGTCTTTCAGAACACCAATACGGTTTTCGAAAAGCGCGCTCAACAACAGATGCAATCAGTGTGGTAGTTAAAACGGCACAAGAGGCTATACAGGGAAGAAGGTGGAGAGGCGGTTCCAAAAAATACTGCTTGGTTATAACTCTTGACATAAAAAACGCCTTCAATACGGCAAATTGGAGTCACATCTTACAAGCGCTCAGAAGGATGAAAGTTCCACAATACCTCATAGACGTTATTGTTGACTACTTCAGGTGCAGAATCTTGGTATACAATACAGACCGCGGCCCCAAGGAATATAAGATCACAGGCGGAGTACCACAGGGCTCAGTCCTTGGCCCTTTGCTCTGTAATATTATGTATGACGGTATACTGCGACTTCCTATACCCGAAAAAAAAAAAAAAATAGTGGGATTTGCTGATGATATCGCCATTATTGTCACTGCTAAACTGTTGGAGGAGGTGGAACAGATAAGTAATGCGACAATAGGGATAATACGAAAATGGGTCACCTCAGTTGGTCTAACACTGGCGGAGCATAAAACTGAAGCAGTCTTGATAAGTAGTAGGAAGAAGGTAGAAACTCTCACCATTATAGTCGGCGGCCATGAAATCACATCTAAACCGCATATAAAATACCTAGGTATCATGATAGATATGAGACTTTCATTTAGAGATCACCTTAAGTACGTAGGTTTTTTTTTTTTTTTTTAGGTTACTGCTGGCTAGAGTGGTTACGTCTATAATCCTATACGCCGCACCAATTTGGGCCGGGGCCATGGCAATTAAAACAAACAGATCACATATCACATCTGTGTATCGAATATGCGCATTGAGAGCTAGCTGCGCATTTCGCACTACTTCTAGCGATGCAGCTTGCGTGGTAGCGAGAATGCTCCCAATAGATATCCTGGCAGTAGAACAGCAACGTTAGTACTGCGCAGCGCCAGCGAAAACCGGCTCTATAGAGCAGAAAGCCTAAGAGAATGGCAAGAACGCTGGAATGCTTCTGAGAAAGGCAGGTGGACCCATAGGCTCATACACCAAATCCAGCCATGGTTCGACAGGCAACATGGAGAACTTGAGTTCTACTTAACGCAGTTCCTAACGGGCCATGGATGCTTTCGTTCGTACTTACATAAGTATAAACACGTACTTACATAAGTATAAGTACTGTCCGCATTGCTCTGACTGCGTAGAAAACGCAGAACATATATTTTTTGAATGCCCAAGCTTCCTCGACGAAAGGAATGCACTAAGGAGTGAACTCGGCCATCCACTGACGTCAGCGAACATCGTTGGCGAAATGCTCAAAAGCCAGGAGGCATGGGACGCAGTCGCTGGGAGCACAATGCGCATAATGAAGACCATAAGAACCCTAGAAAGAGAAAGGAAAGAATCAGACCGGCGATATGCAATAAATGCTGAGCAGGAAAATGCAAACATGCACTAGTCGAATACATCAGACTAAAATCCCCCCGCGATGAAATGCTTAACGGCAGTACCGCGGGGAATGGAGTAGTCGTGGGAGGGGGGTTTAGTGGGTAAGAGTCCCACACTGTTACTCAGGACGTACTGAGTTTCGTCTTTTGAAGATTACCCCTCCCAATAAAAAAAAAAAAAAGAAGGCATACAGAATGGAGAAAATGGCGAGATACCCGATACCCGATACCCGCCACACCGTGAAACGCGCAGCCTTCTGCTCTGGATGAGGGGTCGCATATACATGGAGTGGAACTACAAATTGTTCTTTCTTTACGATGACGTCGTCATCAGTACCAGAACAAAATAAAAGAAACATTAAGACCGAGCCCAGTAAGGTCTTAATTATGGCATACTAGATAACGAGTTGGAATGAGAGCTATGAGGGCTGACGTTTGAAGTATTCTGTTACCTGAGTAAGTTGGAGTGAAATCCGGTTGAAATGGCCTTCAGGGAAATGCCAAAGCGGAAGCAGAAATACACATCAAATGGTGTGGTCAATAGCAAACCCTCGGAGCCAAAGCGGAAGGATATACATCCATCAAATGGTGCTACAGGCAGTAAACGTCAGGAGCCAAAGCGGAAACAGAAACAACCATCTTTGACAAACACCAAGCAGAAGGATGCCGCAGCTGGCGTTGAGACCCCAGTGGCCACAGATAAGCGGGCAAACGCAACCACAAGCAAGCAACGGGCGACAGGAGAAAACGATTGGTTAAATGCCACCAGGAAGAAGGTCACCAAAAAAAGCAGCAAGAGGCCAAAAAAGCTAAACCTGACGCTATCGTCATAAAGCAACGGGGAATCTTTCTTAAGTGGAGATACTACGAAAGGCAGATCCTAAACTGGAAGCAGTTGGAAGGGCGGTCTCTAGAATCAGGAGGACACGGAAGGGAGACCTTCTGATACAACTCAAGGAGACGGGAACCAATACCACTGAGTTTAAAGGAGTTATCAGCGAAGCTTTAGCGGATCAAACGAGTGTAAGGCCACTCTACGCTAGAGGTCAAGGACATCGATGAGGTCACTACAATGGATGACATAATCAAATGTGTATGATACAAGCAATTTGAAGTGAAAGTTTTACCAGCAGATATCTTATCCCTACGAAAGGCGTACGGTGGAACTCAAACAGCAAAGATCAGTCTTCCCGCGGAAGACGTAAGAAAGCTCTTAGAAGCCACAAGAATGAAAATCGGCTGGGTTAACTGTCGCATTCGCGAACGGATCCTGCTTAAAAAAAAGTTTAAAATGTCTAGACTTTGGTCATCTAGCCGGATAATGTGAAACGGAGAGGACCGCTCGAAGCTGTGCAGAAAATGTGGAGCAGAAGTTCACATTGCAAAGAATTGTGAGAAGGAGCCATCAAGCATGTTCTGTAGAAACGATCGCCCAGAAGATGTAAAACACGTGGCCAGTAGCAACAAATTCCCGGTCTTCAGGAGAGCCATCATGAACAAAACATCATGAAGTTGAAACAAATTAATTTGAACCACTGTAAAACAGCTCAGGACCTCATGACACTAACGGCTTAGGACAAGGGAGCGGACACCATATTGATTAGCAAATCTTACAAAAACCTCGACAGCAACATTTGAATTGATGACAAAACTAAACAAGCTGCAATATCGATATGTAGGAGACATCCCTTCCAAGAAACTCATGAACAGGTAGATGACTTTGAACGGGCAAAAATAAACGGTATTAACTTTTACAGCTGCTACGCAGGACCAAGCTGGACGACGAGTGAATACCAGACAATGCTAAACAACCTAATGGCCGATGCACGCGGTAGAACTCCAGTGGTCATATGCGGTGACTTCAATGCATGGGCAACAGAGTGGGGTAGCAGGCTCACCAATGGCAGAGGGCGTATGCTACTGGAAACCTTTGCGCCACTAGAAGTAGTGCTCGCAAACAGGGGGCGTGCAAACACATATCGCAAAGCAGGTATGGGGTCAATCATCGACATAACCTTCGTTAGCAACTCTCTCCTGCGCAACACCAAATGGCGGCTTAGCGAGGAATATACAAATAGCGACCACCAGGCGATATTAATAGATATTAAGGAAACTCATCCAATCTTCCAACGCCCTAAATTAACAGCCCCAAAATGGAAGGAAAAACTCTTCAACAAAGACACCTTCGAGGAAATGATGAGCACCGATACCATAAATCGCAGCGGAACAGCGGAGACTCTCTCGCTCCAGCTCACCCACACTATCACAACAGCCTGCGATGCAGCCATGCCCAGACAAACAGTTAGTAGAAGAGGTGCACCATGCTACTGGTGGACCGAGGAGATAAAAATACTTAGGGCAAGGTGTCTACAAGCCCGACGCAGAGTCCAACGATCGAGGGGAAGAGTCGATTTTCAGGAGCATCTAAACATATTTAAACTGGCGAGACGCGACTTAAAAAAGGCAATCAAAGAGAGTAAAACAAAATATTTTAAACGACTTTGTAACGGAGCAGACATAAACTCTTGGGGTGTGGCGTACAGGATGGTGATGACAAAGCTGAAAGGTCATAGGTCCCCGCAAATAACTTGCCCAGCTTTGTTAAGATCCATAATAGAGCACCTATTCCCCCATAGACCATCTACTCCGTGTGATATAATCAGAGCGACCAATGCAGAGCACATCCCTGCCATCAGACGGGAGGAGTTATTCGAAGCATGCAGGAAGATAGGAAGCAACAAAGCACTTAGACCAGATGGCATCCCCAATAAAGCAGTGAAAGTGGCTGTTCAAAAGAGGCCGGACATTTTTATAGCCACTATGAGAAAGTGTATAGAAGAAGGAGTTTTTCCTGGGCCATGGAAGCTTCAACATCTAGTACTGCTACCAAAAGGAAACAAACCACCTGGAGAACCATCGTCATATCGCCCAATATGCTTACTCGACACTTTGGGAAAGATACTTGAACGAATAAAATACAACAGACTGCTCGTGGTAGCAGAAGAGAAAGGAGCACTGTCAGACCATCAGTTCGGATTTAGAAAATCGCGTTCTACCGTTGATGCCATAAAAGCGTTAGTTGACACAGCCACTGGAGCGATCCAAGGAGAAAGATGGCAAGGGGGAACAAAGAAATACTCTGCAGTAGTGACTCTGGACATCAAAAACGCCTTTAACTCGGCAAATTGGACATTCATAAGGAGATCGCTAGCCAGAATGGATACTCGATACTATCTATTGAGGATAGTTACAAGCTACTTCACCAACAGGAAGTTGAGGTACCAAACCGACGAGGAGGTAAAGTACTACAACGTCACGGCAGGAGTCCCACAAGGATCGGTACTAGGCCCTCTCTTATGAAATATTATGTACGACGGAGTCCTGCGACTAGCATTGCCAGAAGGAGTTAAGATAATCGGGTTCGCTGACGACATCGCCGTGGCCACCGTAGCTAAACACATCCAAGAAATAGAATCAGCGATAAACGAAGCAATCGGAAAAATTAGCAGACCACAAAACTGAAGCTGTTCTTATAACAAGTCGAAAAGCTGTTGAATATGCGAATATTCAAGTCGGAACTCAGACTATAAGAACCAAGGAAGCAGTTAAGTACTTAGGAGTAATGCTTGACAACAGATTAAGGTTTAAAACACACGTGGAATACTCGAGCAAGAAGGCTTCACTGCTGCAAGCAGCCCTTTCTGGGTATGCTAGATGGATTCTACTATCCAGAGTGGTTAGCTCGCCTTTCCTATACGCTGCACCAGTTTGGGCGGCGGCGTTAGCGACGATAGAAACACGAAGAAAACTATCGTCAATATACAGGCTATGTGCGATAAAAACAATCAGCGGTTTCCGAACAATATCGGACGAAGCAGTCTGTGTCATGGCCGGAATGATCCCCATCGCCATCCTCGCAAATGAGATGGTAAGGATCTACGAAAGGAGAACCTCGAGTCATCAAGAGGTATTGTCAGTAGATATCGTCAAGAGGATAAAGGCGGAGGAAAAGGCAACTTCACTAGCTATGTGGCAAGTCAGGTGGGATAACAGTACAAAAGGTAGATGAACCTACAAGCTGATCCCCACCATTGGGGTCTGGACGAAGTGAGTGTATGTGGACTGCAACTATCACCTTACGCAGTTCCTATCGGGTCACGGTGGCTATCGCAAACATTTACACAGATTTGGACATGATAACTCACCTCTCTGTCCACATTGTCCAGACCAGGAGGAAGATACAGAGCATGCAATATTCCATTGCAATCGCTTTACGGAATGGAGAAATAACCTGCCAAGTCCACCATTACTTATAGACCAAATGCTGCGGTCAGAGGAGAATTGGCTGGAAATGTGTACCCTGATAACGAATGTGCAAAAAGAGCTCCGAATAATTGAGAGAGCAAGGAGAACTGAAGCAGCAATACAAGAAGCATAGCATTAATTGATAACCAGGCCCGCCAAGTAATACCTTATGGCAGTCCCGTGGGGAGAGTGGTAGATGTGTGCAGGGTGTGGATTAGTACGTAGGCGCATTCCTGGCATCAACTATTCGGGCTTGCGAATCGTGCATGCTAGTACCCCGGGCTACTAGTATCTTTCGAAGAATACCACATCCCTTGGCGCAACAGAAAAAAAAAAATAACGGTTCTAATTGGACGGCCGTTTATATCCAGGGTGTTTTTAAAAAACAGTTTACATACAATTGGCAATAAATTGTCACTGCTTTTCAATGTCTCCAAGTTCCCAGTATGAGGCGAATAATTGTTTGCTTTCGTCCTCGCTAAAATGTTTGTAACATTTGAGCCTACATGTCTCAGCACATGGATTTTTCATTTGTCTTTCAGGTCTAACTTTTTTGCTCAGTGTGTGGGATTCATAGTGTTTTACACTATTTCTTTTTTTCTAATAACGTTCTGCTTCCACTTTTCTGGCTGTTTTGCTCTTTTTTTTCCCCTTTATTTAATGGACTGGAATGCAGTCGTTGAAGGGGCTGAATGCTGAAGTATTTCCCCATTGCTGTCATGGCTATCACTACCATCTTCCGCTGAACCTGGGCAGTATGTTACATCATCGACGGAATTGTTATAGTCTTCCGAAAACGATGATGATCTGGATGAACTAGAAGATGATGATGTTGACGATGAGGAGTTGCTGGTGTTGCAGTCTGCCATTTTAAAACAACCTAAATTTGTTTATTTTCAAATTTTATGATTGTGATCATTGCGTATTATTTCTAAACATTTATAATTTTTATCAACCATTTCGTCTCATTTTGAGTTGTTGAGAGCTATTGAGAGTTTCCATCGACAAAACTATCTTCAATAACGACACATTGTCTTATAATATAAACGGCTGACTTCTAAACAGTCAGTCTTTTATAAAAAAAATAACGTCATAAGAAGAAATACTTCAGTTGACGATAGTATTTTTTTCATCCAGAACGTCATATGTTGTACTTTAGCGAATTTGATTTAAGTAAAATATTTCAACAACTCAGTCACAACGCGAAATAGTGCACTGTACATGAAATGTATCTGCATTAAAAATATCATTACTTTTCACGAATAATGTCACAATAGAAAATATGCCACTTTTTGGGAAAGCCAAACGAATTAACACACGAGTAAAAAAAGTTGGTACATAGGAAATGAAATAACGGCATATTCTCTCTAACGCGGAGAGTATACAAGATATTAATATGAATAATTCTGCATCAATAACTCAAAACTCTTTTTCGTTTTTTTTATAACAGTCTTCAAGTAAATGAGCGAAGTGTACAAATAATACAAACATTTCAAAACAAAGTCCTTCGGGGAATAGTAAATGCCTCATGGTATATGTATTAGAAATAATAACTTGCATCGTGATTTGCAGATTGATCATATGACGGAAGCAATTAAAAAGAACGCAATCTGTCACAACGTGCGTCTGTAGATGCATATTATTCCTGAGATAGAAGACGTCTTAAATGTACGATATAATATTCGTAGATTAAGAAGAACTAAACCTCACTAACTTATAAATTTGACAATTATGAGAACCCGTATTTAATTTATAATACCTTCTCAAACGCAACTGAGCCTTGAAATTAAAATCATTTGTCTCTTATTGGTCATGATTAGTTAGTTAGTTAGTTAGTTAGACTTTTTATTAACTTCATATAATTTTCACGAACAGTATATACATAGTCGTTTATGGTTTGGCTTAAGGCCGTCTACCAGATTGACAATATGGTTGCTATTTCTGTTTAAAAATCGCCTTCCAAAATACGGGCTCTGTAGCGGATTGCAGCTGTATCATAGTTGTACAAAACATCCCAACCATGACTTCCGTTCAGTACGTTGATCACCTCATCCAAGTCTAGCGAAATTACTCCGAAGTATCTCGCGCGAAATTCTCCTAAAATGGGACATCTTCCGATGAAATGGTAAACATCCTCCCTCTCTTTAAGGTTGCACAGGTCACATAAAATTGGCAGATCGGGTCGATGTGGAATAAAATAAAGACTTGTTAGTTCACCTCTAAGTTTGAATATTGTGCTTATCATATGCAGAGAGTAACGATTGAGGAAGTACGTTGAGTCGCTTTCAATGTGGTTATAATTCAGCCTACTGTAGATCAGCCTATGTTGCGATGAATGTGCTTCAGCTACAAATCTCTCATACATGGAATTACCTGCATTTTTCAAAACATTTGTAAGCATAGGTTTTATCATTGAAAGTTGTATATCAGATGCAATATTTAAGCTCGCGCCATAATTTGCTGCCAACTCCTCCCACTTTTGAACCAAATGCCCTCTTGTCGAAAGTATATGCTTCAGAACTATCCTGGGCAGTCTTCCATCATCCATCTCCACTACTTTAACAATATAATCTACATGCAGCTTTAGGGTATCTAAGAAGAGAGGAGGGACTCCAGTTTTTAGATGCAGCATATAGTTCGGTGTACATATTGGAAGTCGAAAGATTCGTTTCAAAAAGTACCTTAGAAATTTTTCAACTTCTTCAAAAAAGCAATAACCCCAAATTTGGGCTCCGTACAGCAGTATAGAGGCAGCAGTTGTACAAAATAGTTTATTCTTCGCTGTGTGATCGATAAACTTATTGTCGACGCAACGTCCCCAAACTGATGAAATAGCTCTTTTAGCTGCTGCTAGCTGACATTCAAAGTGTTTTTTCATATTGAGGTTGGATGTAATTAGCACACCTAAATATTTATACTCTTTCACTATTTCAACGTTTTCACCTCGATAGAACCACTTTTCGTTGCGAGAGTATCTTCCACCGCCATTTCTAAAAATCATCATCTTTGATTTTGATAAATTCACCGTCAAATTCCATTGCTTACAGTAGTTTTCAAGACGGTTCATAGTAAGCTGCATCCCTTCAACTGTCTCCGATAAAAACACTATATCGTCCGCAAATTTTAGCGCCGGTATCCGCACACTACCAAGCTCGATCCCTCCTCCTGCTTCTCCTACTATGTCGTTGATAAATATGATGAAGAGTAGCGTGCTTAGGATGCATCCTTGCTTAACTTCCATTTGTGCTCCAAATTCTTCCGATACATTCTCTCCATTCCATACGTACGCCACGTTGCTCTCATACATCGCTTTTAGCACATTTATCACTTTACTTGATAAACCAATTTTGTACAGCTTATAGAAAAGACCTTCACGCGCTATGGAGTCAAAAGCTGCACGAAAGTCAACGAAGAAGACATATAGCTTTTTGCTACTTTGTTTAAAAAACTCTGCAATGTTGGTGAGAGTAAAAATTTGATCCAGTGTTGAATAATGCTTTCTGAACCCCGCCTGGTATTCATTTAAAATTCGATTGTTTGCCATCCATTGTGTAAGCCTATTAAATATCAAAGCACTAAATAGTTTTGCCGAAGTATTCAAAAAAGAAATGCCTCTGTAGTTAGCTGGATTATCTAGTTCACCTTTTTTGTGCAATGGGAAAATTATCGCTCTTGTAAAGCTTTCTGGGACATTGGCTGTTTCAAAAATTTTATTGAATTCATTTGTGAGTGCAGTGAGAAATTCTGTGGAACTGTTCTTGTAGAATTCGAAAGGGATCCGATCGTCACCTGGGGCTTTCCTCGTTTTAGAGCAATCAACTGCGCGTTTCACTTCCAAAAGAGTAAATGGTGAGTCTAAGAGCTCGTCTGTGAAGAAAGGGGCTGCATATTGCGGTAACGGAGAAAACTGTGGAGTGTTGAGTAAATTTTTGAAATACTCCCTCAGATCAGAAGCTTGTAAAGTCGACGAAATCAAGTTAGTTCTTCCAGTTACAATTTTAACCGCCTTCCAAAAGTCTGCTGAACACCTTGAAGTATTAAGAACTGCAATGACTTCCTGGCTAAATTTTTTCCTTTTTTGCTTCTGCATAGAGTTCTTTGACATGGTCATTATTTTGCTTCCTAAGCGCCATAGTAATGCAAATGGTCGTTTCCTCGCCTTTAGACACTCGATATCGAACCACTTCTGTTTACTGGCTACAATACGTCTTGCATTGACGTTAGACGGTACAGATCTTTTTATAATTTGCGTTAGGACGTCAATGTGTGGAGCTGAATTATGTTCCATCAGACTCAAAAGTTCCGTATTCAAATTACTTTGATAAGAGGCACGAAAACTGTTATTCCAAACCAACTTCGGAAGGAGAGCCAGCTGCCTTGAGGTAGACGTATCCCCTGCCTTCCAAATAGTGCACGAAATTTCCAACGGCATATGGTCGGAAAATGTTTGAACAGCTATTAAAAAATCGTTGACAATTGAGTTTCAATTACCGGACATAAAACAATAATCTATTACGGAGCACGATGTTCCACGGATGAACGTAAATTCACCATCTGAGTCACCGCTGCAGCTGCCATTTAAGATCTTACAATCGTACGCATCAGCAATTTCCATAATTTTGGAGCCTTTTCCATCGCAAAATTCATCTTTGGAACTCCGAGTCGCGTTTATAATTGTTGACGCAGGTCCACTTGCAAAATTATTTTGCGATAATCCTATTCTCGCGTTGAAATCACCAGCAAGAAGAAGGTCCGTTGAACCTAAGATCTGCAGCATATCGGAGAGTTTATCGTAATCTCGCATCCAGTGAGTGCAGTTCAAATAAACAGGTACTATGCAAAAAGTTCCGCCATTGATCCTTACATCGACAACACAGGTTCCTTCCACCATCTTAAAATGTATGTCCACCTCTTTAAGAGATTTACGATAACCCATAAGTTCACCACCGCTTCCTCTTCCAAAGACATTAGTTTTAACTGCTGGAATCCATTTCGTTTCGAAGTTCAGAAAAATACTCTTAAACCTAATTTCTTCACTGACTAAAACATGTGTTTCATAAAGCATAAATATATCAAATTTTTTAATATAATTAAAAAAATCCGAAAAAAATAACTTGTTTTTCAGGCCTGCAACATTATAACTTAATATTTTAAATGACAATACTTCATGGTTTTTAATTTCTTTTATACTATAATTTTCATTTTCATTGCTTAATGTTTTTCTATTTTCTATTATATTTTGGCAAACGGCATTACTATTAAATATAAGGCTGCGGCGCCAAAAACGAAGAACTGCTACTTGTGTTTCCACCCAATGCATTTCCACCTTCGGCAAATTCGCTTCTGACAGTTGCAGCTGCCACTGTAGAACTGACATCAACCAGCTGTTGGAGAAGTGTCATCCCACATTCACTGACATAACCCTCACATCGGAGGATGTTATTATTGTCGAAATAAAATGTTTTGTTTCCAATTTTCAGCTTTTGTCCATTCACTACGACTTTCGTGTTCTTGTTTTTGTTCTCAATGTCTATTTCTAGCTTTAGCATGCGTTTTCTTCGATTGCGCGAAGCTTCAGTGTAGTCTCTGTGAATAGTTACCTTGGTGCCTCTAAGTGTTGTTGTGTTGTTTAGTACGCGTACAACGTCATCCTTCTTTTGCAATTTTACAACGATATTTGCAATGTTGTTGTTTGGCCTCATGGCGCGAACGTCGGATATTAGTGATGAGTCGTCGCTTCCCAGCAGCTGCAGACACAGACTTTTCGCCCTCTCCTCCGAGTTGACTCCGGTCTCCTCAGGCATATGCACTACAAGATTGCTTTCTTTGCGTTCCAATGAAGAATAAGAAGCTTCCATCACCTGCAGTTTGTGACGTAGTGTTGTGTTGTCTTTTTGTAGTGCTTGGATTTGGACGAATACTCCTTCTACATCAGCTTTAGTTGCAACGTTGCTGAGTTTATCGTCGAGTAAAGCTGTCATAGAACCCTCAATAAGGGACTTTAGATCCCAAATTGACATATTTCCCACTGCATTTTGTTTTGAAGTGGCAGGTACAGCATTGTTCGCCTCTGGTGACGTTTCGACGATACGCCGCTTGCTACCGTTCGCTTGCGAACTGTTGTTGGTATTCTTCGGCGGTGTTCTCCGTATTCCACCAACCATTGTTCTCCAAGTTGGTTGCAGGACTTAAAGAAGTGGGTACTTAACAAATAAGTTGACTCACCAGGAAATTTTAGCAGGTATTGAGGGAGTGTTTTTGCTCTACACTTTGCACTACTTTTTGAGTAGATTTTTAACTTTGAATATAAAAAATATCAATTTACTTGGACGAGCGATTTTACTTGCGTATAAGCCGTCAAATGTCCGCGTTGCCAATCCAATCATGATTAAGAAGGTGTTTTTAGTGCGATTAGAGTCCCACACTGCTCTGGGTTTCTAACCCCACAGTGTCCTTCGAAATTTTCACCTTCATTAAAAAAAATAAAAATCTTGTTAAGCTGATTATCGATGACTATCACCAGAAAACTTTAAATGGGGGAGCCAATGTCGGCCTGTGTCAGCTACGTGAGCGTTTTTGGATTCACAAAGGACGTCCATTGATCAAAGTCAGAATTAAGGAGCGCATCACTTGCAAGAAACTGTTTGGTAAGCCCGTTTCACAGCCGTTTGGTCCTTTGCCGATCGAATTACTTTGTCAAAGCCCTTCGACTGTGTCGGTATAGACTTCGCTGGGCCTCTTTATTATTTCGATAGCTCCGCAAACCAGATGAACAAAAGCTACTTGATCGTGATTACTTGTGCTGGCATTCGAGTCGTGCATTTAGAAACGGTATTAAATTTGACAACCGAAAGCTGCATAATGGGACTGCGGCGTTTTATAGCACGACGAAGTTCTTCATCAACAATTTACTCAGATAACGCTAAAGCTTTTCGAAGAACAACTCTACGGCTAAATGATAGCAATCAGCACCAGACGAAGAGGTTGTATAAAGATTCCTATCCAATAAACGAATACGTTGGAAGTTTATTGTCGAGCGAGCCCCATGGTGGGGAGGGTTCTGCGAGCGGCTGATAAGGACGATTAAGAATATTTTGAAAACAGTCATCGGAAAGGCGAAACTAACTTTTGAGCAATTACGGACCGTATTTGCAGAAGCAGATGGCATGGTGACCGTTAGATCTCTTACTTACGTCAGCAGTGAACCCTTGGATATTTCACCACTCCTACCATCACATTGGGCACCGTGGCGTAAGTGGTTAGTGTGTCGGATCACTACGCATGATGTTCCAAGTTCGAATCCCAGAAAACACCAAAAAGTTTTTCCACGGTCCACCTCTCGCGAGCGTCTAACAAACATCCAAGAGTATTGCTGTCACGAAAAAGCTTCTCAAATCGCGGTCCGGATTCGGCATTAAACTCTAGGTCCCTTCCATTCGTGTGAAAATATAACGCACACAACATGAGTGGTTGAGAGAAGCTAAGCTCTGGCACTTTAAAGAGCTGTTGCGCCAAATATTTGTATTTGTACCGTCGGCTCCAGCAGCTTTGTTGGATTTGAGTTTAGATATCGCTATCTTCACTTCATTCTGATCGGGTTGACGGGAATCTTGACTGCCATCGTCACTGTTGAATGGCTCATTCTGCCTGACAGCGGAATATTGGTCATCATCGCCGTTTAAGAGTCTGCAGAAGTGTTCCTTCCATATCCTCAGCACCGACTGCGATTCCACTACTATGTTGCCATTTTCGTCCCTGCAGGCTTCTGTTCTGGCTTTGAAATCCTGGCATGTTCTTTTTACCCTTTGGTAAAATTTTCGAACATTATTCCTGCAATAGAGTCTCTCAATCTCCTCGATCGAGCGCTTCTCATGCTCTTTTTTCTTCTTTCTGAGAAATCGATGTTCCTCTTTTCTCCTGCACACGTAGAGCTCGTAAGCAGCTCTAGTCCTTCTATGCAGCGCCGCTTTGTACGCCTCTTGTTTTGCTGCATGTGCTTGCCGGCACTCCTCATCAAACTAGGGGTTTCGTTGTGGTGGGCGAGAGGCGGCATCTCTGATGGCTTGTTGGCAATGCTGCCACTGGTCTTCCGCATTTGATGCTGGCGACATAGGACTTAGATTGAGATTAGAAGAAACACGATCGGCAAAGGTTCTGGCGGTCTCTTGCGATTGTAGCTTTTCGATGTCAAATTTCCTCACAGTATTTCGTTGATTTCGCTCCGTTCTGGATATCCGCATCCGTACCTTGGCTACAACTAGGTAGTGATCCGAGTCCACGTTGGCTCCTCGGAAAGTCCGGACACCCAGAATACTGGAAGAGTGCCTTGCGTCGATCGCAATGTGTTCGATTTGGTTGACGATTTTTCGATCAAAGGAGAGCCATGTTCCTTTGTGAATATCGAGACGTGGGAACCGCGTACTATCTACGACAAAGTTTCGCCCCGCTGCAAAGTCGATTAGCCTGAGTCCGTTGTCGGATGTGTTGTCGTGCAGGCTGTGCTTTCTGACCACGCTACTAAAGACGTCTTCTCTTCCTAGCTTTGCGCTAAAATCACCTAGGCTAATTTTAACGTCATGGCTAGGGCATTGCTCATACGTCTTGTCCAAGAGCTGGTAGAAGTCGTCCTTCTCCTCATGAGGGGCGTGAACGCATATTAGGCTAATGTTGGCAAATTTAGCCTTGATACGGATAGTCATAAGGCGCTCGTTCACATGCCTGAAACTCAAGACTTCTTGCCTAAGTCTGCCTCCAATAACAAATCCGCACCCGAATAGACGCTGTCCTTTTTGTCTGTAGCAATCTCCGTAGTAAATGTCGCAGTTTTTCATACTCCTTTTGCCCGGCCCATCCCATCCCACTTCTTGGATGGCGGTAATGTCTGCTTTGAGACACTCTAGGGCCTCCGCAAGTTGCTCGGCTGCACGTGGTTTGTAGAGGGACCTAACATTCCACGTGCAGACACGAAGATCGTTGTCCTTTTTACGTTTGCTTGGGTCGTCAACAGCAAATTCATCCGTATCCGAGGCTGTTGGTTGCTTCGTAACCGAAGGTTTTTTTACGTGGTAGGGAAGTTAACCCGACGGCACATTAAGGGTTCATCCGCCACCATCTCTTTTTCAATACCCTGACGTAGTATTAAAAATCCTTACAGACCTCAGCTTCAAATATGTCGAAGTAGCTCCGGTAAGGTTTCCGCTGGCCTGCAGACGTCACCGTTGATTCCATCAGGAGAATTCATCCGCCGCACGTCCTCCTTCTGAGGACCTCTTGTTAGACTTCTGAGACGCATATTTCAGCCGATCAGGTCAACAAGAGATGCCTCGTCCGGTTAAACATATGCGCGCTGAAGTTCACACAGATGTGCTTACGCAGGTCCGAGTGTTCAGCTACCCATATATCGTCAGACTCAGCATACGCTCATCGTTAGTTCACTATCAGATAGCTATCCAGCGGGCACCACGGGGGGGTGATGATGCGATTTTGCTCACCATCATCATCATCATCAGATAGCCGTATTATTTTTCGCAGTCGACCACCTAATACCCGCTCAACGATCTTCGTGGTATGCAGCTTGATCGAACGGTAGTTGTCGCAGTTTTGCGCATCAGCCTTCCTTTTGTATACAATGAGTAGGTAGCTTTCCCTCCATCTTTTTTACTCACTACACCATTTACTTTGACTGACAGAGAAGATGGATCTATTTTCTCTTTTATATTCTCTTTCATTTTCTTCTTATCCTGACATTTTTTCGGGTTTATTATTACCACCGATTCTCTCGTAAGAGACTCAGCGTAGGATAGATTTACATATCCATATTGCAACTTGTGTAGTTTTGTCATCAATTCAAATGTTGCTGTCGAGGTTTTTGTAAGGTTCGCTAATCAATATGGTGTCCGATCCCTTGCCCTAAGCCGTTAGTGTCATCAGGTCCTGAGCTGTTTTACAGTGGTTCAGATTAATTTGTTTCATCTTCATGATGTTTTGTTCATGATGGCTCTCCTGAAGACCGGGCATTTGTTGCTACCGGCCACGTGTTTTACATCTTCAGGGTGATCCTTTCTACAGAACATGCATGATGGCTCCTTCTCACAATGCTTTGCAATGTGGCCTTCTGTTCCATATTTGCTACATAACTTTGAGCGGTCCTTTTCGTTTTTACTTTGCCCAGCAAGGTGTCCAAAGTCTAGACATTTCAAACATTTTCTAAGCAGGACCCGTTCGCGGATGCGGCAGTTAACACAGCCGATCTTTATTCTTCCGACTTTTAACAGCTTTTTCACGTCTTTTTTTTTTTTTTTTTTTTTATAATTTACTCGCGCTAAAGGGGTTATGACTACCCTTTTTATGCATTATACATAGCGTGAGCGTTAAGGAAGAGGGGTTAGGGGGAAACGAGGCACCGATGCACATTGGTCTTAAATGTCTGTAGGTTATAATGGAGAGGAAAAGCAGACTCGGGGAGAGCATTCCACAGACGTGTTGTGCGGCTTATAAA
Source organism: Brachypalpus laphriformis (assembly GCA_945910035.1). NCBI lineage: Eukaryota > Metazoa > Arthropoda > Insecta > Diptera > Syrphidae > Brachypalpus > Brachypalpus laphriformis. The sequence continues at coordinate 57,752,865 of OX246755.1, forward strand.
AGAATCTCTATATTTCACGGTACGTCCGAAGATAGGCTTAAGGGTAAACTGATGAGCATTCGTGGCATAGCGAGTATTGCGGTTAAAACGAAGAAGGGGAGGAATGCTATTGGCTATTTCAACTGAGCATTTTCTGTGGAAATATCGATAAAACAGGGATAGGCAGGAGACATTACGACGGTGTTGGAGCGAAGCAAAATTGCTTGTAATATTCGTGTCTCCGACGAGTCTTATCGCGCGTTTTTGAATCCTATCTAGCAAGTGCAATATGGTTTTTGGCGCACCAGACCAGATGTGAGCGTTATACTCTAACTTAGGGCGAATGTACGCCTTATAAATTGTAGCCAAATCAGAAGGGGTGAAATATTTCTTACACCGCTTTAGGAAACCTAAACATTTCGCTGCATTCTTGGCGATTTCGAATACATGGTCGTTCCAACAGAGTTTATTGTTGACACACATACCGAGCATGGAAAGTTTTTCGGTTTCTACAATGCAAGTGCCATTCATGGATAATGGCTGATGAGTAGGGTTTCGCTTTAATGACAGAAGACAGCATTGAGTTTTGGATACATTAAATTCCATTCTATTGATTGAACCCCATTTGGTTATGCTGTCCAGGTCGGAATTTAATGCGTTTAACAAACGATGTCGTTCCTCTTCTACGGCCGAAGAGCAGGGACGTGAGCTAGGGAACGAATATGAAAAACTGAGTGTACTGTCATTAGCGAAGGAATGGATTGGATTAGAAGTAGCAGACAAGAGGTCATTTATAAAAATGAGAAAGAGAGTCGGAGACAAAACGGAGCCCTGGGGAACACCAGCATTTATATGGTGAATTGCAGACTTGAAGCCGTCCAAAACAACTTGAATTGAACGGTCCGAAAGGTAGTTTCTAATCCAAAGAAGAAGAGTATCATCGATCCCAAATGCACGCGTTTTCGACAAAAGAGCTTGATGCCAAACTCTGTCAAATGCTTTTGAAATATCAAGCGCAATAATCTTACTTTCACCGGAGTGGTGCAGAGATTCGTTCCACTTATCGGTGAGATATGACATCAAATCACCAGTGGACCTGTTGCCACGAAAGCCATACTGTCGGTCATTGAGGAGCTTTCGTGATTCAAGATATTTCATTAGCTAACGGTTTATCAGCGTTTCCATGACCTTGGAAAGAAGGGACGTTAGTGCAATGGGGCGGTAGTTGGAGAGAGAAGAAGAATCGCCTTTCTTAGGTACGGGCTGGACAAATGCTGTTTTCCACTTACTCGGAAAGAGACCTAAGGAGTAGGATCGGTGGAAAAGCTTACGCAGTGGTTTTGCCAGCGAAGAAGAACACCTCTTCAGAACAATAGGGGTATACCATCTGGGCCAGCGGATTTGTGTATGTTAAGACCTTTGAGTACTCCTGCAACTGTACGAGTTCGAAAGTGGACTTATCCCATGGAAAAGTCTACGACCTCAAGTACAGGTGGAGACAAAGCACTATCTGGCAGTGTGGAGTTTGCTGCAAAGTGAGCAGCAAACAGATTAGCTTTGTCTAAGGAGCTGACAGTTGGTACGTCATTATGAATGAGCGTCGGTATAGATGACGAGGTCGAATTCTTAATGTTTTTTACGAACGACCAAAAGTTTTTACTACCCTTGGGACAATGTAGTATTTTTTGCCTCAACTTTTGGTCGTGGGAGAATTTAACGCGGTTAATGAGGGCATTGCAGTCATTTCTGGCTCGTTTAAACTTTTTTCGGTTTTCCTCAGTTGGGTTGGCCTTGTAAGACCGAAAACTTAGTTCCTTTAACTTAATAGCTTCTTTACAGCTCGAGTCATACCACGCGTTTTCCTTGGGTCTAATAGCTTTTATCCTGTGGGGGATGTAAGTTCTCATACCTAGGAGGATTGTATTAGTAATCATATCAGCCGCGGCGTCCACATCGCTATCGAGGAAGCATAGCGACCAGTTGAAATTCCTAAAGAACTTAATTAGTTCATTCCAATTGGCTTTCTCGTATAGCCAAACTGTTCTTTTTGGAGTCTGTTCTTTAGCTTTGTGGTTGGAGTACGAGAAATTGGCCGATATGACACAGTGGTCTGACGAACCTAGAGGCGATAATACATTTACCGTGTATTTATTAGGGTCGGAACTAAGGAATAAGTCCAGAGTGTTGGCGGTATGACCAGTTATGTCCGGAACACGAGTTGGCTCATTCACAAGCTGGGTTAGGTTATTTACCTCAGAAAAAATCTCAACATACCTTCCTTCGGGTGTTGTCTGTCCAGAGTGGCGAAGCCAATTAGAATTGTGGACATTGAAATCGCCCGCAATGACGATTTCAGAATGTGGGTGCAAGGATACAATTCTTAGGATGGAATCTGACAGCGCATCAAACTCATTATAAGTTGAATTGCTGTCAATATTTGGACTTCTATAAATGAAGCAGTAGTGGATTAACTGCATACGGACATGGAGTTTCAGCCACAAGAAATTAAATTCCGAATTGGAACATTGGCCGTATTGTGGGAGAATTTGGTAGGCTACATCACTACGTATATATACGACGAGACCGTGATGGTGGAAGAATAATGGCTCAATGCTGTATCCAGGCAGATCGAATTCCGAAGGATCGGAATTTTGACCCACCTGTGTTTCACAAAGAGCCAAAACAGCTGGTCTATATTTGGCGGCGTGGACGTACACAGAAAAAAAATTCGATCTGAGCCCACGAATGTTGCTCAGATCTACTCTAAAATTCCTTACCATTATAAAAAAACAGACATAAAAAACACAATTCCGACGTTAACTAAGCCGAGTTATGAAGTGCAGATCCAACGTTAGTTTCCCAAAACAGATTATCGCAGGTGTTATGCCCATACGACAATTAGGTTTGGTCCACCAACAAAGACCTGCACACACAACCCGCTATCCACCAGACGATGCTTTACCCAGTTATTGTGGGTGCACGCATGAAAAAAAAAAAATCCTACGGCACTCACAATAACCAAGTTCAGCAGCGGAAGGGGAGGTAAGAGGGCGAGATGGAAGCCCACTTGTCTCTTATTTTATATATTTTATTTTTTTATGCACTGCACTGCACTGAATTATTTTTGTAACGGCGCGGTGAATTTTATTTGTATGATTATTGAATTTTTTTTATTATTATTATTTTTTTTTTTATTTTTATATTTTACTGATAATATTTGAATTATTAGATTGGGGCGAATTAGAATTATTGATTGTTTTTTTATTTTTTATTTTATTTTATTTTGTTTGCACTCACTGCGGTGAGTGCGAGCTTAAGCGCGTGTGTTCCCGTCAGAGAGCGGTCGGCGAAGCCTTCCGCGGGAAGGCTGATCATTGCTCTTAGAGTTCCTCTGCACGCCTTTCACAGGGATAAGATGTCTGCTGGTAAAACTTTCACCCCAAACTGCTTGTTTATGATATCGATTATGTTATTCATTGAAGTGACTTCACCGTTGTCTTTGACCTCTAGTATAGTACGGTGCGTGAGTGTCCTTACACTCGCTTGATCCGCTAAAGCTCGCTGATAACTCCTTTAAACTTAGAGATGTTGGTTCTCGTCTCCGTGAGTTGCATTAGGAGGTGTTCCTTCTGTGTCCTAGAGACCGCTCTTCTAACTGCTTCCAGTTTGGGATTTGCCTTTACTTTACGAATTATCTCCGCGTAAGAAAGAGTCCCCGTTGCTTTAATGACGTTAGCGTCAGGTTTAATTTTTGTGGCCTCTTGCTGATTCTTTTTGGCAACCTTCTTCCTGGTGGCATTTACCCATTCGTCTTCTCCCGTCGCTTGTTGCTTACTTGTGGTTGCGTTTGTCCGCTTATCTGTGGCCATTGGAGTCTCAACGCTAGCTGCGGCATCCTTTTGCTTGGTGTTTGCCTAAGATGGATATTTCTGTTTCCGCTTTGGCCTCGGAAGTTTTCTGCCTGTAGCACCATTTGATGGATGTATCTCCTTCCGCTTTGGCTCCGGGGATTCGCTGTCGGCAACACCATTTAATGGGTGTTTTTGCTTCCGCTTCCGTAGCTCGCTGACTGCAACCTGCCTCCTCTTGAGTTCTAAAGTTGACTTTAGCCAAGGTGAAGTTTTTGACGAATCACCTCTTTTGCTTTCTCATCGTGCAGTTGAATCGCCGAGTGCTCGTATAGAGGTCTAATGCTTTCAATGGCATCTCGCACCGCTTGGTGAATCAAGCGCCTTTGCCGTCCTCCAGCATTTCTACCACCCCTTTTATTTGCTCACCTAGCTTGTGGAAATCAGATTGCTGGGCGGATGGTTCGGACGTCATGTTTCTTACTGCGGGTGACTCGCGTTGTTCTGTGCTTCCTTGTGCTGTTGCTACTTACCCAACGGGTGACCTCAGCATTCTCTAGCCTCCTGAAAAGGTTTTTCCTTGTTCTCCTTCACTTTTTCTCCGGTGTTTTTGTTTGTTTTGTTTGTAATAATTTGTAGTAGGTCCCCATTCAAAGTCATCAGATCTCGAATGTGTAGTCACCCGAGGATCCAATGGTTATCGGTGCAAACAGGGACGACATGCGAGGGTTGGCACAACCCTTTATTAATTATTGTGTCCGAACCGGATCGGTGCTAAGCCGGAATGTTACATCTGAACATACACCACCAAGTTAATGGCGATGAAACATTGAACGTACTTTGACGCTTGCCAAGTTTTTAACGAGACGGATCTCGCCATTTTCTCCATCCTGTATCCCCCGTAGCTCCGTATGAGATGGGGAACATTTACATCGAAGGCGGTGCTTATTCGTCTTGTCGCAGAGTTCATAGGGGTTCCTTTGGCCTTTTCAGCCACGCCCTCCTTCTCTGCGTTCTTGGTCGGGGACTGCTTATTGGGTATTCGCAGCTAACCTGCATTTATGCAAACCGTACACTATCCGTTACCTGCGACCCCCACATTTGCCTGAGGTTAGCCTCACCAGCCCGTCCGGCTAAGTGACTGTGACATTTCGGCTTCAAATGTATTATTTGAAGTCAAAATGAAGTACGATATGCGATGTTTGAATAGTCGGGAAACGTGGAATATACCTGGAGTGTTGTTCGGGTGTTAATTGCTGCTTGGAATTTAACAAATTTGAAAGGTTTATATCGCAGCATCTTGAGAAAAAAATACTTAATTTACGAAAAGGGAAACACAGTTATGCAATGCACTCAGTTTCATTAACAATGAGTGCAAAATGCGGAGAATGTGCTAGACCACTAAAAAGTCATCAAAATCTACCCTGCAATGGAATTTGAAGGAAATTTTTTCACATAAAGTGCGCAAAAATTTCGGAAAGTGAACTTTATTTCAATAAGGATAAAGCTGGTGTACTATATATATTAATGCTTAGCAAAGTGGAAACTGGCTAATACGAGTATAATCAGTACACATAATCAAAACATAGAAAAGCTAAACGTAAACATGAAAAAATATTAGATGGTGTAGAGCGACTAAGCGAAGAGAAAAAGGAAGTGATTAAAGGAATTAAAAAAGTGAGTTGGTAAAATTAAAACAAATCTATCATACGCGGAGTCTCTTACGAGAGAACCTGCGCTAATCATAAACCCGAAGAAATGTCAGGATAAGAAGAAAATGAAAGAGAATATAAAAAAGAAAATAGATCCATCTTCTCTGTCGGTCAAGTAAATTGTGTAGCGCGTAAAAAAGATGGAGGGAAAGCTACCTTCTCATTGTATACAAAAGGAAGGGTGATACGCAAAACTGTGATAACTACCGTTCGATCAAGCGGATGTCACACACCATGAAGATCGTTGAGCGGGTATTAGGTGGTCGACTGCGAAAAATAATACGGCTATCTGATGATCAGTGCGGGTTTGTTTTGGGTAAATCAACCACAAATGCAATCCAAAGTATAAGGATCATAATGGAAATACATCGTGATTCCTTAAAGTTTCTACATTAAAAAAGAAATGAATGCTTATGATTTTTTAATAAATATGATTTAAAAAATGTTAAATTGCGTTTTCTGAAGAATCATTATTTTTGCATTTAGGTCGTTATACCACCGAAGGTGCGATATGTTTTTTATTCTTATTTTGCCAATAACCGTTCGAAATATGATTGTGAGTGACCCTGACCAGTGATAATTACATGTAACAAATCTGGGCGATTCTCATTCGTATAACGTCACACAACGTGGTTCCTACAATGGAAAACTGTAGTGTCTTAATTTACAGTTTTGAATATTGCGAAGGTTTTAGGAGAGGAAGTAATCTACTTTATATTGCAGAGATTAAAGATTTATAAAGATTTTTAAAAAAAGTTATCGGATCGTTACTTATGCTATAATAAAGCGTGTAGTGCCAGTGCAGTTGTATACATTTAAAATCCTAACCATAGAATCCAATGCTTAAAACTTGAAGTTTAGCCCTAGAAAGATAACCTTATTTTATAGTACTGAAAAGATAAACATGCGCCCGAGTGGCGCACAATTTTAAAAACCGATTTATTTTACAAATTTAAATAATTAGTTTTTTTTTATAACTTTAATGAATTGTTACATTATTAGTAAGTAAATAAAACACAAATATATATTACTATTTTTTATTTATAAGAAAGTTATGTAGGATTTTATACGCGCGTCGGTTAACAGATGACAGCAATATATAAATATGTGTCGCGGGCGCCTCCCGCACGTTATCTTTCTAGCGTTGGAATTGAAAATTGGTTATTTAGATTTTGAGCATAAGATAAAGTAATAGTGAGAAATTCGCACGAATTTTCTCACTATTACTTGTTAGCATTCTGTGAACAAACACCACTTTAGCAACAATTCTCCTATCCTCAAGCGAGACAAGGTTAATTAACTTTAGCCTTGATTGATAGGACGGGAGGTTGTAAATGTCGGACCATGGAAGTCCACGTAAGGCAAATCTCAAGAAACTTTTCTGGACAGCTTCGATTCTGGTGATATGAAACTTGTAATACGGACACCAAATAACTGACGCATATTCCAACAGAGACGGAACAAAGGCTTGATATAGTGATTTAATAACATAAGAGTCGGAGAATTCACCTGCATAACGCCTTATTCTCCCCCAAGATCGATTCGCCATATTTATGATGTGGTCTATATGACTGTTAAATGATAACTTAGTATCTACCAATACACCTAGATCTTTTATTAAGGTAACACGAGGCACGGCTTCACTACGAAGTGAGTAATTATATAAAATGGGCGAGACACGGCGTGAAAAAGTAATTACTGAACATTTGGATACATTAAGGGAGAGGTAATTTTTTGAACACCATAGATGAAATTTAATAAGATACTCATTTAAGAGTTGAAATATATGATACTCATTGCCTGATAAATAGATTTTGAAATCATCAGCAAACATTAGAATGTTGCATTCCGACAAAAATGAAACTGCATCATTTACAAATAGGATAAACAGGTTAGGGCCAATGTGACTACCTTGAGGAACCCCAGATGTCACACAAATTTTATTAGGAATGTGATTTCGAAAGTTAAAGAATTGACATCTTTCCGATAAAAAAGATGATAACCAGCGTAAAAAGGAACATGGAAATCCTAGTTTGTCCAGTTTATAAAGGAGAATTTTGTGGTCAACACGGTCAAACGCTTTACTGAAATCAGTGTAGATTGCGTCAACTTGATTTCCTTTACTAATTTCCGATATCACGAAATTTGTGAACTCAAGCAAATTGGTCACTGTGGATCTTTTCTTTACAAAACCATGCTGGTTGTTGGACAATAAATATTTGCAATGAAAATTCAAATTTTCAGAAACCAATTTGTCGAACACTTTCAAAAAGAGGTATAATAAAAGAGTTTTTCCATACAGATGGGAAAATACCTGATTTTAATGATAAATTGAACATGTGGCATAATATTTCATGAAATGGGACAGCACACATTTTTAAGAAACCAGAAGGCAGGCCATCAAGGCCAGGATTAAAGTTCAGTTCCATTTCGACTAGGCTTTTTAAAGTACTATCAGGAGAAATCTCAATGTTATGGAACGCGGAATGTGTACATTCCCAAGGTAACTAAAAAATGAATTGTCAATATTTGAGTCCACTTTTGAATAAACTGATTGGAAAAATGATGCAAACGAGTTGCAGATAGAAGTAGGTGCATCCATTGACTGTTCATTAAATCGAAATGAGGCAGGGTAACCGTCACTTTTGTTTTTAGTATTTATGAATTGCCACAATTTTTTAGGACTCGATTTAAAAGAGTTTTGCATTTCCTTTAAATAAAACAAATACGAATTGTGTAAAAAAAATTTAAATTCGGATTTAAGTCTTCTGTACAAAGTTCTGCCACAAAGTCCACATCCTCCAAGCTACAGCGCCATATCCTATAAGCTCTATTTTTAGGAACTTTTAAATTGCGGTTGTCTCATTGTCCCATGGACTAGACCCCAGAGTAGAGTTTTTTACTAGAACTACAGGAATAAAAATACAAATTATGCTACTAATAACCCGATAAAATTTTGAACGTAAATCATCAATATCCAACGATGGATGATGGGACCCAGTTATAATTGCTCAACTCCTCACATATATTAATATAATTAGCATTTTTGAAATCAAATTTATAAAAGTTATAAGATTTAGCTTCATTAACATTCAAGTTGCAAAAAAGGATTAGGGAAGGATGGTAAATATCTTCGGAAACGAGAGGTGATGATCTTCCAGTAACAAAACTTTCGTCATTGTTATTAGAGAAAATAAGATCTAAAGTACGATTTTTATGATTCGTAACCGGATTTAGTTGAAGAAGATAGAGGGATTGGACAGTATCAATAATTTTCGTCCCAATCACAGATAAGGCATTAACAGGATTAGGAAAAGTGCAATCTGTATCCCCTGAGGCCCAATGAATGTTAGTTTGATTGAAGTCTCCGAAAATATAAAACAAATCCGACGTGGATAAAAGACCTTCAATAAAGCGAAATTCTTCTACGAGTAGGTACCTAGTTACAACAGTTAACAATGACTTAGGCGGAATATATACATATACTATAAAAGTAATAGCCGAAGTTGACAAGACAATTTTACTACAACAAACTGGATAAGAGATACAAGATAATGAAATACGACTTTACAGTCTGATGACTTTTTACCAAGTTTTCCGAACTTAAATTCTACCTTAACATATTTTATGCCTAATTTGCAAAAATGTTCGCTCTGGTATCCGTTCTCATGAGTTTCTACTCTGGTATATTATTATTTTGGATTTAAAGATGATAATTCTTGTGGCTGTGGGTTAAAGGTGTCTGGTTGCAGTGCGCGTGTACCAACTGTCTGGTTGAGGTGCGCGAGTTTCAAGGCTATGCGTTTGATAGAGGTGCGCGGGTAACGTCAACCTTATCGTCATCGCAAACCGACACCAACCACACTATACCAATAAACTGGTCAGCATAAGTTCATTTGAGTTCAACCAAGTGCATTTGAGTGCAACCAAGTTCATATGAGTTCAACCAAGTTCATATGAGTTCAATCAAGTTCATTTGAGTTCAACCAAGTTCATTTAAGTTCAATCTAGTTCATGAGAATAATTGTAAGACTAAGTTCATTCGGGTTCAATAGATTTCACCGTAATGAACTGTGTCAATAATGATGACCGGCATTTTTCGCAATACCTTTAATGCAATGTAATATTAAACTAAGTTCAACGAATGGAAGAATGAAGGAAAAACGAAGTAACAAGTAATAAAATAAAATTGTAAGTTTTTAGTCTAAGTTTTAGATTCATAATAAACAGAACGTTTTCGTTAAAAAACAAATCGTGTTCGTGTTTTTTTTTGGAATAGTCCCGAAGGACATCCATAATTCGCGTGTTCAAAACGCCCCTTAAAAGCAGCTTCTGTTAAAGAAATCCCTTTTAAATAAGGTAGGTCTTTGATGTAATTTTAGAGTAGGTGTCTACTAAGAATCGTAGCTCTTGACCATTTACTGTGCGTTTAGTAATATATGGTAAGAGCGAACTTACTCTAAAAAATGCACTTCAAAAGAATTTGGATTTTCTACAATTTGATTATCACTACACTCGTTAAAAATAGAATCCTCGGCTTCTATTTCGCACACAGCTTCTTCAAATAATTCTGGTAAATGATTAACTCTCTAATCTTTTTGCTGTCATGATTGCCCTGGACCTATCTAGCTACGCGTACGTTTTGCAGCACCACTGAAGTTTTGGTTCTGGTTCGGATAATTTGGACGGGATTGGCCTATTGCTCTATTAGGTTGCTGTAATCCATTACACAGCTTAACAAAACAAACTTTTTTTTTCGTATTCCCTCAGAAAATATGATGTCACCAAATTCAGAGTATTCAGTGCAATCTAAAAGTGAAAGTGAATATGAAGGCGAAACATCAGCACCACAGTTGTTTTCTCGAAATGAGCTCAGCGATTTAATACGAGATCTAAATTTATCAAAACAAGCATCGGAACTTTTAGCTTCAGACTAAAAGAAAAGAATTTATTGGCACCAAATGTAACACTTACAACATACAGAATAAGGAAAAGTAAGATATTACCATTTTTCTGTGAAAATGAAGAACTTGTCTACTGTAATAATATCGCGGAGTTACTTCAAGACGTAGGTTTAAAGGAATACAAATCTACTCTTTGGCGGCTTTTCACTGATAGCTGCAAAAAGAGTTTAAAATGCGTTTTATTGCACAATGGAAATCGATTTGCATCAATACCTATTGCCCATTCAACAAAACTTAAAGAAGAATATCAGAAATTAGACTGGTTCTGCAAAAAATTAATTATTATGAACATCAATGTCTGGTTTGCGTTAATTTGAATATGGTTAACTTTTTAATTGGCCCTCAAACTGGATACACCGAATTCCCTTGCTTTATATGTCTATGGGATAGTAGAGCAAAGCAAGTTCATCGGGAACTAAGTGCGTGGCCTTTGAGAGAATCCTTAACTCTTGGTAAAGCCTGTTGAAGCACATTCGAACAGTTCTTAAATTGAGATGATGTATTATGAAGTTGAATTGTGAATTAAAAATGTTAATGTCATATTTAGACCAAATAAATTCAGCACAGTTTCTTCATACGAGTAGTCATTTATGTAAAATTTAGACATTCGTTGTTAAACCATTGAAGCGGCAGCATCAAAGATTTGTTGAAATCCTGGCATTTTGATTTTAGTAGTTCATCGTGGGCAATATTCGTTGGACTTTTGTAAGTCATTATCGACCATGAGAATATAGGGAAAAACCATTCCCCTAACAAAGCCAATGTAATAAATGAGCCATTGTTAAGTAGAGAAAAGATCGTACTTCCGCCACTACATATCAAGTTAGGTATGATGAAACAGTTTGTCAAAGCGTTGGACAAGGACGGGGAATGCTTTAAATACATTTGTAAAACATTTCCTAGGCTGAGTATAGAATAGTTAAAAGCCGGAATGTTCTATGGTCCTCAAATTCGGACATTGATAAAAGATGCAAATTTTAAAAAAGTTATGACTGATTCTGAAGGTTTAGTTTAGCTAGTGTTGGTGGTAGAAAATTGTTTAGGTCACCAAATTACACTTTGTCCACAGTCTTCTGGATAGATTTCCTGATAATCTGGGAAATTATAGCGAGGAACAGGGAGAGCGCTTCCACCAGGACCTAAAAGTGATGGACGAAAGTTATCAGGGTAGATGGCACCGTCACATGATGGCAGATTACTGCTGGTCTTTAAGAAGAGATTGCGCCCAAAAAAAATTATAGAAGAAAGATAAAAGGTGTTTCTCTAAAGTATAACATAAGTTTTAAAAAACTTTCTCTCTTTTTACTTCTATTATATGTACAGTAGCTAAACACTAAAACAAAACAATTAGTAATAGTTTGCAATAAAAATTTAATATTAAAGAATATACTAGTTATATCATTCTGGTTTTTGTAGTGTAATAAGAAAATGAAGATTTAAAAAAAAACAGAGCCAATATTTCGAAATCATTCACAGTTTCATAAATTTTAGGCATAAACTTATTCGAAATCAAGGGCAACAAAACCATTATTGACCAGTGTTATTTATTTGAAAATTGGATGGTTTCCAAAATACAGAACTTCCAGGATCTACGCTCATAGGGATCGGCTTTCTGAATTTGTTGCTAAAACGGTGAATATATTGGTTATTCTCCTTTGGGTGTGAAGATTGAGGCAACGTATTCTACCTTATAGCTCTGTTTGAGCTGCCAGGCGCAAACGGGCGTGCAAACTCGTAACGCTTATGATTTAGTTCGAGTTCCTGTGCGATTGCTAGAGCAGTAGTGAGATCTTATGGTTTCGATGATAAAAGAATGTCACATATAGGACGACGAAGTCCAGAAATAAAAACTCTAGGAGCATTTTCTCTTGCGCGTTGAGAGCAACGATAACCTCATTGCTTCCACTATTTGTCATGATATTTTGATTTGATTTTATTCGGGTACCCGACGAGCGTTGCTGCGCCTAACTAAAAAGAAAACAGCTGTCAGGCAGCCGCCTGAGGCCAAGTCTATTTGCGAACAGTTTCGTGCCGGCCAACAGTGGGCAAGTGGTCCAACCTTAAATATATACCATATGTAGAGGTTATTACACGGCGGGTAGTATGATTCCGAATCAACATGCTTAATCAACATTCTTAATCAACATTTTTATTCAATATTCCTAATCATCTTTTCGACTTTTGCTTTAGAGAGAGTAAAGCTTTCACTTTAGCCCTAAACAGAGAGAGTCCGAAGGTTAATCAATCTCTAGTACATAACAACCTCTGATCTTTTTGGCCGATGGAAGAGGGAGTTGCTCGCTGATGCTGCTGTGCTGTGACCGTGCCGTTTCTAAGCTGAACCTTTTTTTATATCAAGCTGTATAAAACTGTAGTATCACATCAATTTTTTCCCTAATTTTAATTGTACCAAATTTATATCGATAAATCGAAATTAACTCGAATTAAACTAAATTTTTATCCGACGGAAGTGTTTCATTCGGTTTTACTATTTTTTTCTGCAGCAATCCTACAATTTTGGTGTCAGAAGTCTTCGAAAGGATCGGTCGTAAAATAGTCCTAAGCTGAAAAAATAACCGTGGACCTTTTGTTTAACTATTAAGAATTAGAAAAAAAAGTTTTCGAAGTCGTTAGATTGAATAGTAATAAAAGTGTGTGTTGCAATTTTAAACTAGCGTATCGGGTTGCGAAGATAATTTCAATACATAAAAAACCGAAATAGAGGCAAGAGTGTTAAATATATAAGAGAAGCGAACAATTTTACGGTAAAAGAAAAGAAAAGAGATCATGTCAATTAATTAATGGAACCGCTTAATGGTATAAGCAAGATAAGAGATTTATCCAGCTTGGAGTTACAGTTCGAATTGAATTTAAGAAAACTTTCTTACAGCTATCGAAAAAAGGAAGATCAAATTAAAAGATTGACTGATGCTATTAGGGAGGAGAATTTGACACAAAATTTATTGAGTAGCCAAAGCCAGTTTGAGCTTATGACAAATGATAGTGACGATAGTAATCAGGGGCGCGAGGAAACCGACAACGGCAAAAGTGTAGGAGAGATTAAAAACGGAACGGTGGAACTGTAAAAAACTAATATCTCTCTGGAAATAGATAGCGAAAAATCGAGTCCATTTGTCATGTCTACTACCAGCAGCTTTGTTTTTCGGGATGTCGAAGAATCGCTGGAAAGTTTTAATGGTGAAACAGGAAGGAATTTTGAGGTATGGATAAAAGAATTCGAAGATATTGCTGCAGTTTGTGGTTGGAGTGAAATTCAGCAATATCTCTACGCAAGACGTTTATTACGTGGTGCTGCTAAGCTAGCCGTTGAGACTAGCAAAGAAGTCACCTCTTGGAAAACTTTGAAGGAGCTGTTGAAAAAGGAGTTTGGAGGTTCACCGTCCAGCGTCAGTGTACATAGAGCTTTAGAAGGTAGAAGGAAACAACCACGACAAACCTTCTTGGAATATCTCTACAGCATGGTCCAGATAGCTTGCAGAGGAACGGTTGATGACGAGTCGCTAATCTCACATATAATAGCGGGAGTTCCGGATGAAGTGTTATGCAAAACAATCCTCTATGAATCAAAGACACTTGATGAGTTGAAGCATAATTTAAGAACTTATTAGGCAATGAAGTCACAAATGGGAACAAATACGCTTAATTCTAATAACTCCGGGGGTAGGAAGAGTAGTTATTTAAGCAGCAAGCTTCGATGTTACAACAGCGGATCGTTGCACCATTTGACAGCAAGCTGCCCCAGTAACTCGAAAGGAGCTAGATGTTTTAATTGCGGAGATTTTGGACATATGGCCAATAAGTGCTCAAAACCAAAGAAACCAAAGGAAGGCAGCATCGAACGAGTTAACGTTGTGGTAACTGATGAAATTCATATACCGGTCTATGCATTGGAAGGTGAGTTCAGTGTTCTTATGGATACTGGCAGTACCGTAACGTTGATACGAATCCCGTTAATTGGACTAGGTGGGACTGAGCAAATATCTTTGGGATCAGTGGAGTTACTCCTTACCATAAATGGTGTTGATTATCTAACTGCTTGCCACGTTGTTCTCGATCAGTGGATCCCAGACGACATCCTAATAGGTAAGGATATTCTTAAAAAAAGAACTCTCGTTATAGAAAAGGGTCGAGTCCAACCCCGAAAAGCAGAGCCGGAGATAAGCGACATGGAGCACATAAACGTCGCCGATTTAGTACAAGAAGATGGACTTCCCTGCCTTTTCGACATCAGCGACCTTGCCGACCAGCAAGCCGTAAGGGACTTGGTTTCTGGTTATAGTCCGAAAAAACCCCCTTCGTCCTGTATTCAAATGCACATCGAGCTGGAAGACGACAGGCCAATATACCAGAAGCCAAGGAGACTAGCCCCACAAGAAAAGATAGCAGTCAGCCGACAAATACAGGAGTGGTTAGACGATGGAATAATCCAGCCTAGTTGTTCGGACTTGTAGCCGTTCATACGCTCAAAGAGATGTTATGCAAGGACCCCGTTTTAAAACTGTTTGATCCTACTCTACCGACGCAGCTACGCACTGATCTGAGTAAGGATGGATATGGTGGTGTTCTCCTGCAGAAGCATGGTGAAGACGATCAGTGGCTTCCCGTTTTCTATATTAGCTACAAAACATCAGGCAGTGAGAAAAATTATACTAGTTATGAGTTGGAAGTTTTAGCCATTATCAAAAGTCTAAAAAAACTAAGAGTTTAACTACTAGGATTAAATTTTGATTGTAAGGCATTCGAACTCACGATGAGAAAAAAGGACCTTTGCGGTCGAGTTGCGCGTTGGGCTCTGGTAATAGACGAGTTTCAATGCAAAGTTCACCATCGTGTTGGTTCTGCTATGCGACATGTAGATGCGCTAAGCCGCTACCCAAGTGTAATGCCAATTCACCATGGTATTTTCGAACAAATACGTAACTATCAGCTTAAAGACGACTACTGCCGATTGATAGCAACGATTCCTAAAGAGCAGCCATACGAGGATTTTGTCATACGACGAGATGTCATATATAAGTTGACGGACGGAAGGTACCTATTAGTCGTGCCGAAGAGTTTGCAGCGACAAGTCATACTAAGCATTCATGAGAATGGGCACATCAGCTCCCGTCAGGTAATTGCGCCACACAAGCTGAGTACTTCATTCCAAAGCTGGGAAATAAGGTGGAGGAAGTTCTTGCAAACTGCGTACCCTGTATTTTGACCAAACGGAAAAGTCGGAAACAACAGGGGTTTTTGAACCCCATAGATAAGGGCGAGTGGCCATTACAGACGTTCCATTTGGTTCATTTGGGGCCATTACCTTCTACGGCCAAAAACTTTAAGTATCTCTCTGTTGTAGTGGATAGTTTTACAAAATTTTCTTGAATATTTCCAGTCAAGTCAACATCTTCTGATGAGGTTATCCAAAAGATGGAGTTTCTGAATCAAACATTTGGCAATCTCGTCAGGTTAGTAACGTCACTATTTCTAATGTACCATGGGGCATTCACTATTCCTCGAAGGACCTTATTTTGAAATGTTTGCAACATTTGAACATTTGTTTTCTTTGTGCAACCCCATAATTGGATACCTTATGTCCAAACGGGTTTTAATATCTGATTGTATAATTGGATTTTATTCTCAATGGACAGTTCTGAGTTATATCCTAACAACCAGTAAAGTTTTCTATATCTAATATTTAGAACCTCTACTTTCTTTTCACACGTTCCTTCCATTTCAGTTTAGCATCCAGATTCATACCGAGATACTTAGCTGTGTTAGAGTAAGGAACTACTTGATTGTTAATAACCACGGGAAGATTCGTTATTTTGTTATTTGTAAAATTGATATGGATGGACTTTGGGTCATTAAGTTTAATTCGCCATCACTGCGCCCAATCACATATCTCGTTAATTGAATTTTGTAGCTTTAGCCACACAGTGTCGTCTGCAACTGTGGCTATCATGGTATCACTCGCATGCGGTATATCACTCGTATATAATAAATACAGGGTGGGTCCTAGAACACTTCCCTGTGGAACACCTGCTTGTATTCCTTTAAGTTCAGAATACGCTGAGCCATAACGAACTCTAAAGAATCTATTACTTATATACGATTTAAGGATCTCATAGTACTGTCTAGGTAGATCCCTATGAAGTTTATACTCTAAACCCTTATGCCAAACTTTATCAAAAGCCTGTGCAACGTCTAAGAATATTGCAGAACAAAATTGTTTTTCTTCCAGTGCCTTTTCTATAACATTAGTTATATGATGCACCTGGTCTATCGTCGAGTGTTTATTCCTAGACCCGAATTGATAAGTCTAACCTTTTAATAAGGAGTTTCTCGAAAAGTTTTGAAAATAACGGTAAAAGAGAGATTGGCCTATATGAGGTAACTTCTGATAAAGGCTTACCTTGTTTAGGAATAACAATAATTTCTGCTATCTTCCAGTGATGTGGGACATACCTTTGTTTAAAGCAAGCATTAATTATAAGCTTGAGTTTCAACAATGCAGTTAGAGGAAGTTCCTTCAAGATTTGGGCAGTTATAAGATCATAACCTGGTGATTTTCTATTATTTAGTTTATGAATAAATGTCTCGATCTCTCTTATCGAAACATAAGGAATTTCCTTTTCGTCTACTCTGCTATAGAAATTAAGATCTTCATTTGCTACCCTAGGTGGAAACGGTTTGAAAACATTTGAAAGGTGCTGACAAAAGAGTTTAACCTTTTCCTTTGGATCGCCGATCCATTTCCCATCAGATGTTTTCAACGGGGGATCTTGCGCCTGAGGTCTCTTTAAACGTTTAGCAGCCTTCCAAAGGGAGTAGTCAGTGACTTTGTCAGCCGTTAGATTACAAAGGTATTCAGCTAGAGAATCATTTTTGAATTCAGTAATAGTTTTTTTAAGCCTATTATTGAGTCTATTAAAAATAATTTTGTCGCCAGGGTATCTTGTCGCTTGCCATTTTCTACGAGCTTTTCTCTTTTCAAGTATAAGTTGCTTGATTTCTGTGGGGTATTTCACCGAAGCCTGTTTTTTTTGTTGATAAGTCGGTGTACTATCTTCTGCTGCCTGTTGCACATCGGCAATGAATTGTTCTGTTTCAATGTCAATATGTTTTGTTGTGACTAGTGGGGACCTAAGGTTAATGAAACCTTCGAGAAGTTCTCTGAATTTACACCGTTCTTTTGTTTGTTAGTCGTGGGTTTTTTATCTGTTCTATCGATAAACCATTGACTGTTAGGATTACAGGTGTATGATCCGATGACAGATCATCACTGCTTTTAACTTTAACTTCTTTTCTATTAATACCTTTCGTTATGAAGAAGTCGATAACATCTGGTATTTTCGTTGGGTCAGATGGCCAATTAGTTGGTGATCCAGTCGAAATAAATTCACAGTTAAAGTTTCGCCCTGATTTGTAGAGCTTCCTGCCTTTTGTTGTTATTAGTCTTGACCCCCAATATGTATGTTTTGCATTAAAATCACCACCGATGATGAAGTTGTTACCTAACATTTGGCAGAGATCAATTAGGTCTTCCTCTGTAGGCGAGTGCGTGGTAGAAAATGAAAAGCTGTATGTAATTCCGGTATACATCAATAGTAATAAATGGTTGGAGTATTTCTCGATGTTGTACGACTTTGTACAGGAGTTTGGCAAAGAAAAAGTTATGGTAATAGGAGACTGCAACGCAAGGGTAGGAGCTACGTAACTCTTACTAAAGCACTATAATACTAAAGTTGTCGACGAACTTTGACCAAACTTCACAGGAATACTCTGGAGTCAATACCAAAGACTTTCTGAAAATTTGAGCTCAATCGGTTTTTCGGTTTAGGAGTCTATAGCATACAAACATAGGTGCACACATTTTTTCCCATGGAAAAAAAAAAACACTCAGTTTTTTCCGAATTTTCCAATTTTCCGGGAAACTTTTTAAGTCTTCCATGAAAGCCTTACTCGGACTCCTACGAGCATTTAAAAAAAAATTAGCCAAATCGGTTCAGCCATTCTCAATTTATGCAATGAGCAACGAACAGCATTTCATTTTTATTTGTATAGGTAGAAGAAGAAGGGTCAAATTTCGTAGTATTCACTAGTGGATATGTTGCTCTGACGCAAAATACTAATTTCGTTTTCAAGAACATGTACTGGCCTTTTGTCTGAATACACTTGATCTAATCGAGCCATGATCGCATTCAATTTTAACACAGTATTAAAGCGGATAATGTTGCGTTTGCAGATTCTGTTATTTTATTTCTTAAAATTCCCATGGCCATGTAATAGTTTTCAGATCTTTCGTGATAACAGCTCATGGCAAAATGTGCGGCTGCATGCCAGGAAGGGTATGAGGTGGAGTCGCCTTTGAACTCGGGTAACGATTTAATTAAATTGAGGCCACCACTACAATTTAGAACACCACCGCTTCAAATAGATACAGGCTTCTGCTATATTAAGGTAAAGGCACCATTTTCTAGGCATAGCTGCATTGTTTGGACGAATATTGCAGGGTTACACCTTATTGCTGCTTTAAGGATGTTTTAGGCACCCCGTCCGCTCTTAGACATTTTCCGCCGCCAATCTTTCTGCAGGCGTTCAATATTTAATCTACTGTGAGTTGTGGTATCGTTGATATTTCAAAATTGTGCTCCATTTCCTGTATGGTTGAGGGAACAATGGTGTGACAGTTTTCTTATATATTCTCATAACTATACACTGAAATCAACACAATTCGCAGTTTATTCTAATATCCAATAAATTGTTAGATTTTGATCTTTTGCCTGGTGTGCTGCTCTCTGGGAGTAAATTTAAGACTGTTGACTCCGTAACTAGCCTAGAATTTGTTATTCATTATAGCCTTTTAACATACAATCCCACCAACACTGTAATCAGGCTTATTTATGGATGTATTCGCAAGCTTTGGGTAACTGCTAATTTCACACATACTCAAATTCGAAGAAAGCTTGTAATAAGTCTGGTTCTAACCTTAAATAATTATGCTGAAATCGTATACTGTATTAATGATTCCCTATCACAACGAACGTTACAAGTAGCATTCAATGAGTGCAGTGGGTTATGTTTACGATCTACGAAGATATGACCATATATCTGAATATTCAAAGAACTTGCTAAGTACCACTCTGCAAAATACATCAACGCGAGAAATTGTATTTGCTTACATAACATTGTAAAAAAAAGACGCCGACATAGTCGTACGAATAACGTCGCTCGGTCGCTCAGAACTCAGAGCTTAATTTCATCACATCACATCAGTTTTTAAACTCGTACCGTCTATTTTTCATCCATACGATTATCAGTATAAGTAATATTTCCAATACCAAAAGTGCAGTCCTTAAACTGTTGTATATTTTCTTATATAATTTGTGTATCTTCACTTTTAAGTTTAATATTCAAAATGATTAAACGCTCTTTATACTAGATCTAAATACTACAAAAGATTTTATCTTAATGTACATATGAGTACAACTTAATTAAATAAATTGAATTGAATTGAAAATCTGTAAAACTTTTTCAACTAGTACACACTAAGAACTTTACACATTACTCACAATTTCTGAAGGATCTTCTTTACTTCCGGGTAGTTGTACATAGTTGGTGGACATATTGTAACAGCTGGAAAAACTAAACTTGTCAATGGAGTGTGATCGCTTTCGATGTTCATCCGGATGGGATTGCTTGCATAGTCGTGATAAAAAACGTAGACCATTGCATTCGCACATTCGCAATAGGTGCATGTTTTAAAAATAAAATTGTTATCAGGGTTGTTTATAACTTACTTGCAAATACAGTTAGTTTCTGCATCATGGAAATATTTAATTCCATGTATGCTACTTATTTCGGAAAATTGTTCTAATGTTGTAGTAAGAGCGCTTCGAAATCGAGCTTTCTTTTGAATTCCTATGGATTCGTTTACGATAAACACGACCATACTGCCTAATGTATAGTAATAAATTCATTGATGAATACGCATCTGAATAAAGCCATCTTTATCGGCTAAACCGCGTTTATAAAGTAAACCATATAATGACGGGTTAATTAACATTGACATTTACCAAATATGATTTCAAGATTAAGGGTTATTGAATTCAATTACAATTGAAAAAAGTAATCCTAGCTAGCATTTCTAGTCCTTTCCATTGCTGTGTACTTATTCTTAATTATAGCCACTTATAGTTAAATATGACAATAAATTCGGCTGATAATGGTTAGTTTAGTTTCATTTTATTGAGTAAATATTCATAAGTATGTACATGTATTACAAAAATTGAATTATAGTTTGGCATTATGCCGTCTATCATATGGATATTTACTTATACCATATATGATAGAATTGTATAAAATATTTATTTTTTCGTTTAAATAATAAAAGAAGACAATTTGATATTTCAAAAATTGCCTTCAATGATGCGTGTTCTGTAGCGCAATGCGTTCACGGGATATATATAGGACGCACCAACAACGGTCTCCATTTAGAATAGACAATGTATCCTCCATCCCTTAATGGGCCAACGGCAGCGCTCATACTCCCGTAGTGGACTACTGGCACCGGTGTACCCGGCCCCTCGTATTAGGGGAATAATTAAGGAACTGGCCCTCCAGGTTGGGGGTTGTGCCGTTGGGGTAACTTCCCTACCACGTAAAAAACGCATGGTTCCGAAACAACCAAAAGCCTCGGATAAGGATGACCCAACTAATGACGACCCCAGCAAACGAAATAAGGACAACGACCTTCGGATCTGTACGTGGAATGTTCTGTCCCTTTACAGACCACGGGCAGCCGAACAACTAGCAGAGGCCCTAGACTGCTATAAAGCAGATATTACCGCCATCCAGGAAGTGCGATGGGATGGGCCAGGCAAAAAGAGGATGAAAAACTGTGACATCTACTACGGTGATTGCTACAGAGGCAACAGGCAACGCTTATTCGGATGCGGATTTGTCATACGCGGCAGACTGAGGCAAGAAGTCTTAAGCTTCCGACACGTGAGCGAGCGTATTATGACTATCCGGATCAAGGCTAAATTCGCTAACATAAGCCTAATATGTGTTCATGCCCCCACAGAAGAAAAGGACCCTGCCTCCAAAGAGTGTTTCTACGAGCTCCTCGACAAAACATATGAGCAATGTCCTAAATACGACGTTAAGATCGTATTGGGCGATTTTAACGCCAAAATAGGAAAGGAGGACGTCTTCGGTAGAGCAGTCGGTAAGCATAGCCTACACGACACCACGTCTGATAACGGACTAAGGCTAATTGATTTCGCTGTGGAGCGAAATGTCACCATAGCAAGCACATGGTTTCCTCATCTCGATATTCATAAGCAATGAATGATCATGTCACGATCAACCAAATTGATCATATTGCGATCGACGCAAGGCATGCCTCCAGTATTCTGGATGTCCGGACCTTCCGAGCGGCCAACATAGACTCGGATCATTACCTTGTTGTAGCCAAGGTACGAATGCGGATATCCCAATCTGAGCAACAAAGAAGAATTACTGTGAGAAAATTTAACGTCGAAAAGCTACAATCGCAAGAGACCGCCAGACTCTTCGCTGTACGCGTATCCCGAAATCTCTCAATCACCCCTATACCTCCAGCATCAAGTGCCGAAGACCAGTGGCAACGCTGCCAACATGCCATCAGAAACGCCGCGACTGATGTGCTGGGTCTCGCTCGCCCACCACCGCGAAACCCCTGGTTTGACGAAGAATGCCGGCGAGTGCATGCAGCAAAACAAGAGGCATACAAAGCGGCGCTGCTAAGGAAGACGAGAGCTGCTCGTGAGCTCTACGAGCAAAAGAGACGGGAGGAACATCGGCTTCTCCAAAAGAAGAAGAAAGAGCATGAGAAGCGCGCGTTTGAGAATATCGTCTATACTCCAGGAACAATGTACGGAAGTTTTACCAAAAGGTAAAAAGAACGTGTCAGAGAAGTAATACCCGTACAGAAACCTGTAGAGATGAGAATGGAAACCTCGTAGTAGAATCACAGTCGGTGCTGAGAATATGGAAAAACTACTTTTGCAGACTGTATAACGGCGACGAAGACCAACATCCCGCTGTCAGGCAGAATGAACCATTTAACATGGACGATGAGGATAGCAATATCCAAGCTAAAATCGAACAAGGCTGCTGGACCTGACGGTTTACCGGCCGAACTTTTCAAGGCAGCTGGGGATGAATTGGTAGAGTGCATACACCAACTCATTTCTAATATTTGGTCAGAGGAGTGTATGCCTGATGAATGGAATCTCAGCATCGTTTGCCCGATCCACAAGAAAGAAGACCCCCTCAACTGCGCCAATTATAGCGGCATCAGTCTCTTCAACATCGCATACAAGATCTTTTCTGCGATATTGTGTGAACGCCTGAAACCTTTTATCAACAGCCTGATTGGACCCTATCAGTGCGGTTTAGGCCAGGAAAGTCCACCATCGATCAAATCTTCACACTTCGGCAGATCCTGGAGAAAACCCAAGAATTCCAAATCGATACTCACCACCTCTTTATCGATTTCAAGGCCGCCTATGACAGCAACTATAGAGAAGAGCTTTATAGAGCCATGTCTAGTTTTGACATCCCTGCCAAACTTGTTCGTCT
Organism: Brachypalpus laphriformis; assembly: GCA_945910035.1. Classification (NCBI taxonomy): domain Eukaryota; kingdom Metazoa; phylum Arthropoda; class Insecta; order Diptera; family Syrphidae; genus Brachypalpus; species Brachypalpus laphriformis. The sequence continues at coordinate 57,776,001 of OX246755.1, forward strand.
GTGCAGGCTTACGATGGAGAATGCTCGCTGCTCCATCAAGGTCGGTAATGACCTCACCGAGACCTTTGATGTCAAAAAAGGCTTTAGACAAGGTGACGCGCTGTCATGTGACTTCTTCAATATTGTACTTGAACGGATTGTGCGGAACTCACAAGCCAACACCGGAGGCACAATCTATTACAAGTCTGTACAACTGCTTGCATACGCCGACGATATAGACATTATCGGAAGATCTCAGCGGGCTGTCACCGGTGCTTTTGCAAGCATTGAGGCGGAAGCGGCCAAAATGGGTTTGGCGATAAACGAGGGCAAAACCAAGTATATGCTGTCAACTAGAAGGGAAAACCAACATCGACGAATTGGACAAAACGTCACCGTGGGCAGCTATAACTTCGAGGTAGTAAGGGACTTTGTCTACCTTGGCTCTGCTATAAATTCAGCAAACAAAATCAGCGCAGAAATCAATCGAAGAATAACTCTTGCCAATCGCTGTTTTTTTGGGCTTATAAGGCAATTCAACAGTAAAGCCCTCTCTCGAACAACTAAGGAGACTCTATATAAGACCTTGATCATCCCAGTCCTGCTTTACGGCGCTGAAACATGGACTTTATTAAAAGAGGATGAAGATATCCTTGGTCGCTTCGAGAGAAAAATTCTTCGTAAGATTTTCGGTCCCGTTTGTGTTGACGGGTTTTGGAGGAGAAGATTCAATCACGAACTATACGAGCTGTACAGCGACATCGACCTAGTCAAAAAACTGCGTATTGGACGTCTGAGATGGCTAGGACATGTAGAGCGAATGGACACCAACGCTCCGGCCCGCAGAGTCTTCGAATCTAACCCCGAGGGACGACGCAGTAGAGGGAATTATCGCCGTAGGTGGCGCGCACAAGTTCAAGGGGACCTCGACCAACTTGGAGTGCGCAACTGGAGGCAATTAACTAAAGACCGAGCTAAATGGAGAGGCTTGTTGGTTGAGGCCCAGGTTCACCCCGAACTGTAGCGCCACCTAAGTAAGTAAGTAACAGTCTCCGTAGCTCACCCAGAATAAGAAGACGTTTTTCATTTCATCGACATTTTGCGATGAAATGAAAAAGGTCTTCTCTTTCTCTGAGGGTACAGAGATAACATTCGATTTGAAGATCAGGTACGTAATTTTAATTTATTAATTCACCTTTCCCCCTTCGGGTAGGGGTTAGAATATACCCGAGGTAGGCATGCCTGTCGTAAGAGGCGACTAAAATCCACCCTTCGTATACCGGGCTTAAAGTGTATACAACAAAATGCAATGAGTAAAACGAAAAGATTTAATACCCCAGGTGGCAGTCCAGGTTCACTGGAAAATCCACCCTCTTCGGAGGTAGGCTCTACGGATTCTGGGGAGAGCCAATTATTGCAATTGATAAATCCCTTTATAAAAAGTTCAAGGGTACCTCGGTCTCCACCATCAAGACCGAATGTCTCCGGGAAAAAAAGTCCGCCGGAAGTGCAAGCGCACAAAAAACAGGACTCAGAGAAATGTAAAAGCTTTGAGAAGGAAAATAACGAACTTCGCAATAGGCTTGATGAAATGGATCGGCTCTACCAAGAGCTCAAAAAAGAGGTAGACATGCTGAGAGAGGAAAACAAGCTTCTAAAGAACTCGCTTTTACAAAAAGAACGCGAAGATTTCCCTCCCCGCGCAGCTAATCCACAATATCACACGGACGAAGAAGAGCTTGCACGCGAAACGAATTGCGCCTTAAAGAAAAGACCTAGCAAAAAACGCAAAGCTGGCTCTTCGCCCGAAATCGAGCCGCGAAAAGAAGACAAGCAAAATGAGTCGAAGCCAAAACAAACTCAAGCTAAAGCACGTCCTCCGCCTGCAATAAACGTCGTTGGCATAACGGACTACAGTAAGCTACATTGCCTTCTTAAAGGAACGACGACATCGAAATTCAAGGTAACGTCACTCAGGAACAATGCGTGGAAAATTAACGTTGATGACTCCGATGGCTACCGAGCAATATCACAAAAATTAAACACGGAAAAGATCCAGTGGTATACTTATGAAAATAAGTCAGAAAGACCACTGCGTGTTATAGCAAGGGGGCTCCACCCCTCGTGCACAAAAGACGACGTAATGAACGACCTCAAAGCTAAAGGTTTAAAAATTCTTAATGCCGTCAATATTCTCAAAAAGGTGAAGCAACAAACGAAACAAGGTCAGGAAATCATGGTCAAGCATAGACTTCCGCTCTTCCTTTGACAGGAGTGAAAATGTAGACGATATTTATAACGTTAAAACTATTCTGAATATCGTAGTCAAGATTGAGCCTATGCGTACGAGTACTAGATCGATACCTCAGTGTAAACGCTGTCAAGGCTTTAATCACACACAGTCGTATTGTCAAAAAGAGCCGAGATGCGTAAAATGTGCTGGTAACCATCTCTCGGAAAAGTGTGACCTAAATAAGCAGGCCCCGACTACCTGCATTAACTGCAAAGGAAAGCACCCAGCGAACTACCGGCTGCGAAGTGGCAAAAGAGCTTCAAAAAAGGCGAAACACATTTAACAAGATTCAACGCCAGAACGCAGAACCGGTTAAAAATAGTCGTGAAATTGCTAAGCCAAGGGTAACGACCGTCAATAAACACGTCAAAGTTAAGGCGAGAGTCGAGCAAAGTAAAGTTCCTTCGGCAAAATCAAAGGAAAAGCCGCAATCCCCAGAGACGCTAACATATGCTCAAGCTGCGTCGCTAGAAAACAAGCAAAGCGGTGTTACGGTAGACCCAGTCTCCCAAGTCTTCTCTATAATTCTTGCGAAACTTGAGGAGCAAACGAAGGTAAACAAAGTCATATTTGATAAATTGAGCAAGCTCGAGTTAAAACCTCGCCAAAAAAGAACTCCCATATGAATATGAATCAGTTACTAAAAATTTTAACATGGAACGCAAACGGCCTTCTACAAAAAAACGCCGAATTAGAAGTATTCTTACGGAATGACAACATTGACATTTGCTTGATCTCTGAAACTCATTTGACAAGGGAATCCGGAGTAAAAATAAGAGGGTATCGTGCTTATCACGCATACCACCCTTCCGGAAGAGCTAGAGGCGGATCCTCCTTATTCATTAAATACTGCATTGAGCACTCCATAAATACGACGATTGAAATCGATACAATGCAAACAAGTTCAGTTCGATTTAAGAATAGGCACTCGTATTTCAACATCGCGTCCATTTATTGTCCTCCGCGATGCACGTTTAGAAGTAACTACAAAGTCGTCTCCCTCCTTGACTCACTTGGACCGAATTTCATTATAGGTGGCGATTTCAACAAAAAACACACCTTTTGGGGTTCCAGATCCAATTCACGGAAAGGCAGACTTCTGTACGAAGCCGGTATGCAATTCGGGGTTGATTTCTTTTCGATGGGGAAACCGACGTATTGGCCCTCTGATACAGCAAAAACACCGGACCTAATAGACTTCTTCGTAGTAAAAGGAGTATCTTCAAATTTTGTGAAAGTAGAGGAAAGCTTTGATCTCTCCTCAGATCACTCGCCGGTAATCTTGACAATAAGTGACCGACTAATGACAGTAGAAGGTGTGCCTAGATTAACTAACAAAAAAACTAACTGGCGCGACTTTAGAACTGATTGCGAAGAAAATATTGTCTTAAATCTATCGCTCAAAACACCCTTCGAAATAGAAGATGAACTCGGCAAATTTATTGAATCAATACAGAATGCCGCGTGAAAAAATACACCTTTAAGGAGGAAAGAAAACGCATGCAATGAAGCTAATTATCCGCCGGAAATAAAAGAACTTATTCGAGAAAAGAAGAGAGCACGCAAAATATGGCAACAAACTCGCGCTCCCCAGCATAAAACCCACTCGAATTTCCTATGCAGTAAGCTTAAAAAAGCGATCCAAGACCTAAAAAACCGAGAGACTTCGGCTTATCTTGAAGGTTTAACCGCTGAAGAAACCACTAATTACTCGCTCTGGAAAGCTGTCAAAAGAATTAAAAAAACCCAAATACATTCGCCACCGATAAGAAAAAACAACGACGAATGGCCAAAAGGTTACAAAGAAAAAGCGGATCTATTTGCCGAGCACTTAGAAGAGACTTTTAAGCCATTTGATGGAGAAACATTGGTAGACGATTTTACCGGTACGACTACGACATCTGACAACCTTAGAATAATAAATGTGTCACTTATAGAACTTTGCCAGGCAATGAAAAACCTGAAAAATAATAAAGCTCCTGGCTATGATTTAATAACCGGACAAATCCTCAAGGAATTACCAAAAAAGGCACTATTAAAATTTTTATTTTTTTTTTTCCGAGGGTTGGTGAAGAATCTTCCATAGACACTATGAGAATAGCAAGCGCGTGCTCATAGTAGTGTGAGATTCTTACTGACTAAAAAAACACCACCCTTCGATATAAATTTGTTAGATATCGCAACTAAGTATAAACTTATCAAGCAATTTTTCTTCCACGAAATAAAAACGTTTGGCAGGTTACTTTCCACTGAAAGATCCTGCATGTTCCGCAATCTAAACGCGGTTTATCATTATCTCGCCAAGTCGAAGGGTTTCCTCCCTTGTAGTCGGCACAATAAATTGCTCTCATCCGATATTTGTAGGACTGTATTGTTATTGTTGACATGTCCGATTAGTCGGTTTCTATGCTTTCTCGCGAAGCTTCTAGTTTCAGCTTCGATTGACGGAATTCCGAGATCCCTGTGGATATCGTCGTTTCTAATATACCACGGTGCTTGGACAATCTCTCTTACCACTTTATTTTGAAAAGTTTGTAAAATATTGGCATTTGTTTCCTTGGTACAACCCCAAGTTGTATACCGTAGGTCCACACCGGCTTTAGCACTTGCTTGTATAAAAGCAGTTTGTTCTCAGTACTGAGCTGGGAATGTTTTCCGAGTAACCAGTACATTTCGCTATATTTGATTTCGAGTTCTTTACGTTTCATTTTCACGTGCGAATTCCATTTCAGTCTTGCGTCGAGTGTCATTCCCAGGTATTTGGCCTCGTTTGCAAAGGGTATTCGGGCCGAGTTTAGGAAAATTGGCAAGTTATTAGTTTTCTTATAAGTGAAATTCACGTGAACAGATTTAGATTCGTTGAGGGCAATCCGCCAGTCCCTCGTCCATTCATTTACTTTATTTAGCGCGTTTTGCAGTTTTTCAGTCGTTTCCATGTCTAACACGGAAGAGTCTATTCCCCAGATATGATACTAGAATATCGTATAAGCACACAGGGACTACTTGTTGTAGTTTGGATTTCAAGCCATCATGCCACACCTTATCAAAGGCCTGCGAGACGTCAAGAAATACGCTTGAGCAAATCTTTTTTTCTTCAAATGCTTTCTCGATTACGTCAGTAATTCTATGCACCTGGTCAATCGTCGAATGCTTACTTCTGAACCCAAACTGGTGGTCAGGGATAAGATTATTTTCGTCTATAACCGGTTGGAGACGCCTTAGTAATATCCTCTCGAAAATTTTGGATATGATTGGAAGAAGCGAAATTGGTCTATACGATGTTACCTCATTTGGCGGTTTTCCTGGTTTTAAGACCATTATTACTTCCGCAACTTTCCATTGGCTCGGAACGTGTTTTAATCTGAGTGCAGCATTTACAATATAGAGAAGCTTAATCAAAGCTTTTCTAGGTAAAACTTTGAGAATTTCTCCGGTGATTAAATCATAACCAGGAGCTTTCTTAGGTTTTAAAATCTCGATCTCATTTTTGAGTTCCCTAAGCGTTGCACTTGTGAGTGTTAAATTGCCAGATGGTAAATCCGGCCTATTGACGTTATCGTAAACCACTTGACTATCGTACGGTTTAAAGGTTTCTTCCAGGTAGGCAGCAAAGATGTCCGCTTTTTCTTTATCTTCCCTTGCCCATTCATTTTGATTCAATTTAATTGGCGGCGCGGGAACTTTGGGCCTTTTGGTGCCTTTTACAGCTTTCCAAAGTGAATAATTGGAATCTTTTTTCGCTGTTAAACTTTAAAGGTAAGAGCCTATTGCACGATTCTTAAAATCCTTAATAGTTTTCTTCAACGAATTGCACAGACGATTCAAGTGTGTTTTATGCTGCGGAGCACGACTCTGTTGCCATTTTTACGCGCTTTTCGTTTTTCCTTGACCAATTCCTTTATTTCCGGAGGATATCGTAAGCCGTATTTGCCCGGCGTTTTCCTTGGAATGGGAGTATTATTCCAAGAGGCGAGCTGTACGATCTCGACGAAGCTATCAACTTCAACCTCAAGTTCATAGGGTGTCGTAAGTGGAACGCTCAGTTCAACATCGTCTTCAATTTCGTTCCTAAAACCTTCCCAGTTAGTTGTTCTACCAGTTAATCTCGCTGGCTCTAGGTTATAGACTAGTTTTTCGCTCAATGTCAAAATAATTGGGGAATGATCAGACGACAGATCAAAACTCTCTTTGACTTTTATGTGGTTGGTAGATATTCCTTTCACAACGAAAAAATCTATCAGATCAGGTATTTTTGAAGTATCAGTTGGCCAGTAAATCGGTTTACCCGTCCAATGGAAATCGCAATTGTACTCCATACCTGCCCCATAGAGCATTCTACCTTTTTTCGAACTGTATCTTGAGCCCCGGAACGTGTGTTTCGCATTAAAATCGCAGCCAATAATGAAATTAGGTTTAAGCGATTCAAACATGTTAGTAAAATCACTTTTTTCAAGCGCGGAACGCGGTGGACAGTAGATAGATGAAATTTTAAGAGTACGCTGACTATTTTTAACTCGAGTCGTGCACAGTTGCAAAGTTTCAAGCTCTATCTTTAGGTCTTCCGATTGCTCGATACAGTCTTTAATAAGCAAGGATGATCCGCCTCTTGCTGTTCCCGAAGGGTGACAAGCGTGGTAATCATTATAGCCTTTTATTTTTAAATGCGATTCCTTTTTGATGTGGGTTTCAGAAATCAAGCAAATATCAATATCTTTTTGGCGCATAAATACTTCTAATTCGTCAAGTTTTTGCAACAGTCCGTTTGCATTCCAAGTACATATTTTCAACATTCGTTTGTCATTCATGTTCTAGTTGAAGTGCGCGTTTTCTGTGAATTATTTTCAAGCTTAACCAGCCTATCGAGAATAATTTTATTTATTTTGCCTTGTTCTTCAAGTTTCGCGAGAATAACTGGGAAAACATGAGAAAAGGGGTCGGTCGAAATTTCAAGGTTTTTTGGTTTTTCGGAAGCCACGGCCTGAGCATAAGACTGCATTGCTGCTGTCCGAGGGTCATTACCCGGTGGCTTTTCTAATCTTAGCTTTTCAGTACCGTTTCTTTTAAGAGCAGAGGTCGAGGGCTTTTCTGTTGTCAATCTTTCCCTCACCTTTTTGTGCTCTGAACCCGGTAGTTTTAGTTTGCCTACTTTCTCCGGCGCGATCTTACGCTTTGGTTTAGGTTGCAATTTTAATTTTATATTTAGTGGCTTAAAGAACGCATCTCTTCGTTGTTGCAACTCCTTAGCTACTTCACAGCCTCTATAATTTGCCGGGTGCTTTCCCTTACAATTAACACATGTTGCAGAGGTTTGTTTGTTTACTCCACAAACTTGGGAGATGTGATTTCCGGCGCATTTCACACATCGTGGTTCTTTTCGACAATACGTTTGCGTATGATTGAATCCTTGGCATCGTTTGCACTGAGGTATCAATCTTGTATTCTTGCGCATGGGTTCGATTTTGACTACGACATTCAGAATTGTTCTTATTTCGTAAATCTTATCCAAACTCTCAGCTTTATCAAAAGTTAGCATAAAAAGAGGAAGCCCGCGCTTTACCGTCGTTTCCTCGCCTTCCAATTTTTGTTTTTCCCGTTTAATTAAATTTACTGCATCGACGATTTTAAAGTTTTTGTTTTTCAAATCGTGAACAACATCTTCCTTTAAGCATGAGGCATGAAGTCCTCTAGCTACGACTCGTATCGGTCTTTCAGATTTATTTTCGTAAGTATACCACTGAATCTTTTCAGTTTATTAGATACTAAGCGGTAACTGTCTGAGTAATTTACGTTTACTTTCCATTTGTTGTTGTTGAGCGATGTTACTTCAAAATCGGATAGCAACAGAGGTTTAAGAATAGAATGCAGTTTATTATAGTCTGCAATTCCGATTACGTTTATTGGCGGCGATGATCGTACCTTAGTTCGTGGATTTTCTTCGATACATATGTTTATTTTGTCACGCTGTTCGTTATATTTTCGCTCATTTTGCATGTTTTCTTGCCTCGTTACCATTTCGGGTGAAGAACCAGCTTTTCGTTTCTTAACTGGTCGTTTTTTTAGAATCCAGTTAGTTTCCTGAGCTAGTTCTTCTTCATCCGTTTAATAATCAGTGTTATCGGGGACGTTTGAACTCGCAGCAGACTCATTACGAGGTTTCTTCATATCCTTAAATGCTTTATTTTCTGCTTTAAGTATATTTAATTCTTGTCTTAGTTCTTCGCAGAGAAGTTCCATTTTACTTAGCCTGGTCCGGAGTTCCATATTTTCGTCCGTAAGGCTTTGAATTTTCGTTGAAGTCCGTTGTTCATGCGCCGACACTATCGATGTCGCCGGACTTCTAGTTCCGCACGTTTTTATTGTAGATCTTGATGGTGGAGATCTAACTACCCTGGTACCTTTTTTAAAAGGGTCAGATGAACGCAATAAATGGCTCTCCCCAGAATCCGTAGAGCCGACCTCCGAAGAGGGTGGATTTTCCAGTGTAACTGGACTGCCACCTGGGGTATTTATATCTTTTGTTTTGTTCATTGCATACCTTGTATACGCCATACTCGGTATACGGAGGGTGGATTTTAGTCGCCTGTTACGACAGGCATGCCTACCTCGGGTATATTCTCACCCCTACCCGAAGGGGGCTATTAAAATTGCTTTATTTAATAAATGCTTCCATTAGATTATTATACGTTCCAAATCAATGGAAAGTCGCAGAAGTCATAATGGTTCCGAAACCGGGGAAATCTCCAAATGACAAAAAATCATACAGACCGATATCGCTACTACCAATAATATCGAAGGTATTTGAAAAACTCCTTCTGAAACGGATTCTTCCGGTCATTGAAGAGAGACGCCTAATACCTGACCACCAATTCGGGTTCAGAATCAAGGGTTCCACAATTGACCAGGTTTATAGAATAACCGACGAAATTGAAAAAGCCCTTGAGGAGAAAAAGATTTGTTCTAGCGCTTTTCTTGACGTATCTCAAGCCTTCGACAGGTTTTGGCACGATGGATTGAATTATAAGCTAAGACGAATCCTTCCGGAGCAACTTCATAAGATCTTAGAATCATACCTTAAAAACAGACTTTTTCGTATCAAGCACGGAACTGAATATTCTGATTTTAAAGAAATCGCCGCCGGAGTTTCGCAAGGAAGTGTCCTTGGGCCTATCTTATTCTTGCTGTACACTCGGGACATACCACAAACTGAAGGCACTATTGTAGCTACGTTCGCGGACGATACGGCTATTCTGGCAACGGAAAGCTCAATCGAGTCAGCAACCATAAAACTCCAACGAGCCTTGGATAAAATCTGTGAGTGGACAAAAACTTGGCGCATTGTTCTTAACGAGACCAAATCGACGCATGTTAACTTCACTTACAAGAAAATAATCAACCTTCCCGTTTTCATTAACTCGGTACAAATACCGCATGCAAATGAAGCTAAATATCTGGGAATGACACTAGACGCGAAACTTAAAGGGAAACCTCACGTTAAAAAGAAACGTGACGAAGTAGAAAATCGATTTAGAGAAATGTATTGGCTAATTGGAAGATATTCCAAACTAAGCGTATGTAACAAACTGCTTCTGTATAAGCAAGTGCTTAAACCCGTGTGGACGTACGGTATACAACTCTGGGGTTGTACCAAACCAAGCAATAGGAATCTCATACAATCATTCCAAAATAAAATTATAAGAATAATCGTGAACGCTCCCTGGTATATCAGAAACAATGATATCCACAGAGACTTTGGGATAGCTAACGTGGAGGACGAAATAAAGAACTTCGCTCGCAAGCTTCGTATTCGTCTTCATGGCCATTGCAACTGTGCCATACTCCAAACCTTGGATGTGACAAATCTTACGCGCCGACTTCAAAGAACGAAACCGTTCGAATTAGCGCAATAAGACAAAAAGCCGCATGTCATGACGGTTTCAGCAGGTGCTTTTATTGAAAATCTACCTGCCTCACGCGAATATAAATCTGAAGCTTAAACTACTTGATAAGGTCAAACATAGTCGTAGTAAACAAAACGAAGGGAAGGGTGTTTTAAGTCAGTAGAAATCTGACACTACTATGATTACACGGTCTCATAGTGTCTCATGAAGATTTTCACCTACCCACGAAAACAAAAAAAAAAAAAATAAATTCACCTTTAATTTTATTTTTACGTTTATTTTTTCTGTTGAGTTGGCATTTACAAAATATGTTTTTTTCTGGAGATTGTGATTAAGTTTACTGTAATACGCTCGGTATTGTGACGATTGGGGCTCCATTAATGTATGAGTCGTAGAGAATGCCTGTTTTTTTCCAATGTTCTGTTAAATTGGCTCTTCAAAAGAATTGATTGTTCGGTGTCTACAGAACTAAGGTTTATCTGGCAATTACGTGCCAAAATGTCCCATTCACGTACACAGTTACTTCTCGTTGAAAGTATTATGTAGGAGAGATCCTTTTTCGCTCATCCATCAGTATAACTTTAGTCACGTAACGAAAGTGTAGTTTAAGTGATTCTAGAAAGAGGAAGCATTAAAAAAACCTTCAACAAACTAACTGATTGTTGTTACACAGAGGAGCGCGGCAGAGTTATAATATGAGTTATTAGTTTTTTCTTTTTTCTTTTTTTTTGTTGATGAAGGTGAAAATCTCGAAAGACACAGTGGGGTTAGAAACCCAAAGTAGTGTGGGGCTCTAACCGCACTAAAAACACCTCCTTGATCATGACCAATCAACTAGTGATCGACAAAGATTTTATTTTCAACGTTAAGTCGGGTTTGAGAAGGTATTATAATTTAAATACGGGCTCTCGTAATTGCCAAAAAAGTTCATGCGGCTTGGTTCTTCTTAACCTACGAATATTATTTCGTACATTTAAGACATCGTCTATCTCAGGATTGATATGCATCCGCAAACGCCCGTTGTGACGCATTGCGTACTTTTTAATTGTATCTGCTACGAGGTCGATCTGCAAATCTCGATGCAAGTCACTATTTCTAATGTACCATGGTACTATTCCCCGAAGGACCTTATTTTGAAATGTTTGCAACATTTGAATATTTGTTTTCTTTGTGCAACCCCATAATTGGATACCATATGTCCAAACGGGTTTTAATATCTGATTGTATAATTGGATTTTATTCTCAATGGATAGTTCTGAGTTATATCCTAACAACCAATAAAGTTTTCTATATCTAATATTTAGAGCTTCTACTTTGTTTTTCACATGTTCCTTCCATTTCAGTTTAGCACCCAGATACATACCGGGATACTTAGCTGTGTTAGAGTAAGGAACTACTTGATTATTAATAACCACGGGAAGATTCGTTATTTTGTTATTTGTAAAACTGATATGGATGGACTTTGGGTCATTAAGTTTAATTCGCCATCACTGCGCCCAATCACATAGCTCGTTAATTGAATTTTGTAGCTTTTCTGTAGCTTTAGCCACACATCCATCTGTTGATAGAAGAGCAGTGTCGTCTGCAACTGTGGCTATCATGGCTGTGGCTCGCATGCGGTATATCACTCGTATATAATAAATACAGGGTGGGTCCTAGAAAACTTCCCTGTGGAACACCTGCTTGTATTTCTTTAAGTTCAGAATACGCTGAGCCATAACGAACTCTAAGGAATCTATTACTTATATACGATTTAAGGATCTCATAGTACTGTCTAGGTAGATCCCTATGAAGTTTATACTCTAAACCCTTATGCCAAACTTTATCAAAAGCCTAAGAATATTGCAGAACCAAATTGTTTTTCTTCCAGTGCCTTTTCTATAACATTAGTTATATGATGCACCTGGTCTATCGTCGAGTGTTTATTCCTAGACCCGCATTGATGGTTTTAACCTTTTAATAAGGAGTTTCTCTAAAAGTTTTGAAAATAACGGTAAAAGAGAGATTGGCCTATATGAAGTAACTTCTGATAAAGGCTTACCTTGTTTAGGAATAACAATAATTTCTGCTATCTTCCAGTGATGTGGGACATACCTTTGTTTAAAGCAAGCATTAATTATAAGCTTGAGTTTCAACAATGCAGTTAGAGGAAGCTCCTTCAAGATTTGGGCAGTTATAAGATCATAACCTGGTGATTTTCTATTATTTAGTTTATGAATACATGTCTCGATCTCTCTTATCGAAACATAAGGAATTTCCTTTTCGTCTACTCTGCTATAGAAATTAAGATCTTCATTTGCTACCCTAGGTGGAAACGGTTTGAAAACATTTGAAAGGTGCTGACAAAAGAGTTTAACCTTTTCCTTTGGATCGCCGATCCATTTCCCATCAGATGTTTTCAACGGGGGATCTTGCGCTTGAGGTCTCTTTAAACGTTTAGCAGCCTTCCAAAGGGAGTAGTCAGTGACTTTGTCAGCCGTTAGATTACAAAGGTATTTAGCTAGAGAATCATTTTTGAATTCAGTAATAGTTTTTTTAAGCCTATTATTGAGTCTATTAAAAATAATTTTGTCGCCAGGATATCTTGTCGCTTGCCATTTTCTACGAGCTTTTCTCTTTTCAAGTATAAGTTGCTTGATTTCTGTGGGATATTTCACCGAAGCCTGTTTTTTTTGTTGATAAGTCGGTGTACTATCTTCTGCTGCCTGTTGCACATCGGGCATGAATTGTTCTGTTTCAATGTCAATATGTTTTGTTGTGACTAGTGGGGACCTAAGGTTAATGAAACCTTCGAGAAGTTCTCTGAATTTACACCGTTCTTTTGTTTGTTAGTCGTGGGTTTTTTATCTCCTCTATCGATAAACCATTGACTGTTAGGATTACAGGTGTATGATCCGATGACAGATCATCACTGCTTTTAACTTTAACTTCTTTTCTATTAATACCTTTCGTTATGAAGAAGTCGATAACATCTGGTATTTTCGTTGGGTCAGATGGCCAATTAGTTGGTGATCCAGTCGAAATAAATTCACAGTTAAAATTTCGCCCTGATTTGTAGAGCTTCCTGCCTTTTGTTGTTAGGCTCAGGCTCAGTTTTTTCCGAATTTTCCAATTTTCCGGGAAACTTTTTAAATCTTCCATAAAAGCCTTACTCGGACTCCTACGAGCATTTAAAAAAAAATTAGCCAAATCCGTTCAGCCATTCTCAAGTGATGCGATGAACAACGAACAGCATTTCATTTTTATTTACATAGGTAGAAGAAGAAGGGTCAAATTTCGTAGTATTCACTAGTGGATATGTTGCTCTGACGCAAAATACTAATTTCGTTTTCAAGAACATGTACTGGCCTTTTGTCTGAATACACTTGATCTAATCGAGCCATGATCGCATTCAAATTTAACACAGTATTAAAGCGGATAATGTTGCGTTTGCAGATTCTGTTATTTTATTTCTTAAAATTCCCATGGCCATGTAATAGTTTTCAGATCTTTCGTGATAACAGCTCATGGCAAAATGTGCGGCTGCATGCCAGGAAGGGTATGAGGTGGAGTCGCCTTTGAACTCGGGTAACGATTTTATTAAATTGAGGCCACCACTACAATTTAGAACACCACCGCTTCAAATAGATACAGGCTTCTGCTATATTAAGGTAAAGGCACCATTTTCTAGGCATAGCTGCATTGTTTGGACGAATATTGCAGGGTTACACCTTATTGCTGCTTTAAGGATGTTTTAGGCACCCCGACCGGTCTTAGACATTTTCCGTCGCCAATCTTTCTGCAGGCGTTCAATATTTTATCTACTGTGATTTGTGGTATCGTTGATATTTCAAAATTGTGCTCCATTTCCTGTATGGTTGAGGGAACAATGGTGTGACAGTTTTCTTATATATTCTCATATCTATACACTGAAATCAACACAATTCGCAGTTTATTCTAATATCCAATAAATTGTTAGATTTTGATCTTTTGCCTGGTGTGCTGCTCTCTGGGAGTAAATTTAAAACTGTTGACTCCGTAACTAGCCTAGAATTTGTTATTCATTATACCCTTTTAACATACAATCCCACCAACACTGTAATCAGGCTTATTTATGGATGTATTCGCAAGCTTTGGGTAACTGCTAATTTCACACATACTCAAATTCGAAGAAAGCTTGTAATAAGTCTGGTTCTAACCTTAAATAATTATGCTGAAATCGTATACTGTATTAATGATTCCCTATCACAACGAACGTTACAAGTAGCATTCAATGAGTGCAGTGGGTTATGTTTACGATCTACGAAGATATGACCATATATCTGAATATTCAAAGAACTTGCTAAGTACCACTCTGCAAAATACATCAACGCGAGAAATTGTATTTGCTTACATAACATTGTAAAAAAAAAGACGCCGACATAGTCGTACGAATAACGTCGCTCGGTCGCTCAGAACTCAGAGCTTAATTTCATCACATCGCATCAGTATTTAAACTCGTACCGTCTATTTTTCATCCATACGATTATCAGTATAAGTAATATTTCAAATACCACACGCTTCAAAAGTGCAGTCCTTAAACTATTGTATATTTTCTTATATAAGCTGTGTATCTTCACTCTTAAGTTTAGTATTCAAAATTAGTTAGTTAGTTAGTTTCAGTTTATTTAGCTAGAGAGCCATTTTTGGATACATTAATAGGTATATACAAACTTAAATAGTGAACAAAATTTTTTTTTTTTTTTTTACGTTTCTATACATTCTACTTATACAATATTTCTTTTTGTGTAGTCAGATATTAGTCTTTTAAATTCATTAAGGTTGTTTGATTGTTTTATGTTGGATGGTAGGTTATTAAAAGATTGGAAGCCTAGGTAATACACAGATCGCTGTCCTCTCGTTGTAGCAGCTCGTTGAATGTACAGCTCGTCTCTATTTCGTAGGATGTAAGGTGACTGGTGGTTCGTCGATGCTCTTTCACTTAAGTATTGTGGACACATATTGTTTCTAATTTTGAAAATGAGTGTCATTGTGGCCACAAACAAACGTTGATTTATACTGAGCCATCTCAAAGTATCTAACATGAGGGTTACACTAGCATATCTATTCAATTTTAAAATTATACGCATTGCTTTGTTTTGCAAAATTTGCATTCTCGTTTTTTGGGACAAATTACAAAAGTATAGTACACTAGAACAGTATTCAAAATGGGGCTTAATGATCACGTTATACACTTTAATTGCACTGGACATAGATATGTCTTTTCTTATTTTCCTGAATACTCCTAATTTAGAAGACACTTTTTTGCACAGGTAGTTTATATGTTCGTTTAAATTAAGTTTGTTATCTAACACAACACCGAGATATTTGACATGAGATACAATTTCTATCGGACTATTTTCTACGTGGATGTTCACATGTGGTGGTAACGAGACGATGTTTAACAGCATGCACTTTGATTAAACGCTCTTTATACTAGATCTAAATACTACAAAAGATTTTATCTTAATGTACATATGAGTACAACTTAATTAAATAAATTGAATTGAATTGAAAATCTGTAAAACTTTTTCAACAAAAAGTACACACTAAGAACTTTACACATTACTCACAATTTCTGAAGGATCTTCTTTACTTCCGGGTAGTTGTACATAGTTGGTGGACATATCGTAACAGCTGGAAAAACTAAACTTGTCAATGGAGTGTGATCGCTTTCGATGTTCATCCGGATGGGATTGCTTGCATAGTCCTGATAAAATACGTAGACCATTGCATTCGCACAAAAAAACATTGCTATTACAATGAACATCCAAAAAGATCTGATAATAGGTGCATGTTTTAAAAATAAAATTGTTATCAGGGTTGTTTATAACTTACTTGCAAATACAGTTAGTTTCTGCATCATGGAAATATTTAATTCCATGTATGCTACTTATTTCGGAAAATTGTTCTAATGTTGTAGTAAGAGCGCTTCGAAATCGAGCTTTCTTTTGAATTCCTATGGATTCGTTTACGATAAACACGACCATACTGCCTAATGTATAGTAATAAATTCATTGATGAATACGCATCTGAATAAAGCCATCTTTAGCGGCTAAACCGCGTTTATAAAGTAAACCATATAATGACGGGTTAATTAACATTGACATTTACCAAATATGATTTCAAGATTAAGGGTTATTGAATTCAATTACAATTGAAAAAAGTAATCCTAGCTAGCATTTCTAGTCCTTTCCATTGCTGTGTACTTATTCTTAATTATAGCCACTTATAGTAAAATATGACAATAAATTCGGCTGATAATGGTTAGTTTAGTTTAATTTTATTGAGTAAATATTCATAAGTATGTACATTCATTACAAAAATTGAATTATAGTTTGGCATTATGCCGTCTATCATATGGATATTTACTTATACCATATATGATAGAATTGTATAAAATATTTATTTTTTCATTTAAATAATAAAAGAAGACAATTTGATATTTCAAAAATTGCCTTCAATGATGCGTGTTCTGTAGCGTAATGCGTTCACGGGATATATATAGGACGCACCAACAACGGTCTCCATTCAGAATAGACAATGTATCCTCCATCCTCAGTAGATTTACTCCAAAGAACAGTCTCCGTAGCTCACCCAGAATAAGAAGACGTTTTTCATTTCATCGACATTTTGCGATGAAATGAAAAAGGTCTTCTCTTTCTCTGAGGGTACAGAGATAACATTCGATTTGAAGATCAGGTACGTAATTTTAATTTATTAATTCACCTTTAATTTTATTTTTACGTTTATTTTTTCTGTTGAGTTGGCATTTACAAAATATGTTTTTTTCTGGAGATTGTGATTAAGTTTACTGTAATACGCTCGGTATTGTGACGATTGGGGCTCCATTAATGTATGAGTCGTAGAGAATGCCTGTTTTTTTCCAATGTTCTGTTAAATTGGTTCTTCAAAAGAATTGATTGTTCGGTGTCTACAGAACTAAGGTTTATCTGGCAATTACGTGCCAAAATGTCCCATTCACGTACACAGTTACTTCTCGTTGAAAGTATCATGTAGGAGAGATCCTTTTTCGCTCATCCATCAGTATAACTTTAGTCACGTAACGAAAGTGTAGTTTAAGTGATTCTAGAAAGAGGAAGCATTAAAAAAACCTTCAACAAACTAACTGATTGTTGTAACACAGAGGAGCGCGGCAGAGTTATACTATGAGTTATTAGTTTTTTCTTTTTTCTTTTTTTTTTGTTGATGAAGGTGAAAATCTCGAAAGACACAGTGGGGTTAGAAACCCAAAGTAGTGTGGGGCTCTAACCGCACTAAAAACACCTCCTTGATCATGACCAATCAACTAGTGATCGACAAAGATTTTATTTTCAACGTTAAGTCGGGTTTGAGAAGGTATTATAATTTAAATACGGGCTCTCGTAATTGCCAAAAAAGTTCATGGGGCTTGGTTCTTCTTAACCTACGAATATTATTTCGTACATTTAAGACATCGTCTATCTCAGATATGCATCTGCAAACGCCCGTTGTGACGCATTACGTACTTTTTAATTGTATCTGCTACGAGGTCGATCTGCAAATCTCGATGCAAGTCACTATTTCTAATGTACCATGGTACTATTCCCCGAAGGACCTTATTTTGAAATGTTTGCAACATTTGAACATTTGTTTTCTTTGTGCAACCCCATAATTGGATACCATATGTCCAAACGGGTTTTAATATCTGATTGTATAATTGGATTTTATTCCCAATGGACAGTTCTGAGTTATATCCTAACAACCAATAAAGTTTTCTATATCTAATATTTAGATCTTCTACTTTGTTTTTCACATGTTCCTTCCATTTCAGTTTAGCATCCAGATTCATACCGGGATACTTAGCTGTGTTAGAGTAAGGAACTACTTGATTATTAATAACCACGGGAAGATTCGTTATTTTGTTATTTGCAAAATTGATATGGATGGACTTTGGGTCATTAAGTTTAATTCGCCATCACTGCGCCCAATCACATATCTCGTTAATTGAATTTTGTAGCTTTTCTGTAGCTTTAGCCACACATCCATCTGTTGATAGAAGAGCAGTGTCGTCTGCAACTGTGGCTATCATGGTATCACTCGTATATAATAAATACAGGGTGGGTCCTAGAACACTTCCCTATGGAACACCTGCTTGTATTTCTTTAAGTTCAGAATACGCTGAACCATAACGAACTCTAAAGAATCTATTACTTATATACGATTTAAGGATCTCATAGTTCTGTCCAGGTAGATTCCTATGAAGTTTATACTCTAAACCCTTATGCCAAACTTTATCAAAAGCCTGTGCAACGTCTAAGAATATTGCAGAACAAAATTGTTTTTCTTCCAGTGCCTTTTCTATAACATTAGTTATATGATGCACCTGGTCTATCGTCGAGTGTTTATTCCTAGACCCGCATTGATGGGTTTAACCTTTTAATAAGGAGTTTCTCTAAAAGTTTTGAAAATAACGGTAAAAGAGAGATTGGCCTATATGAGGTAACTTCTGATAAAGGCTTACCTTGTTTAGGAATAACAATAATTTCTGCTATCTTCCAGTGATGTGGGACATACCTTTGTTTAAAGCAAGCATTAATTATAAGCTTGAGTTTCAACAATGCAGTTAGAGGAAGATCCTTCAAGATTTGGGCAGTTATAAGATCATAACCTGGTGATTTTCTATTATTTAGTTTATGAATACATGTCTCGATCTCTCTTATCGAAACATAAGGAATTTCCTTTTCGTCTACTCTGCTATAGAAATTAAGATCTTCATTTGCTACCCTAGGTGGAAACGGTTTGAAAACATTTGAAAGGTGCTGACAAAAGAGTTTAACCTTTTCCTTTGGATCGCCGATCCATTTCCCATCAGATGTTTTCAACGGGGGATCTTGCGCTTGAGGTCTCTTTAAACGTTTAGCAGCCTTCCAAAGGGAGTAGTCAGTGACTTTGTCAGCCGTTAGATTACAAAGGTATTTAACTAGAGAATCATTTTTGAATTCAGTAATAGTTTATTTAAGCCTATTATTGAGTCTATTAAAAATAATTTTGTCGCCAGGATATCTTGTCGCTTGCCATTTTCTACGAGCTTTTCTCTTTTCAAGTATAAGTTGCTTGATTTCTGTGGGGTATTTCACCGAAGCCTGTTTTTTTTTGTTGATAAGTCGGTGTACTATCTTCTGCTGCCTGTTGCACATCGGGCATGAATTGTTCTGTTTCTATGTCAATATGTTTTGTTGTGACTAGTGGGGACCTAAGGTTAATGAAACCTTCGAGAAGTTCTCTGAATTTACACCAGTTCGTTCTTTTGTTTGTTAGTCGTGGGTTTTTTATCTGTTCTATCGATAAACCGTTGACTGTTAGGATTACGGGTGTATGATCCGATGACAGATCATCACTGCTTTTAACTTTAACTTCTTTTCTATTAATACCTTTCGTTATGAAGAAGTCGATAACATCTGGTATTTTCGTTGGGTCAGATGGCCAATTAGTTGGTGATCCAGTCGAAATAAATTCACAGTTAAAATTTCGCCCTGATTTGTAGAGCTTCCTGCCTTTCGTTGTTATTAGTCTTGACCCTCAATATGTATGTTTTGCATTAAAATCACCACCGAAGATGAAGTTGTTACCTAACATTTGGCAGAGATCAATTAGGTCTTCCTCTGTAGGCGAGTGCGTGGTAGAAAATGAAAAGCTGTATGTAATTCCGGTATACATCAATTGTAATAAATGGTTGGAGGATTTCTCGATGTTGTACGACTTTGTACAGGAGTTTGGCAAAGAAAAAGTTATGGTAATAGGAGACTGCAACGCAAGGGTAGGAGCTACGCAACTCTTACTAAAGGACTATAATACTAAAGTAGTCGACGGACTTTGACCAAACTTCACTGGAATACTCTGGAGTCAATACCAAGACTGTCTGAAAATTTGAGCTCAAATTTTCTTGGTTTCTTGGTTTAGGAGTCTATAGCATACAAACATAGGTGCACACATTTTTTCCCATGGAAAAAAAAAAACACTCAGTTTTTTCCGAATTTTCCAATTTTCCGGGAAACTTTTTAAGTCTTCCATGAAAGCCTTACTCGGACTCTTACGAACATTTTAAAAAAAATTACCCAAAGCGGTTCAGCCATTCTCAATTTATGCAATGAGCAACGAACAGCATTTCATTTTTATTTGTATAGGTAGAAGAAGAAGGGTCAAATTTCGTAGTATTCACTAGTGGATATGTTGCTCTGACGCAAAATACTAATTTCGTTTTCAAGAACATGTACTGGCCTTTTGTCTGAATACACTTGATCTAATCGAGCCATGATCGCATTCAATTTTAACACAGTATTAAAGCGGATAATGTTGCGTTTGCAGATTCTGTTATTTTATTTCTTAAAATTCCCATGGCCATGTAATAGTTTTCAGATCTTTCGTGATAACAGCTCATGGCAAAATGTGCGGCTGCATGCCAGGAATTGTATGAGGTGGAGTCGCCTTTGAACTCGGGTAACGATTTTATTAAATTGAGGCCACCACTACAATTTAGAACACCACCGCTTCAAATAGATACAGGCTTCTGCCATATTAAGGTAAAGGCACCATTTTCTAGGCATAGCTGCATTGTTTGGACGAATATTGCAGGGTTACACCTTATTGCTGCTTTAAGGATGTTTTAGGCACCCCGACCGGTCTTAGACATTTTCCGTCGCCAATCTTTCTGCAGGCGTTCAATATTTTATCTACTGTGAGTTGTGGTATCGTTGATATTTCAAAATTGTGCTCCATTTCCTGTATGGTTGAGGGAACAATGGTGTGACAGTTTTCTTATATATTCTCATATCTATACACTGAAATCAACACAATTCGCAGTTTATTCTAATATCCAATAAATTGTTAGATTTTGATCTTTTGCCTGGTGTGCTGCTCTCTGGGAGTAAATTTAAGACTGTTGACTCCGTAACTAGCCTAGAATTTGTTATTCATTATACCCTTTTAACATACAATCCCACCAACACTGTAATCAGGCTTATTTATGAATGTATCGCAAGCTTTGGGTAACTGCTAATTTCACGCATACTCAAATTCGAAGAAAGCTTGTAATAAGTCTGGTTCTAACCTTAAATAATTATGCTGAAATCGTATACTGTATTAATGATTCCCTATCACAACGAACGTTACAAGTAGCATTCAATGAGTGCAGTGGGTTATGTTTACGATCTACGAAGATATGACCATATATCTGAATATTCAAAGAACTTGCTAAGTACCACTCTGCAAAATACATCAACGCGAGAAATTGTATTTTTTTACATAACATTGTAAAAAAAAGACGCCGACATAGTCGTACGAATAACGTTGCTCGGTCGCTCAGAACTCAGAGCTTAATTTCATCACATCACATCAGTATTTAAACTCGTACCGTCTATTTTTCATCCATACGATTATCAGTATAAGTAATATTTCCAATACCAAAAGTGCAGTCCTTAAACTGTTGTATATTTTCTTATATAATTTGTGTATCTTCACTTTTAAGTTTAATATTCAAAATGATTAAACGCTCTTTATACTAGATCTAAATACTACAAAAGATTTTATCTTAATGTACATATGAGTACAACTAAATTAAATAAATTGAATTGAATTGAAAATCTGTAAAACTTTTTCAACTAGTACACACTAAGAACTTTACACATTACTCACAATTTCTGAAGGATCTTCTTTACTTCCGGGTAGTTGTACATAGTTGGTGGACATATTGTAACAGCTGGAAAAACTAAACTTGTCAATGGAGTGTGATCGCTTTCGATGTTCATCCGGATGGGATTGCTTGCATAGTCGTGATAAAAAACGTAGACCATTGCATTCGCACAAAAAAACATTGCTATTACAATGAACATCCAAAAAGATCTGATAATAGGTGCATGTTTTAAAAATAAAATTGTTATCAGGGTTGTTTATAACTTACTTGCAAATACAGTTAGTTTCTGCATCATGGAAATATTTAATTCCATGTATGCTACTTATTTCGGAAAATTGTTCTAATGTTGTAGTAAGAGCGCTTCGAAATCGAGCTTTCTTTTGAATTCCTATGGATTCGTTTACGATAAACACGACCATACTGCCTAATGTATAGTAATAAATTCATTGATGAATACGCATCTGAATAAAGCCATCTTTAGCGGCTAAACCGCGTTTATAAAGTAAACCATATAATGACGGGTTAATTAACATTGACATTTACCAAATATGATTTCAAGATTAAGGGTTATTGAATTCAATTACAATTGAAAAAAGTAATCCTAGCTAGCATTTCTAGTCCTTTCCATTGCTGTGTACTTATTCTTAATTATAGTCACTTATAGTAAAATATGACAATAAATTCGGCTGATAATGGTTAGTTTAGTTTAATTTTATTGAGTAAATATTCATAAGTATGTACATTTATTACAAAAATTGAATTATAGTTTGGCATTATGCCGTCTATCATATGGATATTTACTTATACCATATATGATAGAATTGTATAAAATATTTATTTTTTCGTTTAAATAATAAAAGAAGACAATTTGATATTTCAAAAATTGCCTTCAATGATGCGTGTTCTGTAGCGTAATGCGTTCACGGGATATATATAGGACGCACCAACAACGGTCTCCATTCAGAATAGACAATGTATCCTCCATCCTCAGTAGATTTACTACAAAGAACAGTCTCCGTAGCTCACCCAGAATAAGAAGACGTTTTTCATTTCATCGACATTTTGCGATGAAATGAAAAAGGTCTTCTCTTTCTCTGAGGGTACAGAGATAACATTCGATTTGAAGATCAGGTACGTAATTTTAATTTATTAATTCACCTTTAATTTTATTTTTACGTTTATTTTTTCTGTTGAGTTGGCATTTACAAAATATGTTTTTTTCTGGAGATTGTGATTAAGTTTACTGTAATACGCTCGGTATTGTGACGATTGGGGCTCCATTAATGTATGAGTCGTAGAGAATGCCTGTTTTTTTCCAATGTTCTGTTAAATTGGTTCTTCAAAAGAATTGATTGTTCGGTGTCTACAGAACTAAGGTTTATCTGGCAATTACGTGCCAAAATGTCCCATTCACGTACACAGTTACTTCTCGTTGAAAGTATCATGTAGGAGAGATCCTTTTTCGCTCATCCATCAGTATAACTTTAGTCACGTAACGAAAGTGTAGTTTAAGTGATTCTAGAAAGAGGAAGCATTAAAAAAACCTTCAACAAACTAACTGATTGTTGTTACACAGAGGAGCGCGGCAGAGTTATAATATGAGTTATTAGTTTTTTCTTTTTTCTTTTTTTTTTGTTGATGAAGGTGAAAATCTCGAAAGACACAGTGGGGTTAGAAACCCAAAGTAGTGTGGGGCTCTAACCGCACTAAAAACACCTCCTTGATCATGACCAATCAACTAGTGATCGACAAAGATTTTATTTTTTACGGGCTATCTCAGGATTGATATGCATCCGCAAACGCCCGTTGTGACGCATTGCGTACTTTTTAATTGTATCTGCTACGAGGTCGATCTGCAAATCTCGATGCAAGTCACTATTTCTAATGTACCATGGTACTATTCCCCGAAGGACCTTATTTTGAAATGTTTGCAACAATTGAACATTTGTTTTCTTTGTGCAACCCCATAATTGGATACCATATGTCCAAACGGGTTTTAATATCTGATTGTATAATTGGATTTTATTCTCAATGGACAGTTCTGAGTTATATGATAACAACCAATAAAGTTTTCTATATCTAATATTTAGATCTTCTACTTTGTTTTTCACATGTTCCTTCCATTTCAGTTTAGCATCCAGATTCATACCGGGATACTTAGCTGTGTTAGAGTAAGGAACTACTTGATTATTAATAACCACTTACTTACTTAGGTGGCGCTACAGTTCGGGGTGAACCTGGGCCTCAACCAACAAGCCTCTCCATTTAGCTCGGTCTTTAGCTAATTGTTTCCAGTTGCGCACTCCAAGTTGGTCGAGGTCCCCTTGAACTTGTGCGCGCCACCTACGGCGATGATTCCCTCTACTGCGTCGTCCCTCCGGCTTAGATTCGAAGACTCTGCGGGCCGGGGCATTGGTGTCCATTCGCTCTACATGTCCTAGCCATCTCAGACGTCCAATACGCAGTTTTTTGACTAGGTCGATGTCGCTGTACAGCTCGTATAGTTCGTGATTGAATCTTCTCCTCCAAAACCCGTCAACACAAACGGGACCGAAAATCTTACGAAGAATTTTTCTCTCGAAGCGACCAAGGATATCTTCATCCTCTTTTAATAAAGTCCATGTTTCAGCGCCGTAAAGCAGGACTGGGATGATCAAGGTCTTATATAGAGTCTCCTTAGTTGTTCGAGATAGGGCTTTACTGTTGAATTGCCTTATAAGCCCAAAAAAACAGCGATTGGCAAGAGTTATTCTTCGATTGATTTCTACGCTGATTTTGTTAGTAGAATTTATAGCAGAGCCAAGGTAGACAAAGTCCCTTACTACCTCGAAGTTATAGCTGCGCACGGTGACGTTTTGTCCAATTCGTCGGTGTTGGTTTTCCCTTCTAGTTGACAGCATATACCTGGTTTTGCCCTCGTTTATCGCTAAACCCATTTTGGCCGCTTCCGCTTCAATGATTGCAAAAGCACCGGTGACAGCCCGCTGAGATCTTCCGATAATGTCTATATCGTCGGCGTATGCAAGCAGTTGTACAGACTTGTAATAGATTGTGCCTCCGGTGTTGGCTTGTGAGTTCCGCACAATCCGTTCAAGTACAATATTGAAGAAGTCACATGACAGCGCGTCACCTTGTCTAAAGCCTTTTTTGACATCAAAGGTCTCGGTGAGGTCATTACCGACCTTGATGGAGCAGCGAGCGTTCTCCATCGTCAGCCTGCACAGACGGACAAGTTTGGCAGGGATGTTAAAACTAGACATGGCTCTATAAAGCTCTTCTCTATAGATGCTGTCATAGGCGGCCTTGAAATCGATAAAGAGGTGGTAAGTATCGATTTGGAATTCTTGGGTTTTCTCCAGGATCTGCCGAAGTGTGAAGATTTGATCGATGGTGGACTTCCCTGGCCTGAAACCGCACTGATAGGGTCCAATCAGGCTGTTGATAAAAGGTTTCAGGCATTCACACAATATCCCAGAAAAGATCTTGTATGCGATGTTGAGGAGACTGATGCCTCTATAATTGACGCAGTTGAGGGGGTCTCCTTTCTTGTGGATCGGGCAAACGATGCTGAGATTCCATTCATCAGGCATACACTCGTCTGACCAAATATTAGAAATGAGTTGGTGTATGCACTCTACCAATTCATCCCCAGCTGCCTTGAAAAGTTCGGCCGGTAAGCCGTCAGGTCCAGCAGCCTTGTTGGATTTTAGCTTGGATATTGCTATCCTCACTTCGTTTTGGTCAGGTGGACGGAAATTTTGACTATCATCGTCTATGTTGAATGGTTCATTCTGCCTGACAGCGGGATGTTGGTCTTCGTCGCCGTTATACAGTCTACAGAAGTAGTTTTTCCATATTCTCAGCACCGACTGTGATTCTACTACGAGGTTTCCATTTTCATCTCTACAGGTTTCTGTACGGGTATTACTTCTCTGACACGTTCTTTTTACCTTTTGGTAAAACTTCCGTACATTGTTCCTGGAGTATAGACTCTCGATATTCTCAAACGCGAGTTAGTAATTCCGTATGGAATCGCCAAAAAAAAACCCAAGTGATTATAAATCGGTATAATATTTTTATTTTTAATGTTCGTCTTCAATGACTTTCAACTTGACAATGACTAAAAATTTACATTGAACATGAATTTACTTATTTTACTTAACTGGACTTATATGTTAGCATATTTGTATGTACACATGTATATAACAAAAAAAAATGATGATAGAGAGAACAAGTTGTTTATTACAGAGAGGCTTCACTTAGCAACATCGATGGTTTTTTTGGGTACAGCTTGTTGGTGACCGTTTGTTGTTTTTACTCTCTGAATCTTGACAATAATTGATGCTGATGACGATGATCCGTTGTTGCTTAGTGCTGGTAGTTGCAGGGTTTGGTATACGAAGAGTTACGAGCCGTACGTAACTCCTCCCGCCTTAGTTTGGACTGATGATACTGAAGGCCAAAAATATACATAAGTGCGCATTGCTGGTTTGATGTTCGATAATGTTTATTGTTATTGATATATTGCATGTTTGATTGACTTTTCTTCTGCATATTCGCCAAATATCCTATTAGGTTCGTCCTACCTTAAGTTGATCACTTTATCGGTATGGTAAAGGGAGGTGTAAAAGGTATGTTGCTCTCTCTTAAAAACTGAGTCAAAATACTTCAATGCTTACTTAACGTTACAAATGAACTTACATCTAATTCTTCTACTAATTCTGTTTTTAAAGATTTTAAGATTCATAACCAAAAATAGAAATGCATTTTAACAAGAATTATTAGCAAACTTGCGCTTCTTTCTAATTTTTTGCTTATGTACCTTACGTTTGTTCGTGTCGACTGTTATTTTATTATTATTGACTACTGTATGTTCTATGAATCTACATAGGTGCCAGTTTATTTCTTCTATCATCTTGTTCGTAAATTTTATCATTTAAACAAAACTCTGGAGGATTCTCACGGGTTTCGTTACGTTTTTTAATTATATTTTCTTTATATGCTAAGCTTCTTTCATAAGCCAAATTACTTAAAAATTCGTATCTCTTTACATGCTCATTTAGGTATTCTTGTTCCGTGTTTATATTTTTTGAAATTGGGAAAAAGGTGGCTTTATTTATGTGACCAGTTAGAAGTTCAAATGGGGTCAATTTAGTTACGGAATGTATTGAGCTATTGTATGTTAAGACGGCTTCATCCACAACCTCGGCAATTGGTTTGTTTTGATCTTTAGATTTGATAATTCTTATCAGTTCAGTAAGAGTGGAGTGAAACCGTTCAACAGGTGAATTTCCTGTGGAAGTCTTTGCGCATATTGCGTGTAGTTCTATTTCATATGTATCTAGAAAACCTTTGAAAAGCGTAGACAAAAACTCAGTACCATTGTCTGTAACGATTTTCTGCGGAACTCCGTGGTGAGAAAAAAAATTTTTCAGGGATTTTATGAGGTTGATGCTATTTCTAGATGTGAGTAAGTAGACACTAGCAAATTTGCTAAATTTGTCTACTATGCTAAGGAAATGCTCTTTATGAATTGAGTAGATATCTATATGAAGGATTTGAAGAGGTTTTGATTGTGTTTCGGTTATTTCAAATTTTACAGGTACTCTGAGCCGGTCGTATTTGTATTTCTGGCATGTTTTGCAGTTGTTATATATCCGCGTTATGGTATTTTTCATATTAGGGAAATAGAATTTTCTTTTTAAATGAGCAAGGCTCTCATTTATTCCTCGGTGGTTTGAGTGCTCATGGTAAGTTCTAACTATTTTCTCCTGTTCATCAACTTCAGTCACGTCTTGTAAAAAAAAATTTGTCCTAACTAACTTTAAACGAGTACTATTGAAATATTTAGAGTAAACCTTTTGAACTGTCTTAAATGTTTTGTCGTCAGCTAAAATTGCTGTGACTCTCTTCGTATTAATGAAATTTTGAAATATGTTAATCATAAAATTCTCGTCGCATAAGTTTTCATATTCGATTCGATGCCTTTTCTTTCGTTCAAACAAAATACTAAAGGTTGAGTGCATTCTTGTGCGTCTTGGATTTTCGAGGAGGATGACTTGATTCGAAAACTCATTGATTGCTCTTTCTGATATTGGTATACCATCATCAGTATTTTCCTGTGCAGAGTGGATGGTATCGATATTATCAAGTTCATCAATATTGTTGTTGATAGACATCAAATCAACATTTTCCACCTGAGAATTGTTTCCCTCGTTAACATTAATTTCGACCCGAGATAAAGCGTCGGCATTAGAATTTGACTTCCCTTTTTTGTACGTGATGGTATAGTCGAATTCCTCTAGACTTAAACGCCAACGAACCAATTTCGAGTTCGGTTCTTTCAGCGAGAACAACCATGTTAAGGGCTTATGATCCGTAACTATCAAAAATTTTCTACCATAGAGATATGGGCGAAAGTAATTTGTAGCCCAAACTATGGCTAACAGCTCTCTTTCTATGGTACTATAGTTTTGTTCCGATTTAGATAAGGTACGACTTGCATAACAAACCGGTTTATCTGATCCAACAGCCCCCTGGGATAAGACTGCGCCGATTGCAACATTACTCGCATCCGTAGTAAGGTTGAATGGCTTAGTGAAATCCGGATATTGCAATATGGGATCGTTGCACAATAATGTCTTACAATTTTGGAAGCAAGTTACATATTTTGAATCCAATATTATACTTTTTCCTTTACGTAAGCACTCAGTCATAGGTTTGGTCAGATTAGCAAAATCTTTCACAAACTTACGATAATATCCGAGAAGTCCCAAGAAAGATTTCATCTGTTTGGGAGTTTTTGGAATAGGAAAATTAGTGATAGCTTTGATCTTGTCTGGGTTTGGCTTCACACCTTCAGATGTTACTAGGTGTCCTAAAAAGGATACTTCTTTACGAAGGAATTCTGACTTATCTAATTGGATCTTAAGGTTAGCGTCTTGGAGTTTCTTAAAGACAAGTTCTAAATTTTCGATATGCTCTTGGAGCGAAGTGGAAAATACAATTATGTCGTCCATGTAAACTAAGCATATTTTGCCTTGTAGGTCATGAAAAACGTTGTCCATCAATCTTTGAAAAGTAGATGGTGCGTTTTTTAAGCCGAAAGGCATCCAAGCAAACTCGAAATGACCATTGTTTATTGAAAACGCTGTTTTTGGTATGTCTTCATCATTAACCTGAATTTGATGAAAACCTGACGCAAGATCCAATGTGGTAAAATACATAGATTTTCCCAGTTTATCCAAGATATCAGATATATTTGGAATTGGGTATTTATCATCCACAGTTTTTTCATTAAGTTTTCGGTAATCAATTACCAACCGCCATTTTTGTTTGCCACTTGAATCCCTCTTTTTGGGAACTATCCAAATTGGAGAGGACCAGGGTGAATAACTTGGACGAATAATACCCTCATCGAGCATCTTGGAAATTTGATTCCGTATCTATTCTTGGTGGATGAGTGGGAAACGATATGACTTTGAGTAAATTGGAATGTCATCTCGAGTCTTTATCGCATGTTTTTCTTTACTAGAAAATGTTAACTTCTCACCTTCTCTGAAGAATATATGCTTATATTTGTGACAGATATATTTGATAGCCCTTTGTTCCTCGGAATTGAGATGACTAATGCGAAGTAGATCACATATACTGGAGCCTCCTAGGTTTTGAGAGTTATTAACTGAAAAGTTATGAATTTCCACTATATTTTTTGGATTAAAGACATGTGCCTTTATTGGTTGCTCCAAATTGAAGACCTGTGTCGAGTTGGAAGAGTTAATAACTTCTACAAAGGCGTACCAATTATTAGCTTGATAAACACCGTCGGGAATAAGAAGATCTTGTCTTATTAATGTTGGTTTTATGTAGATGGTACCAAATTCAACATCTACTGGAAGCCGACTGGCAATTTTATTTAATGCAGGAACCGAGTATGTTTTTGAAATTATATTGGGTTTAAAGTTTAATGGTATCTGAACATTTTCATTTTCTAGAGTAGTATTCTTTAGGTCTACTTTCATTCCAAGGTCTTTTAGTATTTCAGTGCCAATAAGACCATCGAAATAGCTATGGAATTGAAAAATCAACAACGGAAGCTGTTTATCTGTTCTTAATTCAGGGAGGCCGTTAAAGACAATTTGCTGATTAATAAATTGGCTATTGAAAACAGTTTTAATTTCTATAGGATCTATTATTTTGATATTAACTTTATTTACGATGCCTGGCCTAATGAATGACTTATTGCTCCCAGTGTCAATTAAAATTTTTAGCTTAGTTTGGTTTATGCTTTGTATTGTTATATAAGGCAATAAGTTAGAGTTATAATTATTTAAATCGAGATATCCTATTGAGTGTCCGAGGCTAGTGCAAGAAAATTTGAGTCATCTATTTCGGTTTGTATAATGTGATTGGAAGCAGATGAAGCAGATGGAAGGTTTGGGTTTTGATAGTAGTTGTGAGGCTCTTGATAATTAAAATCGCCTGTGTGTATAGGTAAGTGAGTATGCGGGTTATTGCTATTAAAGTTTATACCTTCAATATTGTGCACATTGTTAGGTCTATTATGATTACTTTGGTAAGAGTTAGATGAATTTCGGTTAGTGTTTCCACTGGAAATATCCATTGGCTCAGGAGGTGGAAGTCTTCTTATATATGAACGCGATGTATTAGTGTGATAATTTGGGACAGACGAATTATTGCCCGAACGTTGATTAGAGATATTGGTATGTGCGCTATTATTAAAAGATTGTGGATTTGGAAAATATTGAGGGTTTGAAAATGTGGGTCTGATATGAGGTTGGGAATTGTTATTAACCGGTCGTACGTGCTGAGATGTACTCGTAGGAGGATGGATTGATCTATTAAAATTTCTTTGGTTGAAGATTGGTTGCTGTAGATGTTGTGGGTCACGGAAATAAAGGCAGTTTTGCTCCTTAAGACACAGATTAAATGCATCAGACAATTTTGTTGGCCGCATGGCTCTCACCGTAGATCCTAAAGGTTCCCTGAGACCAGATAAGAATGTGTTGAGACACATCTCCTCATATAACTTTTGTTTTGCAGCTATAACATTAACATCTTCTTCATGGACTTTCACGTGGTTTATCATCGCCGATAATAGGTCTATTATTTTTGCATAAAAAACATCGACTGTATTTTGATTCTGTCTTAATTGATGGAGATCGCGAATCAAACTGGTTTCATTACGCTTATCTGAGTAGTGCACAATTAAATTGTCCTTTATTTCTTGCCAAACTACTGGTGTGCCATACATATTGAGCACTTCATTGGCTTGCCCAATAACTTTGTTTCGAATGGCTCGAATTATTATTTTTTGATAAGCTGTTTTATCTAATTCTGGCATAAAACTTAGTATCTCCTCAACATTGCTTAAGAAGTCATACAGGAGTCTTGGATTGCCGTCAAAGGTTGGTAGATCTTTAACTGCATCAGGAATCCTAAGCGAGTTAAAGATCTCCATTGCTACATTAGAACTATTATTATTATTCATTACAGAATTCGAAGAACAATTATTATCGTTCGAAAAACCTATTACTATATTTTCTAATTTAAACTGTAAATTTTTTTTATCGAAATTATATGGAGAGCAATTCACTTTTTTACACTTTGGATTTTTAAAGGAAGGCATAGGATGGGAAGACCGATTAATGACCAACAAAAAATAGAGACTCACCCGCCAAGATATTTGAGAGAAAAGCACTGTTGTCCAATCGTAGTAATCTTCAAAATCCGCAAGAGTGTCCGCAATAGGTTATCTACTTCTTAGGTTCAGGTTCACTTCCAGCCAAGAGATTAATAGCTACCACTCCAATATTCACTTGAAGTGTGCTTTGTGGAAATCCAGTCACTTCAAAAGCTACTTTTTTTTCACTTAATGAGACTTGATTTAATGTTCCCAGTACCGACTGCGCCAGTTAGTAATTCCGTATGGAATCGCCAAAAAAAAACCCAAGTGATTATAAATCGGTATAATATTTTTATTTTTAATGTTCGTCTTCAATGACTTTCAACTTGACAATGACTAAAAATTTACATTGAACATGAATTTACTTATTTTACTTAACTGGACTTATATGTTAGCATATTTGTATGTACACATGTATATAACAAAAAAAAATGATGATAGAGAGAACAAGTTGTTTATTACAGAGAGGCTTCACTTAGCAACATCGATGGTTTTTTTGGGTACAGCTTGTTGGTGACCGTTTGTTGTTTTTACTCTCTGGATCTTGACAATAATTGATGCTGATGACGATGATCCGTTGTTGCTTAGTGCTGGTAGTTGCAGGGTTTGGTATACGAAGAGTTACGAGCCGTACGTAACTCGCGCGCTTCTCATGCTCTTTCTTCTTCTTTTGGAGAAGCCGATGTTCTTCCCGTCTCTTTTGCTCGTAGAGCCCACGAGCAGCTCTCGTCTTCCTTTGCAGCGCCGCCTTGTATGCCTCTTGTTTTGCTGCATGCATTCGCCGGCATTCTTCGTCAAACCAGGGGTTTCGCGGTGGTGGTCGAGCGAGACCCAGCACATCAGTCGCGGCGTTTCTGATGGCATGTTGGCAGCGTTGCCACTGGTCTTCGGTAGTTGATGCTGGCGGCAAAGGGGTGACTGAGAGATTTCGGGATACGCGTTCAGCGAAGAGTCTGGCGGTCTCTTGCGATTGTAGCTTTTCGACGTTAAATTTTCCCACAGTAATTCTTCTTTGTTGCTCAGATTGGGATATCCGCATTCGTACCTTGGCTACAACAAGGTAATGATCCGAGTCTATGTTGGCCGCTCGGAAGGTCCGGACATCCAGAATACTGGAGGCATGCCTTGCGTCGATCGCAATATGATCAATTTGGTTGATCGTTACATGACCATTGGACCGCCATGTCTGCTTATGAATATCGAGATGAGGAAACCATGTGCTTGCTATGGTGACATTTCGCTCCACAGCGAAATCAATTAGCCTTAGTCCGTTATCAGACGTGGTGTCGTGTAGGCTATGCTTACCGACTGCTCTACCGAAGACGTCCTCCTTTCCTATTTTGGCGTTAAAATCGCCCAATACGATCTTAACGTCGTATTTAGGACATTGCTCGTATGTTTTGTCGAGGAGCTCGTAGAAACACTCTTTGGAGGCAGGGTCCTTTTCTTCTGTGGGGGCATGAACACATATTAGGCTTATGTTAGCGAATTTAGCCTTGATCCGGATAGTCATAATACGCTCGCTCACGTGTCGGAAGCTTAAGACTTCTTGCCTAAGTCTGCCGCGTATGACAAATCCGCATCCGAATAAGCGTTGCCTGTTGCCTCTGTAGCAATCACCGTAGTAGATGTCACAGTTTTTCATCCTCTTTTTGCCCGGCCCATCCCATCGCACTTCCTGGATGGCGGTAATATCTGCTTTATAGCAGTCTAGGGCCTCTGCTAGTTTTCGGCTGCCCGTGGTCTGTAAAGGGACAGAACATTCCACGTACAGATCCGAAGGTCGTTGTCCTTATTTCGTTTGCTGGGGTCGTCATTAGTTGAGTCATCCTTATCCGAGGCTTTTGGTTGTTTCGGAACCATGCGCTTTTTACGTGGTAGGGAAGCTACCCCGACGGCACAACCCCCAACCTGGAGGGCCAGTTCCTTAATTATTCCCCTAGGACGAGGGGCCGGGTACACCGGTGCCAGTAGTCCACTACGGGAGTATGAGCGCTGCCGTTGGCCCATTAAGGGCTCCTCCGCCCCCATCTCTATTCCAATGTCCTGACCAACATTGGAAATTCCTTACCGACCTGTGATCCGAATACGTCGAAGCAGCTCGCGCAAGGTGTTCACTAAGTTCAGCCTAACTGGAACTATAGACGCCACCGTTGACTCCGTCTAGGGAATTCGTCCGCTGCCGCCTGGAACAGGAAGAAGCGCTCTAGTGAGAAAAGCACTCTTCCCCCCCTCTCTCATCTGCTGCCACCAAGAATCCGCCAAACGGGGTTGGTTACCCATTTCTTGGATTAAGGTACTAGGCACCCGGCTGTCACCGCGTGGAGGGTGAGAGTAGGAGTTGGTAGGCCTCAGCTGAGTGAAAACGCTTGTGTTTTCATATGATCGCATGCACTACCGTTTCACCAGCCCTTAATAATTAATAACCACGGGAAGATTCGTTATTTTGTTATTTGCAAAATTGATATGGATGGACTTTGGGTCATTAAGTTTAATTCGCCATCGCTGCGCCCAATCACATATTTCGTTAATTGAATTTTTTAGCTTTTCTGTAGCTTTAGCCA
Source organism: Brachypalpus laphriformis (assembly GCA_945910035.1). Taxonomy (NCBI): domain Eukaryota; kingdom Metazoa; phylum Arthropoda; class Insecta; order Diptera; family Syrphidae; genus Brachypalpus; species Brachypalpus laphriformis. The sequence continues at coordinate 57,810,130 of OX246755.1, forward strand.
CACAGTGTCGTCTGCAACTGTGGCTATCATGGTATCACTCGCATGCGGTATATCACTCGTATATAATAAATACAGGGTGGGTCCTAGAACACTTCCCTGTGGAACACCTGCTTGTATTTCTTTAAGTTCAGAATACGCTGAGCCATAACGAACTCTAAAGAATCTATTACTTATATACGAATTAAGGATCTCATAGTACTGTCTAGGTAGATCCCTATGAAGTTTATACTCTAAACCCTTATGCCAAACTTTATCAAAAGCCTGTGCAACGTCTAAGAATATTGCAGAACAAAATTGTTTTTCTTCCAGTGCCTTTTCTATAACATTAGTTATATGATGCACCTGGTCTATCGTCGAGTGTTTATTCCTAGACCCGAATTGATGGGTCTAACCTTTTAATAAGGAGTTTCTCGAAAAGTTTTGAAAATAACGGTAAAAGAGAGATTGGCCTATATGAGGTAACTTCTGATAAAGGCTTACCTTGTTTAGGAATAACAATAATTTCTGCTATCTTCCAGTGATGTGGGACATACCTTTGTTTAAAGCAAGCATTAATTATAAGTTTGAGTTTCAACAATGCAGTTAGAGGAAGTTCCTTCAAGATTTGGGCAGTTATAAGATCATAACCTGGTGATTTTCTATTATTTAGTTTATGAATACACGTCTCGATCTCTCTTATCGAAACATAAGGAATTTCCTTTTCGTCTACTCTGCTATAGAAATTAAGATCTTCATTTGCTACCCTAGGTGAAAACGGTTTGAAAACATTTGAAAGGTGCTGACAAAAGAGTTTAACCTTTTCCTTTGGATCGCCGATCCATTTCCCATCAGATGTTTTCAACGGGGGATCTTGCGCTTGAGGTCTCTTTAAACGTTTAGCAGCCTTCCAAAGGGAGTAGTCAGTGACTTTGTCAGCCGTTAGATTACAAAGGTATTTAGCTAGAGAATCATTTTTGAATTCAGTAATAGTTTTTTTAAGCCTATTATTGAGTCTATTAAAAATAATTTTGTCGCCAGAATATCTTGTCGCTTGCCATTTTCTACGAGCTTTTCTCTTTTCAAGTATAAGTTGCTTGATTTCTGTGGGGTATTTCACCGAAGCCTGTTTTTTTTGTTGATAAGTCGGTGTACTATCTTCTGCTGCCTGTTGCACATCGGGCATGAATTGTTCTGTTTCAATGTCAATATGTTTTGTTGTGACTAGTGGGGACCTAAGGTTAATGAAACCTTCGAGAAGTTCTCTGAATTTACACCAGTTCGTTCTTTTGTTTGTTAGTCGTGGGTTTTTTATCTGTTCTATCGATAAACCATTGACTGTTAGGATTACAGGTGTATGATCCGATGACAGATCATCACTGCTTTGAACTTTAACTTCTTTTCTATTAATACCTTTCGTTATGAAGAAGTCGATAACATCTGGTATTTTCATTGGGTCAGATGGCCAATTAGTTGGTGATCCAGTCGAAATAAATTCACAGTTAAAATTTCGCACTGATTTGTAGAGCTTCCTGCCTTTTGTTGTTAGTAGTCTTGACCCCCAATATGTATGTTTTGCATTAAAATCACCACCGATGATGAAGTTGTTACCTAACGTTTGGCAGAGATCAATTAGGTCTTCCTCTGTAGGCGAGTGCGTAGTAGAAAATGAAAAGCTGTATGTAATTCCGGTATACATCAATTGTAATAAATGGTTGGAGTATTTCTCGATGTTGTACGACTTTGTACAGGAGTTTGGCAAAGAAAAAGTTATGGTAATAGGAGACTGCAACGCAAGGGTAGGAGCTACGCAACTCTTACTAAAGCACTGTAATACTAAAGTTGTCGACGAACTTTGAGCAAACTTCACTGGAATACTCTGGAGTCAATACCAAAGAATGTCTGAAAATTTGAGCTCAATCGGTTTCTGGTTTAGGAGTCTATAGCATACAAACATAGGTGCACACATTTTTTCCCATGGAAAAAAAACACTCAGTTTTTTTCCGAATTTTCCAATTTTCCGGGAAACTTTTTAAATCTTCCATAAAAGCCTTACTCGGACTCCTACGAGCATTTAAAAAAAAAATAGCCAAATCGGTTCAGCCATTCTCAAGTGATGCGATGAGCAACGAACAGCATTTCATTTTTATTTATATAGGTAGAAGAAGAAGGGTCAAATTTCGTAGTATTCACTAGTGGATATGTTGCTCTGACGCAAAATACTAATTTCGTTTTCAAGAATATGTACTGGCCTTTTGTCTGAATACACTTGATCTAATCGAGCCACGGTCGCATTCAAATTTAACACAGTATTAAAGCGGATAATGTTGCGTTTGCAGATTCTGTTATTTTATTTCTTAAAATTCCCATGGCCATGTAATAGTTTTCAGATCTTTCGTGATAACAGCTCATGGCAAAATGTGCGGCTGCATGCCAGGAAGGGTATGAGGTGGAGTCGCCTTTGAACTCGGGTAACGATTTTATTAAATTGAGGCCACCACTACAATTTAGAACACCACCGCTTCAAATAGATACAGGCTTCTGCTATATTAAGGTAAAGGCACCATTTTCTAGGCATAGCTGCATTGTTTGGACGAATATTGCAGGGTTACACCTTATTGCTGCTTTAAGGATGTTTTAGGCACCCCGCCCGGTCTTAGACATTTTCCGTCGCCAATCTTTCTGCAGGCGTTCAATTTAATCTACTGTGAGTTGTGGTATCGTTGATATTTCAAAATTGTGCTCCATTTCCTGTATGGTTGAGGGAACAATGGTGTGACAGTTTTCTTATATATTCTCATATCTATATACTCAACTCAACACAATTCGCAGTTTATTCTAATATCCAATAAATTGTTCGATTTTGATCTTTCGCCTGGTGTGCTACTCTCTGGGAGTAAATTTAAGACTGTTGATTCCGTAACTAGCCTAGAATTTGTTATTCATTATAGCCTTTTAACATACAATCCCACCAACACTGTAATCAGGCTTATTTATGGATGTATTCGCAAGCTTTGGGTAACTGCTAATTTCACACATACTGAAATTCGAAGAAAGCTTGTAATAACTTACTTACTTACTTATGTCCTTTAACCCCTCGGGGGGCATAGGGCGTCAACCACGCCTGCGCGCCATCGTGTTCGGAGTTCTGCAACGCGTTTGAGCTGCCTCCAACTCATTCCTAAAGAGCTCGATTCCTCCTCAACTGTTCTGCGCCACGTTTGCCTAGGGCGTCCCGCTATTCTGCCTGCCTGGGTGAGCGGATTCCACTGCATAGCGTATTTCGCAATGGAGTTGTCTTCGCGCCGTAGGGTGTGTCCAATCCATTGCCACTTTCTTCTTCGTATAGTAATGCTTATAGGTTCTTGGCCCGTTCTCAGATAAAGTTGTTCGTTGGAGATGCGGTTCGGCCAAAAAATCCTCAAGATGATTCTTAAGCATTTGTTTACGAAGACTTGCAGCTTGCGTGTGTTAATGGTGTCCACCTTCCAGGTACTGCACCCATAAAGCAGCACTGATTCTACGTTGGAGCGGAACAGTCGTAGCTTGGTTCTTAAGCTAATAACATTGCTTCTCCAGATTTTGGACAGCATTCCGAACGCAGCTTTAGCCTTCCCGATTCTGCTGCACACATCCAGTTCGGTGCCACCGCGATTAGCCGAGACGACACTTCCTAAATATAGAAAGTTATCAACTTTCTCGACTTGCTTTCCGGCAATGTTAAGTTGAGCGCGGGTATTGGAAGTACTCAGGGCTTTTGTTTTGGCTGTGTTTATTTTAAGCCCCACTTTGTTTGCCTCAGCTTCTAGATTTTGGGCCATCAAATGAAGATCCATTATCCGATGTGAAAGTAGACAAACATCGTCAGCGTAATCTAGGTGTTTAAGGTAAGATGTCATAGTCCAACGAATTCCAGAATTAGCTTCCGTCAATGCTGCACGGAGTACATCGCTGATAACCACCAAGAACAATAGTGGGGACAGTATGCACCCTTGACGTACTCCACTTTGGACTTCAAAGTCCTCCGACACCTTACCATTGTGCACGACGTGACACTTGCCGCCCTCATATGTAGCCTTGATAATAGCTATAAGCTTTTCTGGAATGCCTCTCCTGCGCAAAGCCAGCCAGATAGCATCTCGATTCAAGCTGTCGAAAGCCTTCTCGAAGTCGATAAACAGTAAATGTAGCGGAGACCTATACTCAACGCATTGTTCGATTATGATCCGTAAGGTGTTTATGTGGTCGATGCAGGAGGATCCAGCGCGAAAGCCTGCCTGTTCGACATCGAGAGTTGAATCTAAATGATCTTTAATTCGTTCTAGAATTATTCTAGCTATTATTTTGGCTACAGCTGGAAGAACACATATACCTCTCCAGTTACCGCACTCCATCAAGTTACCCTTCTTTGGAAGCTTAATGATCATCCCCCTTTTCCACTCCTGTGGAAATTGTTCACTATCCCAAGCTCTCCGTATTAGCGGATGCAGCAAATCTGCCGATGTATTTGGCGCCGCTTGAAATAGCTCGGCAGGGATACCATCAATACCCACCGCTTTGTTTTTCTTGAGGGACTTGATTGCTGTTATTATTTCAGCTTTACTGGGAGGTACGGTGCGAATTCGGGAATTTGTTGCTTCGAACTGCTCATTCGAATTCAAGATCATACCGCCGTCGTCTAAGTGATTTAGCACTGCAGCAAAATGTTCTCTCCATCTAGTGAGCTGATCCTCATCCGAAATCAGAAGGTCACCGTCTAGACTCTTCATAAAATCGACATCTTAGGGCTGAGCGAGATAAGATGGTACGATGCTGGGGAATACATCTCCCCAACAAAAAGCACTGTGATGCTCTACTCTGGTAAACCAGCTGGAAGTGCACGGAGTTCTGGCGTAGGACTCATGCTAACTCCAGCAGCACGTAGTAGCCTCATATCCTGGAAACCCCATATTGACCGGATATTGACGGCTAGGTTCCAGAGTAGAGTTAGAAAAATTACCATCATACAGTGTTATGCTCCGACTCTAGACGCGACTGAGGATGAAAAGGATAATTTTTATAGTCACTTAGGTGCCGCCTACAACCAAACGCCTAATGGGGACATCGTAATGGTAATGGGGGATCTCAATGCCAAGGTGGGTAGCGACAACACCATGCTTAAGCACGTGATGGGAGTTCACGGCGTGGGAGACCGTAATGACAATGGTGAGCGGTTTGTGGACTTCTGCAATACCAACCGCCTAGTCATCGGAGGTACGCTGTTTAAGCATAACACCTGCCATAAGATCAGTTGGGTCTCTACTGATAGGCAACGAACATCCAACCAGATCGACCACATTGCGATCAGTCGCCGCTTTAGAAATTGTCTCCTGGACGTCCGAAACAGACGTGGAGCTGACGTCGGACAAGAACGAGATCACCATCTTATGGTAGCTCATTTACGCCTTCGTACTGCATCCGTCAACAGCAACCGCTCAAACCTGCTTAACATCACCAGGTTTAATATCGACAGGCTCAAGGTTCCCCAAGTGCGCCAACAGTTCAGGGACCATCTTGCCTTAGAAGCAGAAGCAATCAGCAGCATAGAGAACATGGATGACCACTGGAGTGCTGTGAAAAATGCTTTTGCGACTTTGGCACGCACTTATGTCGGTAAAAAGCAGAAACACCACCGCACATGGCTTTCTACAGACACCTGGAGACGGATCGATGAGCGTACAGCAATCAAGGCTCGGATTGCAGCGGCCTCAGCAGTAGAGAGAACCGAGCTTGAAGCCCAATACCATGCGAAGAAGAAAGAAGTGCAGCGTAGTGTGAGACGTGACAAGCGTCAACATGTCAACTCACTGGCCTCAAGGGCTGAAGAAGCAGCGAGTAGGTGCGACAGTAGGACTGTTTACAACATCACTAAGGAGCTCATTGGTGGTCGAAACTCCAAACAACATCCAGTGAAAGCTTGTAATAAGTCTGGTTCTAACCTTAAATAATATGCTGAAATCGTATACTGTATTAATGATTCCCTATCACAACGAACGTTACAAGTAGCATTTAATGATGCAGTGGGTTATGTTTACGATCTACGAATATATGACCATATATCTGAATATTCAAAGAACTTGCTAAGTACCACTCTTCAAAATACATCAACGCGAGAAATTGTATTTGCTTACATAGCATTGTAAAAAAAAGACGCCGACATAGTCGTACGAATAACGTTGCTCGGTCGCTCAGAACTCAGAGCTTAATTTCATCACATCACATCAGTATTTAAACTCGTACCGTCTATTTTTCATCCATACGATTATCAGTATAAGTAATATTTCCAATACCAAAAGTACAGTCCTTAAACTATTGTATATTTTCTTATATAATTTGTGTATCTTCACTTTTAAGTTTAATATTCAAAATGATTAAACGCTCTTTATACTAGATCTAAATACTACAAAAGATTTTATCTTAATGTACATATGAGTACAACTTAATTAAATAAATTGAATTGAATTGAAAATCTATAAAACTTTTTCAACTAGTACACACTAAGAACTTTACACATTACTCACAATTTCTGAAGGATCTTCTTTACTTCCGGGTAGTTGTACATAGTTGGTGGACATATTGTAACAGCTGGAAAAAACTAAACTTGTCAATGGAGTGCGATCGCTTTCGATGTTCATCCGGATGGGATTGCTTGCATAGTCCTGATAAAATACGTAGACCATTGCATTCGCACAAAAAAACATTGCTATTACAATGAACATCCAAAAAGATCTGATAATAGGTGCATGTTTTAAAAATAAAATTGTTATCAGGGTTGTTTATAACTTACTTGCAAATACAGTTAGTTTCTGCATCATGGAAATATTTAATTCCATGTAGGTATGCTACTTATTTCGGAAAATTGTTCTAATGTTGTAGTAAGAGCGCTTCGAAATCGAGCTTTCTTTTGAATTCCTATGGATTCGTTTACGATAAACACGACCATACTGCCTAATGTATAGTGATAAATTCATTGATGAATACGCATCTGAATAAAGCCATCTTTAGCGGCTAAACCGCGTTTATAAAGTAAACCATATGATGACGGGTTAATTAACATTGACATTTACCAAATATGATTTCAAGATTAAGGGGTATTGAATTCAATTACAATTGAAAAAAGTAATCCTAGCCAGCATTTCTAGTCCTTTCCATTGCTGTGTACTTATTCTTAATTATAGCCACTTATAGTAAAATATGACAATAAATTCGGCTGATAATGGTTAGTTTAGTTTAATTTTATTGAGTAAATATTCATAAGTATGTACATTCATTACAAAAATTGAATTATAGTTTGGCATTATGCCGTCTATCATATGGATATTTACTTATACCATATATGATAGAATTGTATAAAATATTTTTTTTTTCGCTTAAATAATAAAAGAAGACAATTTGATATTTCAAAAATTGCCTTCAATGATGCGTGTTCTGTAGCGTAATGCGTTCACGGGATATATATAGGACGCACCAACAACGGTCTCCATTTAGAATAGACAATGTATCCTCCATCCCTTAATGGGCCAACGGCAGCGCTCATACTCCCGTAGTGGACTACTGGCACCGGTGTACCCCGCCCCTCGTCCTAGGGGAATAATTAAGGAACTCTCCCTCCAGGTTGGGGGTTGTGCCGTCGGGGTAACTTCCCTACCACGTAAAAAAACTCATGGTTCCGAAACAACCAAAAGCCTCGGATAAGGATGACTCAACTAATGACGACCCCAGCAAACGAAATAAGGACAACGACCTTCGGATCTGTACGTGGAATGTTCTGTCCCTTTACAGACCACGTGCAGCCGAACAACTAGCAGAGGCCCTAGACTGCTATAAAGCTATTACCGCCATCCAGGAAGTGCGATGGGATGGGCCGGGCAAAAAGAGGATGAAAAACTGTGACATCTACTACGGTGATTGCTACAGAGGCAACAGGCAACGCAACGACTTAGGCAAGAAGTCTTAAGCTTCTGACACGTTAGCGAGCGTATTATGACTATCCGGGTCAAGGCTAAATTCGCTAACATAAGGAAGAAGGACCCAAAGAGTGTTTCTACGAGCTCCTCGACAAAACATACGAGCAATGTCCTAAATACGACGTTAAAATCGTATTGATCGATTTGAACGCCAAAATAGGAAAGGAGGACGTCTTTGGTAGGGCAGTCGGTAAGCATAGCCTACACGACACCACGGCTGATAACGGACTAAGGCTAATTGATTTCGCTGTGGAGCGAAATGTCACCATAGCAAGCACATGGTTTCCTCATCTCGATATTCATAAGCAGACATGGCGGTCTAATGATCATGTAACGATCAACCAAATTGATCATATTGCGATCGACGCAAGGCATGCCTCCAGTATTCTGGATGTCCGGACCTTCCGAGCGGCCAACATAGACTCGGATCATTACCTTGTTGTAGCCAAGGTACGAATGCGGATATCCCAATCTGAGCAACAAAGAAGAATTACTGTGGGAAAATTTAACGTCGAAAAGCTACAATCGCAAGAGACCGCCAGACTCTTCGCCGAACACGTATCCCGAAATCTCTCAATCACTCCTTTGTTGCCAGCATCAACTACCGAAGACCAGTGGCAACGCTGCCAACATGCCATCAGAAACACCGCGACTGATGTGCTGGGTCTCGCTCGCCCACCACCGCGAAAGCCCTGGTTTGACGAAGAGTGCCGGCGAGTGCATGCAGCAAAACAAGAAGCATACGAAGGCGCTGCAAAGGAAGACGAGAGCTGTCCGTGAGCTCTACGAGCAAAAGAGACGGGAAGAACATCGGCTTCTCCAAAAGAACAAGAAAGAGCATGAGAAGCGCGCGTTTGAGAATATCGAGAGCTTATACTCCAGGAACAATGTACGGAAGTTTTACCAAAAGGTAAAAAGAACGTGTCAGAGAAGTAATACCCGTACAGAAACCTGTAGAGATAAAAATGGAAACCTCGTAGTAGAATCACAGTCGGTGCTGAGAATATGGAAAAACTACTTCTGCAGACTGTATAACGGCGACGAAGACCAACATCCCGCTGTCAGGCAGAATGAACCATTCAACATAGACGATGATAGTCAAAATTTCCGTCCACCTGACCAAAACGAAGTGAGGATAGCAATATCCAAGCTAAAATCCAACAAGGCTGCTGGACCTGACGGCTTACCGGCCGAACTTTTCAAGGCAGCTGGGGATGAATTGGTAGAGTGCATACACCAACTCATTTCTAATATTTGGTCAGACGATTGTATGCCTGATGAATGGAATCTCAGCATCGTTTGCCCGATCCACAAGAAAGGAGACCCCCTCAACTGCACCAATTATAGAGGCATCAGTCTCCTCAACATCGCATACAAGATCTTTTCTGCGATATTGTGTGAACGCCTGAAACCTTTTATCAACAGCCTGATTGGACCCTATCAGTGCGGTTTCAGGCCAGGAAAGTCCACCATCGATCAAATCTTCACACTTCGGCAGATCCTGGAGAAAACCCAAGAATTCCAAATCGATACTCACCACCTCTTTATCGATTTCAAGGCCGCCTATGACAGCATCTATAGAGAAGAGCTTTAAAGAGCCATGTCTAGTTTTGACATCCCTGCCAAACTCGTCCGTCTGTGCAGGCTGACGATGGAGAACGCTCGCTGCTTCATCAAGGTCGGTAATGACCTCACCGAGACCTTTGATGTCAAAAAGGCTTTAGACAAGGTGACGCGCTGTCATGTGACTTCTTCAATATTATACTTGAACGGATTGTGCGGAACTCACAAGCCAACACCGGAGGCACAATTTATTACAAGTCTGTACAACTGCTTGCATACGCCGACGATATAGATAATATCGGAAGGACTCAGCGGGCTGTCGCCGGTGCGTTTGCAATCATTAAAGCGGAAGCGGCCAAAATGCATTTAGCGATAAACGAGGGCAAAGCCAAATATATGCTGTCAACAAGAAGGGAAAACCAACACCGACGAATTGGACAAAACGTCACCGTGGGCAGCTATAACTTCGAGGTAGTAAGGGACTTTGTCTACCTTGGCTCTGCTATAAATTCAACAAACAAAATCAGTGCAGAAATCAATCGAAGAATAACTCTTGCCAGTCCCTGTTTTTTTGGGCTTATAACGCAATTCAACAGTAAAGCCCTATCTCGAACAACTAAGGAGACTCTATATAAGTCCTTGATCATCCCAGTCCTGCTTTACGGCGCTGAAATATGGACCTTATTAAGAGAGAATGAAGATATCCTTGGTTGCGTTAACGGGTTTTGGAGGAGAAGATTCAATCACGAACTATACGAGCTGTACAGCGACATCGACCTAGTCAAAAAACTGCGTATTGGACGTCTGAGATGGCTAGGACATGTAGAGCGAATGGACACCAACGCTCCGGCCCGCAGAGTCTTCGAATCTAACCCCGAAGGACGACGCAGTAGAGGGAATCATCGCCGTAGGTGGCGCGCACAAGTTCAATAGGACCTCGACCAACTTGGAGTGCGCAACTGAAGGCAACTAGCTAAAGACCGAGCTAAATGGAGAGGCTTGTTGGTTGAGGCACAGGTTCACCCCGAACTGTAGCGCCACCTAAGTAAGTAAGTAAGTATCCTCCATCCTCAGTAGATTTACTCCAAAGAACAGTCTCCGTAGCTCACCCAGAATAAGAAGACGTTTTTCATTTCATCGATATTTTGCGATGAAATGAAAAAGGTCTTCTCTTTCTCTGAGGGTACAGAGATAACATTCAATTTGAAGATCAGGTACGTAATTTTAATTTATTAATTCACCTTTAATTTTATTTTTATGCTTATTTTTTCTGTTGAGTTGGCATTTACAAAATATGTTTTTTCCTGGAGATTGTGATTATGTTTACTGTAATACGCTCGGTATTGTGACGATTGGGGCTCCATTAATGTATGAGTCGTAGAGAATGCCTGTTTTTTCCAATGTTCTGTAAAATTGGCTCTTTAAAAGAATTGCTTGTTCGTTGTCTACAGAACTAAGGTTTATCTGGCAATTACGTGCCAAAATGTCCCATTCACGTTCACAGTTACTTCTCGTTGAAAGTATCATGTAGGAGAGATCTTTTTCGCTCATCCATCAGTATAACTTTAGTCAAGTAACTAAAGTGTAGTTTAAGTGCTATCACACAGGATGAAGTGCACAAGGTTTTAGCAAAGCTCAAGGATGGAAAAGCACCATCGGCTGATGGAATTCCTTAAATATGTAACTGACAACTTCATCGATAGAATAACCTCGGTATTTAATGAAATTTTTGCATCGGGCAATGTACCGCAACAGTTTAAAGAAGCTATTATATTTCCTATACACAAAAAGGGTAATATCACATATCCAAAAAATTACCGAGGAATATCATTCCCGAACTCATCATATAAGGTTTTCACAAAACTTCTAAATAACCGCATGTCAGAGTGGATTGATAGCAAGAAACTGATCAGTGAGTATCAGGCAGGATTTCGGAAGAGCTGTTCTACCGTAGATAACATTTTCGTTCTACAAAATATTGCGGGGTCTTTCATCGATCAAAGAAAGAAATTGTTTGTTTTTTTCGCTGATTTCAAGGCTGCCTTCGATAATGTCGATCGAAGATCGCTAATTTTTAAGTTATACAACGCCGGCATGAGTCACAGGTTTGGGAAAGTGCTCGAAAACATATATGAAAAAACCAATCGTCAGTATGGAGCGGAATCGAGACTTCGGAGAGTTTCGAAACTACATGAGGAGTAAGACAAGGATGTGCTCTTAGTCCGAATCTGTTTGCCATGTACATAGACGATCTCGTAGACTTTCTTCCCGTCGGAATTGAAATTGCAGGAGTTGCAATCAAGGCTCTTTTGTTCGCAGATGACGTGGTAATTTTTGCACATTCACCAGAATCCTTACAGTTCACCGTCTTGATTTGTACTGTCAACTATGGAATCTTACGGTAAACCTCGACAAACCAAAAATAATGATTTTTAAAAAGGGATCAGCGGCAGAATATGTAGAAATGAGAAATGGCATTTCAACGGACAACCCATTGAAACTGTGAAAAAATATAGGTATCTTGGAGTGATGATAACTTGCAATCTCAATATGGAACCTCATTTGAAAGACAGACTAATAAAAGCAAAAAGTGCCATATGCGCAACCTGGAAGAGAGAAGCTAGTTGACCATAGCGTGAAGTACAAAGTCTTTCAAGCGGTAGCGGAATCAATAATGATGTATGCAGCACAATCTTGGGGATACATCCAGTACGAAACCGTGGAGAAACTGTTAAGGTATTTCATTAAAAGAAACTTTAGTTTACCGAATACAACTCCCAATTATATGATAAATATTGAAACTGGATTATCACCTCTTTATGTGAAAACCCTAAAACTGCATGCGGATTATCTCATCAAAGTTCTAGAGATGCCTGATAACAGACTTCCAAAAATCATCGCAAGGAAGACAATCGAAAGGAGAACACTGTGATATAAGAAGTTAGAGGAGCTTGCAACGTATTGCGGAATAGAATTCAATTTCGGGGATGGAACTGGATGATACTCAAAGGATGTGCTTTATAAACTCATTGCAAGAGTGGACGAACAATACAGAGATGATTGCGTAAATATGGCTATATCATCAGTTCACAGATCAACATACATCATTTTAAAGCATAATTTGTGTGGCAAGAATTACTTCAACAACAACAACAGCAAAGAAATAATATCGTCCATTTTTAAAATGAGAGGCGAACTTATACGTCTTAATTATATCCCGCATCGACCTGACTTACCAATCTACTGCAGCCTTTGTAATCTGTCAGAGAGGGAAGATGTTATCCATTTTATTGGCAGGTGCCCCATTCTTAAACAAATACGAAGACACTTTCTAGGTAGCTATACGAAAACAAAGGAAGAAGTTCTAGCTCTCCTCAACTGCAAAAGCGATGGTAAACAACTTTTTTATTACTACCAGTCAGCAATGAACTATCGAAATAAAATCATAAATGAAGACTTTTAATTTTGTCTAGATATCACACGATTTATAACTTTACAAAGTACACTATTATTAAATGTTTATTTAATGTCAATGAGGCAAACGGCATTGCCGTGCTAATCGATTTTTTGTTAACCAAATTGTAACATAATAAATCAATTATCTGTCTATCTATCTATCTATCTAGTTTAACCCTTGTGTGAGTGGCAACAAAAATGTACACTTAAGAGTGCCATGGTACCCAGGTACCGCAGTATATTTTGTATGGTAATTGTGTGCTGATTTGTGAATTACATAAAAGAAAAACTATTGTAAGAGAAAAAAGCATGCATTTTTTCAAAGCAGTTGTTTGTAAAAAATTGCGGATTTTCATAATTTTTTTATTTGAAAAGAAATAAGTAATAGAGATGTGACTACTCGGTCAACTTTGGCAGTGACTATGGTTCGGCAGCGACACATTCGAGGCATTTTGCAAAATTTTTGCATATTTTTTTGTTGATCGCATACCGGTTTTGTGCACCATATGCACTCCTCGCGTGTTTTGCGTTTACGACCTGAAACGCAAAGGTGGCAAGTACCTTAGAACACAAGGTTTTCGTCTGCTCAGCGTTCCGGCGTAGGTAGAGTAGCCATTGGGGGATGAATCGTCTTACCGAGCGCTAACTGGATGTAATGCGACGTGGAAAAGTTGGCCATTACTTTCGGAATTTTCGACCGTTCTTCTATACCTGGCAGCATGAGTTACTTAGCCATGTTGATGAGAAACAACTTCCCTTTATTAGTTGCAGTGATGCTGTTGAAAGAATACACGGCGTAGGCTGCTAGATCGTCTAAAATGCAATAATTTTGTCCATCGCGTCTACTCCACTCTTCGTTTTATTATAATACAATACCATCTCTGGCTTGTACTTATTTTGTTCATCGGCGATAGAGCTATCATGATGCATAGACGATAAGACAATCAAAGCCTTGTTTGTTGTCGGTACATATGAAACTATACGTACTGTATTTCGATTCATGGAAGCCAAATACGCTGGAAAAGTCTTCACGGTCTTTGTGTTTTTTTTATTTGTGGCGGAATGAATGTTTTATTTTGGCGAACGGTGCCGACCAAAGTTACGTTTTTAGCGAGAAGGTATTTCGCGAGGTCCAAACTAATAAACAAATTGTCGGTGATTTCTTTGCGGCCTGATCCCTTGTACCTTCGCATTAACCTCTTTACATCTTTTTCTCCAACGATGGTCTGGCGTGCTGTACCTGCCTCCTTTCCAGTAAAGGGTTTACCACGCAGTGGATAATAGTTTGACGCATCGCAAGCCCAGCAAACCTTAATGCCATATTTGGCTGGTTTTGAGTGCATTTACTGCGTAAACTTAGAACGGCTTGTGTACAGAAACAGCTATTCATCGACAGTGATGTCTGATGGTTTATAGTTTTTATGCAGCTGTTCATTCATTAGGTTCCAAAAATTACGAATTGGGGCGGCTTTATCAGTAGACATTCGATCAGCTTTAGTATGCATATTATCGAAGCGTATAAATGAAGAAAATGGGTGACAGGGTCGGAGTCCCAGAGAATCGATAAGGGCTCTCCACTTGAATGATGCACGCCGGCCATAAAGTGAACACCTTCAACTCTTGGCCAGTTGGTTTCCATACCTTTGGTAGCCTATCCGAATGATTGGAATTGAACGATGCATATACACTAAGAGCTTTTCCACTTGTAGCTGCATAAACAAAATATTCAAGTGTTATCTTCTAATTATTTTGGATTTCCGGTGGATTTTTAATTGCTTGTTATTTCAAATATAGCTCCTCCCCTTTGTCTTTTGTCTGTTCCGTCTTTGAAGCAGTGTTGCGACTTGCAACATGAATCACTCATACAATGAACTCCATCAGCCTCATTAAGACGACACCATAATCCAAAGCAGCAATTAAAACCAATCGCAGCGACACCAAATTCCACGGTGCCAAATAAACATCACATTCTGCAGCGTCGATAAGCACCGCATTCCATAGCAGCAATAACCATTCATCGCTCGGTATTACATTGTACTCATGACCCCACCAAGCAGAAGAATCATATTTCATCGATCGGAGACCAATTAATTAAATGAGTCACCGATCTATGCCCTAATAGCTTATGATTTAAAAGGGGGGCAACAAAGTACATGCGGCAAAATCGAATGTACTCAGACATGGCAAGAATGTATTGGGTTCTTGCAATCGTCGGCACCTTTGGCGGCGCGTATATCATCAACGAACTATGGAAGGCGGTGACCTGGTACAAGTTGTTGACCGGGCTGCGGCTATGGAATGTGTTGGACTGGTGGTGAGGAATCAGCGACACTAGCCGTGCAGTTTTTCGACGACCAACAGTTCTCGATCCAAGAATAAAACATTGTATTTTGTCTCATGAAATAAAATAATTTATAACGTTTAATCGTTGTCGTAGTGTGTTATCATTTCTTTGCCGAGTTGTTCCTCCTCTGTTTGTCGAAGTCGCCGTGGCGCACCATCGGATCGATTTTCTTTCTTTTTGCAAGTTGCCGTGGCGCAACATGCAAGATGTTTCTAAGTTGACCAGCGACTCCTCGTGGCCTTTATGTGATGTGAGCAGTCAGATTCGCACGCATTTCAGTGCATAATCTATGGCAGTACCCAGGTACTTTGATATCATATTCGAGATCATGTCAACAAAAAAATTCTACGGAACAAACATATGGCTCGATATTCGGCCTAAATAGCGCATTCAACACAGAAATGTTTTTTAGAAAGGTACTGAAAATACTGACAAAGTGGCTGTGGTGGAACACTTTTTTTTTGTCAAATTATGTTGGAAAAGTACCCAGGTACCTTGACACCTACACAAGGGTTAAGTGATTCTAGAAAGAGGAAGCCTTGAGATTCATATAATATAATTGTTGTTGCAGTTGCATGTATTAGTTTTTGCTTTAAGCTATGGTTTAAAAATCTATTTCAAATACATCTTCGCCATACTGAGTCAAGCGCTCAAGAATGCTGAGGTCATCAGTTGGGCAAGTAGCAACAGCACAAAGAAGCACAGAACAACGCGAGTCACACGCAGTAATGAACATGACGCCGGAACCATCCGCCCAGCAATCTGGTTTCCACAAGCTAGGTTGGCAAATTGGGGGGCTGGTAGAAATGCTAGAAGACGGCAAAAGGTGGTGGATTCATCAAGCAATGCGAAATGCCATTGAAAGCATTAGACCTCTTTACGAGCTCTCGGCGATTCAACTGCACAACGAGAAAGCAAAAGAGGTGATTCGTCAAAAACTTCGCTCTGGCTAAAGTCAACTTAAGAACTCAATAGAATGCATTTTGCAGCCAGCGAACCCCTGGAGCCAAAGCGGAAGAAGAAACACCAATCAAATGGTGTTGCCGACAGCAAACCCCCGGAGCCAAAGCGGAAGGATATACATCCATCAAATGGTGCTACAGGCAGCAAACGTCCGGAGCTAAAGCGGAAACAGAAACATCCATCTTTGGCAAACACCAAGCAAAAGAATGCCGCAGCTAGCGTTGAGACTCCAATGGCCACAGATAAGTGGACAAACGCAACCACAAGCAAGCAACGAGCGACACGATTGGCTAAATGCCACCAGGAAAAAGGTTGCCAAAAAGAATCAGCAAGAGGCCACAAAAACTTAACCTGACGCTATCGTCATTAAAACAACGGGGACTCTTCCTTACGCGGAGATATTACATAAAGTAAAGGCAGACCTCAAACTGGAAGCTGTTGGAAGAGCGGCCTCTGGAATCACGAGGACGCAGAAGGTACCCCTTCTAATACAACTCGAGGAGACGAGAACCAAGATCACTAAGTTTAAAGGAGTTATCAGCGAGCTTTAGCGGATCAAGCGAGTGTAAGGACACTCACGCACGGTACTACACTAGAAGTCGAAGACATCGGTGAGGTTACTACAATGGACGACATAATCGATATTATAAACAAGCAGTTTGGAGTGAAAGTTTTACCAGCAGGCATCTTATCTCCGCGAAAGGCGTGCGGAGGAATTCAAACGGCAACGATCAGCCTACCCGCGGAAGACGTAAGAAAGCTGTTAGAAGTCGGAAGAATAGACATCGGCTGGGTTAACTGCCGTATCCTCGAACGAGTCCTACTTACAAAATGTTTCAAATGTCTAGACTTTGGTCATCTAGCCGGGCAATGTAAAAACGGAGAGGACCGTTCGGAGCTATGTAGAAAATGTGGAACAGAAGGCCACATCGCGAAGAATTGTGAGAAGGAGCCATCATGCATGCCATGTAGAAAGGATCACCCTGAAGACGCAAAACACGTGGCCGGTAGCAACAAATGCTCGGTCTTCAGGAGAGCCCTAATGAGCAAAACATCATGAAGATAATACAAATTAATCTGAACAACTGCAAGACAGCTCAGGACCTCATGACACAAACGACTTAAGACAAGGGAGCGGACATCATATTGATTAGCGCACCTTACATAAACCTCGACAGCAACATTTGGATTGATGACAAAACTAAACAAGTTGTAATATGGATATGTGGAAAACATGCCTTTAAAGAAACTTATGAATGGTAGATGGCTTTGTACGGGCAAAAATAAATAGTATTAACTTCTACAGCTGCTATGCTCAACCAAGCGAGTGAATACCAGACAATGGTAGATAACCTAATGGCCGATGCACGCGGTAGAACTCCGGTGGTCATAGAAGGTGTGACTTCAACGCATGGGCAACAGAGTGGGGTAGCAGGCTCACTAATGCCAGAGGGCGTATTCTACTGGAAACCTTTGCGCCACTAGAAATAGTGCCTGAAAGCAAGGGGCGCACAAACACATAAAGCAAAGCAGGTATGGGGCCAATCGTCGACATAACTTTCATGAGCATCTCTCTCCTGCGTAACACCAAATGGCGGCTCAGCGAGGAATATACACGTAGCGAACACCAGGCGAAAGTAATTGATATTGGGGAAACTCATCCAATCTTCCAACGCCCTGTACTAGTTAGAGTTAGATCCTTTAACCCCTCGGGGGGCATATGGCGTCAACCACGCCTGCGCGCCATCTTGTTCGGAGTTCTACAACGCGTTTGAGCTGCCTCCAACTCATTCCTGAAGACCTCCGTTCCTCCCCAACTGTTTTGCGCCACGTTTGCCTAAGGCGCCCTGTTATTCTGCCTGCCTGGGTGAGCGGATTCCACTGCATCGGGTATTTCGCAATGGAGTTGTCTTCGCGCTGTAGGGTCTGTCCAATTCACTGCCACTTTCTCCTTTGTATAGTATCTAAGGCTTATAGGTTCTTGGCTCGTTCTCGTATAAAGTTGTTCGTTGGAGATGCGGTTCAGCCAAAAAATCCTCAAGATGATCCTTAAACATTTACGTTTACGAAGGCTTACAGCTTGCGTGCGTTAATGGTGTCCACCTTCCAAGTACTGCACCCATAAAGCAGCACCGATTCTACGTTGGAGTGGAACAGTCGCAGCTTGTTTCTTAAGCAGATAACATTGCTTCTCCAGATTTTGGATAGCATTCCATCATCCACATCCAGTTCGGTGTCACCACGATTAGCCGAGACCACACTTCATAAATAAGGAAAGTTATGAACTTTCTCGACTTCCTATCCGGCAGTGTTAAGTTGAGCGCGGGTATTAGAAGTACTCAGGGCTTTTGTTTTGGCTGTGTTTATTTTTAGTCCGAAATTGTTTGCCTCAACTTTTAGATTTTGGGCCATCAAATGAAGATCAATTATCCGATGTGAAAGTAGACAAACGTAATCTAGGTGCTTAAGGTAAGATGTCATCGTCCAACGAATTCCATAATTAGCTTCCGTCAATGCTGCACGGAGTACATCGCTGATAACCACAAAGAACAACAGTGGGGACAGTATGCACCCTTGACGTACTCCACTTTGGACTTCAAGATCTTAAGACACCTTACCATTGTGTAAGACTTACCGCCCTCGTATATAGCCCTGATAATAGCTATAAGTTTTTCTGCCATGCCTCTCCTGCGGAAGGCCAACTAGATAGCATCTCGATTCAAGCGACTTCTCGAAGTCGGTAAACAGCAAATGTAGCGGAAACCTATACTCAACGCATTGTTCAATTATGATCCGTAACATGTTTATGTGGTCGATGCAAGAGGATGCAGCACGAAAGCCTACCTGTTCGACGTCGAGAGTTGAATCTAAATGCTCTTTGATTCGCCCCAGAATTATTCTAGCTGTTTGTTTAAGTTTCATTTTTTCATAGCCAAAATTCGATATTGTTCAAAACATATTCTTCCAAGCGTGTGACCAGACGATAGATTAGCAGTTCACGCATCTCGTGTTCCATAAAGAACCAGACGATAAATTAGCAGTTCACGCATCTCGTGTTCCATAAAGCATTGTCTCTGTTCGCACGCTTAGATTAATATTCATACATATTCTATTTCAAATTGTTATTCTCGCGCTTAGATTAAGATTCATATTGCATTTCAAAATTGTTATTATCGCGCTTAGATTAAGATTCATATTGCATTTCAAAATTGTCATTCTCACGCTTAGATTAAGATTCGTATTTCGCAGGTTATCTGAAAATTGTAAAAATAAAACATAGTTGTGCATCTACTTTTGAAGCGTTCGGTCTTCTTCATTTAAATTTTCACTTTGTTTTCAAAGTAGTTTGTTTTTCACGTCGCTTGTTTTAATTAAACCTTGTATCTTTAAACATTGGCGACCGTGACAGGACACACATCAAAAAAGTTTGTTGGCCTGTAAATAAGTTAATTTACCTGTAAATAATCAATTATAAAAAGGTGTGAAGTTTACTATAATTAAAGTCAAGTGAAGTGTAAAACATGGCAGAAAGTGAAAGTATTGGTCAAGATGGAGACATCGAATTCTTCGCTAGCCAACAGGAAGAGTTGGGGGAAGTAATTTGCACAATTGTCAGAAATTACAATAAAGATAGTCCCAACAGGAAGACACTAGATTATCTCAACAAGATAAACGAAAAGCTAGAATGTCAATGGGAAAACTTTGACACGAGGGATACTGAAATCCGTGACAAATGTTTCGACCAACTTCATCACCCTTATTTTAGGAGGGATTATTACGAGTCGGTGCGAAAGGCAGCAGACCGCATGCGACTCGATGTGGTTCGCCGAATTCAGGAAATCAAAGAGAAAGCTGATCCCCATAAGGAATTTGTTCCAGCTAGGTTTTCGGTACAAGGCGAAACTCAAAAGGAGGATAAAGAGTCTACCGAAAGCAGTACTGGAATAGATGATTCAACAAGATCGGAGGTATCCCTTAAGCCCATAGGAAAGACACAAGAGCAAGGTGCAATTCCGAAATATAAGATGGGATTTTGTACAGAGCCCAGAGCACCAGGACAACAACAGCCTACCACGCCGAAAGCGTACATGAGCAACAAGCAAAGGTTTGGCCTCTTAGTCAATATATTAAAGAGGTCACTCAACAAGTCGATAGAAGAAGCATCACGACAAAGAAGTGACCAATTCTGTCAAATAAGGGCAAGAAGTATTGAACAGAATTGGGAAGAAATCACGTGCTTGTATCGCAAACTAGAGGACGAAACCACTGCTGACGACGTGGAAGAGTACTTTGATTTGCAGGAAAGAGTGGAGGTGACATTGCTGAATTTGTACGCCGACACTTCCAAACTTCAAGAAAAGAACAGTGAGACAAAGACGTTGAACATAATGATGAAGCTACCAAAAATAGAGCTTCCCAAGTTTGATGGTGAATACTTGAACTGGTTGCAGTTCCATGACTTATTCAAGCAGATGATTCATGACCAGCCAATTCCGCCAGCAAAAAAACTTTATTTCCTGCGAGCCAACGTAACTGGAAAGGCTTTGGAACTAATTCAAAACTTCAAACCAACGGATAGTAATTATGAAGTAGCATGGAACGTGCTTGTTAAACGTTTTAGTAACAAAAGATTGCTGCTGACAGCTCAACTAAATAAGCTCTTAGTGCAGCCAGTTACCACAGCAACAAGTTCGAGCCTCAGAAGGCTCCACGACAATACAAAGGAGTGCCTGCAGGTGATCACAAATCTTAACTTTGACACTGCAAGTTGGGATCCAATCGTGGTCCATCTTCTCTTGCAAAAACTGGATAGAGAGAGCAGGGAACAATTTGAATTCTCCATGAGCGACCCGAGAAGCAGCCCCACCATTGAAGAGTTCCTGAAGTTTGTCGAATCAAGGTTCCAAACTCTAGAAGCCATCAGTAGCCGTGATGACAGGAGGAAGTTCCAGAGTTTAGAGGCCATCAGCAGCCATGACGATGGAAAGAAGCCCACGCGCGGCGTCGCCTCCAAGTTTGGCCAGGACCCATCACCTACTTGCAATTATTATGTGGACCGAAGGAAGGCTCTTCAAAGACTGATGTTATGCAGAAACTGTCTGAAGAAGGGTCACTTTTCCCAATCATGCCAGTCCCGAAGATGCCAAAAATGCAACATGAGCCACAATACATTGCTTCACCAGCAGAGACGACAGCAAGAACTTCCTCCACCACAGCAGAGCTTCGACAACTCATCTACACATCAGAGGGGTGAGAAAGGTAAAGCAAATAAAGTCCCACAGCCCCAAAATCCATCAGTAAACAATGCAGCAACAGAAATAAGAACTAAAAAACGTCATGTTCATCTGGCTACGGCTGTGGTCAATGTGATTTCTTCATACGGTACTCGAATCCCATGCAGAGCTCTTCTTGACTCTGGTTCCCAGCTCCACTTTGTGACGACATCATTTTTACATCAATTGGGAATCAAGAAACGTCGCATGGATACTCCAATCAGTGGAATAGGTGCGCAGGAGTGCACGTCGGAGTTTGTGGCCTCAATATCATTTGAGTCCAGAGCATCATCATTCAAAGCAACGATGGAGGCAAATGTAATGTCTCGTATAAGTGATTACCAGTTCAGCGGAGAAATCGACTTGTCTCAGTGGGAGCTTCCAACTAAAATTCAGTTAGCAGATCCTTCGTTCTTCAGATCCAAGCATCAAATCGACATGCTCTTAGGAGCTGAACTGTTCTTTGACTTGTTGCAACCGGGAGAGTACAGGTTGTCAAACGATTTGCCAATTCTGCGGAACACAAAGTTAGGATGGATCGTAGCAGGAAGCGCTCCAGCTCCAAACACCACTGCGCATTGTCACATAGCGACAAAGCCTTCCTTGTCATCGTTGGACAAACTTGTGCGTTCATTTTGGGAAACCGAAAGCCATGAAACTCCCATTAACACCGTGAGCGAAGAAGAACACCAGTGTGAGAAGCATTTCAAAGAAAATACGACACTAAATTCCAAAGGTAAATTCGTCGTAAAATTACCGTTTAAGGAGGATCCAAGGATAATGTTAGGAGACTCCCTCCATATGGCAAGAAGAAGGTTTCTTTCATTAGAAAACAAATTAAGCAAAGACGACAAGCTTAAAGAATCATACCACAGATAATATAGTTACATAGATATCGCACACAGTACAAAAAAAAAATGGCCAATTTTCAATCGACTGGGATTTACTCGTGGGTCCCAGTTCGATCGATCTTGTATGTATACCATGCTCAAACGGTTGTGAGTTGAGTAGCACGTTTTGTGAGATGTATGAAAGGATGACTTATGTGTGAGCAATTTTCATCAAATAAAAAGTAAATATCTACGTAGGTACATATGTACAATATGTAGGTGACACAGTCAAATACATTTTTCAACGAATTTTTATTTTTCCGAAAAAGATTTTCGATTTTTAATTTATTTATGTTTGCTTTATAAATAATTACGAGTATGATAAGGTAGGAACTTGGTACAATTGTGAAATTATGTCGTCTCATTATTTGATTTTTTTCTGAATAAACTTTATTATTAAAAGCAATTTGTAAGGTAATGAAATCGGTTGAAATTAGTTATCTCATTTGAATAAGTATAGATTTATTTTATGTTTATTCAAATGATGATGCTGATGAGTATTATTTTCATCTTTTATTTTCTTGATAATATTTGCACCTTTTGATTTTTGCTGATTCTTCGGTTTTTTAATTCCCATGAGCAGTGTTTGCGCAATAAGACAAGAAGGGAAAAATTAAACAACTCTTGCGATGATAAAAGCATTCGTTTTTCTCATCAAACCAGCTACTGTCACGGATATTTGTTATTCTTATGCATTCGGAGGCCATTGTTTCTCTTATTTTTCTTATATGAGGGCGATCCCGGAACATTCCATGGAAAACTTTAAAATGAAGCTCACAAACGTCAAACAATTCATCTGATGGTGCAAAAAAACTGCCAAAATCACTATTTTGAGAAAAATGTTTGGCAAATATAAATAACTCAGAAGGGCATGTTATTTTTCCATCTTTTCTCAAAAAAAAATCTGAACAATTTGAACAGTGGCTCTTTGAAGGCATTTTGTAAGCAATATATCCCGCAAAGTATCGCATTGCAACAGTCTCAAGTGTAAAATCAGTTTCTGTTTCTAGTTTGTTTATGATTTCTGTGTACAAAAACTCATCACAGTCTTCTTCTTCTTATTCCTCATTCAGCAAAACAACATGAGTGCCCTTTGTTTGGACTTACCTAAGCTCAAAAACTGAACACCACCGTCCTTACAATTACTGTAAGGTGAGAAGGTAATAAGGTTTTACGAAAGATTTTTGACATTAGTACACTGAATTCATAAGCAGATGGATTCTTATTATTCCACCTTTTATTCTGACAATTGAGAACATGTTCTCTAAGATGTATTGATGTACCCTCTTTGTCACCAAGTAATCAGCATCAACAAACGTACCGTTGTTAATGTCCTCGCTTAGTAATAAAACTGCTTTAAGTGTCTGTTCCATTCCTTTGAAATAAAAATTTGTGGGTACATTTGAAAAATTTTGCATCGCTTGCAAGTATATTACAAAATATTTTATCTATTGGTATGCAGCATTTCCAACAGTAACTCCACGTTGAAGCTCATTTTTGTCGTATTATGAGCCACTGTTCATGCAGTCAAAGGTATTGCTTAATGCCAGCGTAAAGGCTTGCGTTGCTTGAGCGTGTTGCGAAGTAAATTTTAAACAATTCAGGTGTTGAGCTGTTTGTATGGACGCAGCAGATGTCCTGCTAAATATTTGAGTCGCTAGACGTACGCTAATTTGTTCAAAAGCATTAGGAGCTGTATGTGAGCTAGTAAACTTTAAACAAGGTTTGGCAACGTTGTCGGTCTCTAAATTATATATTTCTCTGAAGACATGGAAAGAAACTAAACCATCGGGGGTGTTCAGATCCGATTTGAGTAACAGATTGCGCACTGATTTAAGTAAATGAGGAAAATCGTAGACAGTATATTTTTTGTTTTCAAATGTCGTAAATGGGTTTTTTTCAGTCACAGTCAAAAGTTGATACGCTTTCCTGTTGTTTGAACCCTGGTCACAAACAACAGCGCATACTTGAAGACCAAGATCCTTGCATATTTCAAAATTCTTTTTAATGAACTGTTTTAAGTCATTCCCTTTTATTCCATTTTCTGAAACAAAATAGTTAACAACGCTTTAACCATAAATACACAAATTTCATTAGCATTCGATTTTTTTCTTGCTGAACCTAAATCTTCGAATCCATCAATTAAGTCGTTGGCAGCGTTGTAGGTCAAATTTCGGCGGATTCGAATCGCATCAAAAACTATCACCACATACTTTTGACGATGACTCATTGATGCAATTTTTGATTTCAATATATTTTGAGCCATGTTTTGGTACCCAGGCTGTAGACCTTTCACAGAAGCCCAACGATATACTGAAGCTATATGAGGAAGTCGAAAGTCCAACCCATCGCGTAGAAATGTATATGTATTTTGCGAGTGATAAAAAACATTTTGTGCAAGTTCTTTTTCTACTGGGCTATACAAATTTGATTTAGACAGCCCCATCAACATAAAACAAAATAAATTAGACTACTCTGACATATCCATGCTCTTAATTTGGGATACCAAACCTGAATACCTATTTTGTTTCTTTATTTTTAATGTAGAATGAGCTCTGTTCTTTAATATAAGTTTTTGCTTTAAAGTTTTAATTTTCAAACTGAAAGAAGCAAAATACCTTTTTTTAGTTGAAAAATGTTTTTTTCCCACTTCTCGATTGATTGCATTTCAAGCAGCCTAGATCTGAACTTGAACTTCTTCTTTTCTTACTATTCGAAGAAGAAAGATTTTCTAATTCTTCAAATTGATCAATATGATTTTGCAATTTGTGTGTGGGAACTGCATCTCTTTTTAGCATTTTCCTGCACACAAACTCACTCCAAAAATTATTTTGGCAAACAAAAAAAATCTTATCGCCATTAAAACTACATGCTTTTTTCATAAATTATTTAAAATTTAACTTTCTTCTCTCCTAGGGACATGCAAACATTTTTAAATTAGGAAAACCCCTTCTCGATTTCTTGCATGTTGTGCAAGAAACTCCTGATTTCCTTTTATTATTCATTTGTTATTTTTCTTTAAAACCAAGCAACCAAGCGCTGTCGCAATTCGATCTCAAATAAATGATACACATAATTTTTAACCTGCGATGACATAAATTTCAAACTCATGTATTTACCAAAAGAAACAAGAAATACGCATCTAGACAAGTACATAAATGCCATGCAACCCTTCTAAGACAACACGACGCGACGTAAGATACACACAAGCCATGAAAATGACACGATCGCTATTGAATCATACCATACCATCAGTTTGTTGTATGTACATAGATATTGTTCTTTAACAGAAAATGGTTTTTGTATGACAGAAGTTTGCTTTGGTGTTTCTACGACACACTGAAGGCAAGACTATTGCATGGTCTTGCAACATAATTTTATTTCGTTTGGTCTGAAAGAGTTCGATTAATCTCCTTTACTAGGGTGGCAACCAAGATCGATCGAGCCCACGAGTAAATCCCAGTCGATTGCAAATCGGACATTTTTTTTGTACTGGATGCGATGTCTACGTAACTATATTATCTGTAGTGCTACTCAGCTCACAACCGTTTGAGCATGGTATACATACAAGATCGATCGAACTGGGACCCACGAGTAAATCCCAGTCGATTGAAAATTGGCCATTTTTTTTATACTGGATGCGATATCTATCACCCTTATCGTGGAATCCGCCGGGGGGAATTATTCACCGAAAAAAATATTTCGGTATCGTCAAATCCGCAAAGCGAACAGTTCCCCGTGTCGGTAATGTGAACGAGTTCCACTGCATCGTGGAAAACGTTCGGATCGAATCTCCCCATACATTTCACACCCGCAGCTATTTCATTGCGGATTTGGTTGTTAGTGTATGAAATCTTACGTTGCTTCTGGTAGTTCCATTATATTTTCCGTGTTTGCTCTTAATTGAGAGTGCCTCCTCCTGTGTGAAGATGATCTTTCATGAAAAACCAATGAAACGCTATCTATTTTCGCACAAAATTAATTTTTTGTTTCCCAATTGGATTTTCACAAAGCACACATGTGTTTCAAACGAGCTGTCACAACAGAACTTCCTAATCGACAACAGTGGTCGGTAAGGAAGATTATCCGACGGATTCCACGATAGTGTTTTTATGTTCACGTGAAACGAATAGGTGAACTTAAACTCAGATCCGACGGATTCCACGATAGGGGTGTATGTAACTATATTATCTGTGATCATACATTAGTTTCATGGAGGAGTATAAAGCATTGGGTCACATGACACTCATTTCTAAAGACGAAATTCCAGAAACACATTACGTCATACCTCATCATTGCGTCATGAAGGCCGAAAGTTCATCAACAAAGCTGCGGGTTGTTTTCGATGCGTCAGCAAAGACAACATCTGGCCATTCACTCAATGATATACTCATGGTCGGTCCAACTGTACAACCAGACTTATTTTCAATAGTTTTGAAGTTCAGGACACATAAATATGTCTTTACGGGAGACATAGCTAAGATGTATCGTCAGGTTTTAGTAAGCCAGGAAGATCGACTCGTTCAACTTATCTTTTGGAGATCAAATCCTGACACCCCATTGCAGTTGTACCAGTTGAACACCGTCACTTATGGAACAGCGTCTGCTTCTTACCTAGCAACTAGATGTCTTGTGAAGCTAGCAGAAGACAATAAAGAAGTCTTTCACAGATCAGCTGAAGTCATTAAAAATAATGTGTACGTGGATGATTGTTTAGCTGGATCAGAGACTATTGAGGATGCTCAAGCATTGCTAAATGAGACAATTTGCTTACTCAAGGCAGGTAATTTTGAATTGAAAAAGTTTTGCTCAAATAGTTCAATGGTTTTAGAAGGAACCTCGCCCGAAGATAGAGAGAAGTTAGTTACCTTTCATCATTCCGAGGTGATAAAAACATTGGGATTAATATGGGATCCCTCGCAAGATGTCTTTAAATTTAGCTTCAATGAAGAAAAAGTAATTAAGCTGAACACTCAAATATCGAAGCGGACGGTGCTGGCTGATCTTGCACGACTTTTTGACCCTCTAGGTCTAGTCGGGCCAGTGATTCTTCTTGGCAAACTTTTCCTACAAGAGTTGTGGAAAACCAAGTTGGCTTGGGATGAAACTCTTCCAATCGAACAAGGTTAAAAAATGGATTAATTACCTTGATCAATTTTCAAACATGAAGAAGACAAGCATTCCACGATACGTGCTGCGTCCATCGGCTAGGATAATTGAACTTCATGCTTTTTCCGACAGCAGTTTAGGCGCATATGGATTATGCGTGTACTTAAAGTCAACTGATGAAAGCAACGAAAACCTTTGCCAGCTTCTCTGTTCTAAATCACGAGTTGCACCATTAAAAACTGTGAGTATTGCTCGCCTAGAATTACAAGCAGCAGTACTATTGGTGGAATTAGCAGAAAGGATTATCCAAATACTGCCAAAGAAAATTGATAAAGTATGTTTTTACACAGACTCAACAACAGTATTAGCCTGGCTAATATCACCTTCTTATACATGGGAAACGTATGTTGCGAATAGAGTAGCAAAAATCCAATCAGCTTCAGAGTTCCATCAGTGGAAATATATCAAAGGCGTCCTCAATCCTGCCGATTTAGTATCCAGAGGATCAAGCCTAGAAGCACTTTTAGCATCATCAATATGGTTCGAGGGTCCTAAATTTCTTAGAGATGGTGAAAATATTTGGGCTAAAAATTACACTCTACCAGATTCGATTCCAGAACGCCGTAAAAAGAAATCGGTTCTAACAACATCCATAAAAGGCGATCCCAATTTTTTCGGAAATATCAAACATAGGAATTCATTTTTTACGTTAACAAAAATATTCTCATTTTGCTTTAGATTCGTTAACGATTCAAGAAAACCAAGGGTACTGAGAAACACAGGTCAGTTAACTCTTGAAGAACTAAAAGAAGGAACCCGTTGGTTACTTGTGTACACACAAAAGGTGTCGTTTCCAGAGGACTACCGTGCTTTGGAAGAGAATAAATCCGTAAGCAGAAAATCAAAGATATCATCTCTTTCTCCATATTTTGATGCCAGAACAAAACTTATTCGGGTTGGAGGGAGGTTGGCAAACGCAACAATTTTGCCAGATGCCAAGCATCAAATCTTAATTCCAAAAAATAATATTATAACTAAAATGATTTTAACGTATCTACATCAAAAATACATGCACGCATCGCATAGGGCGCTAGTTTCACTTTCCAGACAGCAATATTGGATCTTGGGTGTTGGAAACGCAGCCCGACAAGTAATCATCAAATGCATCAAATGCTTTAGATCAAGGCCAACATCTATTGATTAGCTGATGGGAAACATGCCCCCGGAAAGGGTAACTCCAGCGCGACCTTTCTATCATTCAGGAGTAGACTTTTGCGGACCTATAAAAACTCATTTCAAGGTTAGAGGTAAGACTCCTACTAAGACATATATAGCAGTATTTGTTTGCTTCTCTACTAAAGCCGTACATATAGAGGTAGTAGGTGATTTGTCATCCGAAGCATTCATTTATGCTTTAAAAAGGTTTATAGGCAGGCGAGGCCTTTGCCATACGATATTTTGTGATAATGCCACGAATTTTGTTGGCGCAAAAAATGAATTATCAGAGCTAACGAAGATTTTCAATTCAGAGAGACTACAGTCAACGATTCATTCGACATGCCTTGAAAATGGAATCAAGTGGAAAAACATACCACCTCGATCGCCTCATTTTGGAGGGCTCTGGGAAGCGGCTGTTAAATCAGCAAAAATAATTCTCGTCCGTCACCTCGGAGAAGCATCATTGACGTATGAACAATTGCTTACTGTGGTCATACAAATAGAAGCAATTCTGAATTCCCGCCCTTTGACTCCCATATCATCCGATCCAAATGATTTGGAGGCATCAACACCTGGTCATTTTTTAATTGGAAGTCCGTTAACAGCCTTCGCCGAACCAGATGTTACAGAATGCAAAATGAGCAGCCTCAACAAGTTCCGGCAAATACAACACATTCAACAAGTGGAAAACTGAGTCTGAGAACCTTAAGCCGGACACACTGGTTCTCATCAAGGATGCCAATACTCCTCCAATGCGTTGGAAATTGGGACGTGTTGTCGAGATCTTTAAGGGCAGCGATAATAAAGTACGCGTAGCTAATATCAAAACACAAAATGGAACATACCAACGAGCGATTCACAATCTTTGTCCGCTTCCAATAGATGAACCCGATAAACAAAAGGAAGTTCCAACCTCCATCGTACAAAGGAACAGGAGAAATCTAAGACCTAAAAAACCCAAAAAGGTGTCATTGCTCTCAGCGGCGCTTCTAGTACTCCTATTGTTACCAGCTTCTCTATGTCAAACACACAAGGAAGTTAACGTGAAAGAACTTGATGACGGTGTTGGCATTTACTTTGAAGATATTGGTAGGGTTCGAACAGTAAACACTTATTGGAAGATCTTTATACACTACAATATGTCCACGTATTGGCAAGAGTTCGGCGGGCTGAAATCATATTTTAACCGTATGGAAGAAATGTGCACACAAAATCTATCCAAGCAAAATTACTATGTCCCTATTATAGAAACATTACGAAATAGGATTGCAGTGATCGACCATAATAATGAATTACTTCACAATTACCACGCCCCAAAATTTGAAAAAACCAGAGCAGCAAGATCTCCATTCGATATTGTTGGGACATTAGCGCATAGCTTGTTTGGTATCCTTGATCAAGAAAATGCGAATAAAGTACAACATCAAATTGATAATGCTTATAAAAATGAAAAACGTTTGAGTGAACTTATAAGAAAACAAAGTTCCATTACAGATGCAACTTTAAACATTTTGAAGCGGAATCACATTCAAATTCAAGATCAATTTAAAACTCTTAATGATTACCTCTCAAAGACAATCGGAATCATTAATGAAAAACAAAAGGCAAACGAGGCAATACAGAATCTGTCATCAATGACATCGTACTTGATTCTAGTTCTTACCAACTTCGAACATGTGCAAGAAATCTTGTTAGATGTCCTACTGGATTTAAACCATGCAAAGATAAATCCACAACTTATAACCCCGAAGCAACTCAGTCAGCAGCTTCGGTTGGTAAGGAACAATCTGCCTTCATATTTATCATTGCCAGAGGGGTCAGTTATAGACATGTATAAAATGTCATCCGTAAGAGGGCGTAGCTTGAACCACTCCATTGTGTTTGAAATGCTATTACCACTAACAAATACGGAAGAATTTCAACTTTTCAACCTCATAACTGTTCCTATAATTCACAGAAACAAGACGTACATTGTAGAAAAATCCGCTCCGTACTTAGCTGTTTTATTGGCGAGGGATCGATACTTTTTAATGAACGAACTAGAGATGGTTTCATGCAAACCTTTCATGCCGACTAAGTACATGTGCAGCCAGGTTCATCCAACTCTCATTCAACAAGGAAATCCAGATAACTGCGAAATGGCACTATTGAACCATAATCAAGGCAGCTTAAATGAGTGCACATTGAAGACAACACCGATTCAAAATCAATGGAAAAGACTTAAGGCTTCTAACAGTTGGATCTTCTCCATAACATCAAAGGTTTCTGGACATCTGATTTGCAGTGGTAAAAGTAACGCCATAACATTATCCGGAAAGCCGTCAATACCCGGTCACTGTGAGGTATCCAAGATATGAGGCTTCTTCGAGCTGCTGGAGTTAGCACCAGTCCTACTCCGGACGCCAGAGTAGAGCAGGACAGTGCTTTTTGTTAGGGAGATGTATTCCCCAGTATCGAACCATCTTGTCTCGCTCAGCCCTGAGATGTCTATTTTATACCGTGCGAATTCTCGTTCCATTTGGAGGAATCTGGCGTTATATGGCCCTTCCTGGAGTGAGTCCAGGAGGGTCTTAACGTTCCAGAATCCGATCGTTGTCCATGTTCGATAGTGCCAGATAGCACCACGAGGAGGTGGGAGTAGGACTTACTAACAGAGAAATACTGTGCAGTAGTGACTCTGGACATGAAAAACGCCTTTAAGTCGGCAAAATCGTCGTTCATAAGGATATCGATAGCCAGAATGGGGACTCCACTACCATTGTATATATGTGCATCTAATAGTATTCTGATCAGACGAAATTTATTCTTACCGTCAGTATTCGCTAGGTGGTGTGTGCTTGCTTCTCACAGAAAAGTATACATCGAAACCGAAATGACAATGCACAAAGAAGGCGAGAAAATAAACAAAAAATTCTCTACGAGGTAGTGCACATATGGTACATATGTATGAACGTATGAACGTACTGGTGTGGGTATAACTGTTTTTTTTTTTTTTTTTTTTTTTTTTTTTTTTTTGGGAGGGGTAATCTTCAAAAGACGAAACTCAGTACGTCCTGAGTAACAGTGTGGGACTCTTACCCACTAAACCCCCCTCCCACGACCGCCTCATTCCCCGCGGTACTGCCGTCAAGCATTTCATCGCGGGGGGGTTTTAGTCTGATGTATTCGACTAGTGCATGTTTGCATTATCCTGCTCAGCATTGATTGTATTGCCGGTCTGATTCTTTCCTTTCTCTTTCTAGGGTTCTTATAATCTTCATTATGCGCATTGTGCTCCCAGCGACTGCGTCCCATGCCTCCTGGCTTTTGAGCATTTCGCCAACGATGTTTTCTGGCGTCAGTGGGTGGCCGAGTTCACTCCTTAGTGCACTCCTTTCGTCGAGGAATCTTGGGCATTCAAAAAATATATGTTCTGCGTTTTCTACGCAGTCAGCGCAATGCGGACAGTAAGGGCTATTGTCGTGTTTATACTTATGTAAGTACGAACGAAAGCATCCATGGCCCGTTAGGAAATGCGTTAAGTAGAACTCAAGTTCTCCATGTTGTCTGTCGAACCATGGCTGGATTTGGTGTATGAGCCTATGGGTCCACCTGCCTTTCTCAGAAGCATTCCAGCGTTCTTGCCATTCTCTTAGGCTTTCTGCTCTATAGAGCCGGTTTTCGCTGGCCTCGTTTCTTTCTCTTCTTGCGCAGTACTGACGTTGCTGTTCTACTGCCAGGATATCTATTGGGAGCATTCTCGCTACCACGCAAGCTGCATCGCTAGAAGTAGTGCGAAATGCGCAGCTAGCTCTCAATGCACATATTCGATACACAGATGTGATATGTGATCTGTATGTTTTAATTGCCATGGCCCCGGCCCAAATTGGTGCGGCGTATAGGATTATAGACGTAACCACTCTAGCCAGCAGTAACCTACGGCTATGTCTTGGTCCTCCTATGTTGGTCATGATACGCGCGAGTGCGGCAGGTGATCTCTAAATGAAAGTCTCGTATCTATCATGACACCTAGGTATTTTATATGCGGTTTAGATGTTATTTCATGGCCGCCGACTATAATGGTGAGAGTTTCTACCTTCTTTCTACTACTTATCAGGACTGCTTCAGTTTTATGCTCCGCCAGTGTTAGACCAACTGAGGTGAGCCATTTTCGTATTATCCTTATTGTCGCATTGCTTATCTGTTCCACCTCCTCCAACAGTTTAGCAGTGACAATAATGGCGATATCATCAGCAAATCCCACTATTTTTGTTTCTGCGGGTATAGGAAGTCGCAGTATACCGTCATACATAATATTACAGAGCAAAGGGCCAAGGACTGAGCCCTGTGGTACTCCGCCTGTGATCTTATATTCCTTGGGACCGCGGTCTGTATTGTATACCAAGATTCTCCACCTGAAGTAGTCAACAATAACGTCTATGAGGTATTGTGGAACTCTCATCCTTCTGAGCGCTTGTAAGATGTGACTCCAATTTGCCGTATTGAAGGCGTTTTTTATGTCAAGAGTTATAACCAAGCAGTACTTTTTGGAACCGCCTCTCCATCTTCTTCCCTGTATAGCCTCTTGTGCCGTTTTAACTACCACATTGATTGCATCTGTTGTTGAGCGCGCTTTTTGAAAACCGTATTGGTGTTCTGAAAGACCTCCAGGTTCTTGAATTGCTGCCTCTACCCTGTTACAGATGATTCGCTCCAATATTTTGCCAGCCGTATCTAACATACAGAGCGGGCGGTATGATGAAGGTTCATTTGGTGGTTTCTTACCTTTGGGAAGAAGTACTAGGTTTTGCCGTTTCCACTGATCCGGGAAGACTCCTTCCTTCAGGCACGAGTTGTAAATGTTAATAAACATTTCTGGGCTTACTTTTATAGCTGTCTTGAGTGCTATATTTGGGATACCATCTGATCCAGGTGCTTTTTATCTCCAATTTTATTGCAAATCTCGATTATTTCTTCTTTGGTTACCTCTCGGATTGTTGGTGCCTCTACTATTGGATCATCCGAGAATGCGTTCTCTTGTTGCTGAAGAAATAGTCCGACCACGATGTTGTGTAAGAACTCTGGGCAGGTGGAAATCTGTGGCTGGCACCTTTTCAATTTTTTCATGAAGGTTTGGTAGGCTTTGTCCCAAGGATTTTCGTCAGCTTCATCACACAGCTCGGCGAAACACTTCCGTTTGCTCTTTAGTATGGCTATTTTTAGTTCCTTTCGAGCCACCCTGTAGTCTTCTTGTAGTTCACTGGAGACGCCCTTCTCGCTCGATGACACTTGGTACGTAGCTGCGCGATTTCTTCATTCCACCAGTAGGCTGGGGGACGATGTTCCATAGCCTTTCTTCTCCTCATTGTGGCGTCACATGCCCGTGTAACCTCATTTATGGCCTGCATTGCTTTACTGCCCGCACGACCCGTCAGTACTGCGTTTCTGTTGAAGATACATGTGAATGCTTCCACGTCGAAAGAGTCTGATTTCCAGCCTTTTTTCTGGGGTAGCCTGGCTAGCGGTGTTTGTCTTCTTGCTTCCGGCAGTACTTCACATATTATCGCCTGGTGGTCGCTATGAGTATAGAGGTCACTGACTTCCCACTTTGTTCTTCCTATCAAGGAGCTACTTACGTATGTGATGTCTATAATAGAAGCGCCGCTTCCTCTGCAAAACGTGGGTTTATTTCCGCTGTTTACTAGTACCACGTCTAGGGCTGTAAAAGCCTCCAGTAGGGATCTTCGTCGTCTGTTTGTTTCTTTGCATCCCCATTCAGCGGCCCATGCATTAAAGTCGCCAGCAATGATCGCCGGTTTTCGATCTAAAGCATCGTTTACGAGTTTGTCCAGCAGCTCTTCGAACTCTGCTATCGAGAGGCTTGGTGGTGCATAGCAGCTATAAATATATATTCCGTCGATTTTTGCCCATATAAAACCATCTCCTGATGTTGGCATTCTCTCTTGGAAGGCGGTTTTCCCACAGGTCCATATGGCCGCTTTTCCCGTAGTGTCCGTTATCCACGCGTTTGCATCGAATTCTTTGTAGGGCTCACTAAGGATTACTACGTCTACTTTTTGTTCGCGCACGGATTGTATGAGGAGATCGTTCGCAGCTTCGCAGTGATTGAGGTTGAGCTGTTTTATCTTCATATAAGGTGTTTTAGGTCTCTCAAGGCTTTTTGGAAGACTGGGCATTTGCCGCTTCCTGTGACATATTTGCTATTTGTGTCCTTTTTGTCACAACACAGCAGGCATTTTGGCTCTAGGGCACAAGATTTTGCGGTGTGTCCACTCGCACCACATCTAATACACTGGTCAGAATAATCCACCGCACTTTTGCATGCTCTGGCAGTATGTCCGAAGTCCATACATTTGTAGCATTTTGTTGGAGTGATTTTTCCCCGTATTCGGCAGACCACCCAGCCAATGCGCACTTTGCTGGCAGTCATCAGCCTCTCAGCGACTTCCGCTGGCAGGCTCACTGTCGCTATCTGTGTGCCTAAGTAAGCTTTTCGCAGAGACTTTATGGCACTTGTTCCGACATGGTACTCTTTGGATCCCTCTAATTGCTTGGTTAGGGCTTCGCAGATCACCTCCTTCGTTGTGATTCCGTCCAGATCTTTGACTTCTATGAGTACCTCGTGCGTTAGGGTTTTCACTTCCGCTTCTGTTCCCAAGGCCTTTTCCACGGATGCATGAAGCTTGGTCGTTTCCGTTGTTGGGAGGCTCCTTAGTTTTAAGAGTAGGTCTCCTTTGGCCGTCCTCCTGATTTGGTTGACCTTTTGGCCGAGCTCTCTCAATTCAGGGTTGTCCTTTACCTTGTGCAGCATTTCTGCATAAGAGAGACCATCCTTAGCTTTAATCACTAAAGCATCTGCGCGCGCTTTCAGCCTTTTTTTGGTACTTCCTCTTGGCTTTTCCCACTTCTCGGCTTTCGTGTTATGGGTTTCCACCTGGACGGGTTTTTCTTTTCCTATCGGGACCACGGTCTTTTTCTTCTTCGCGGCTGGGAGCTGCTGGCTCGTAATTTTGCTTTCCCGCCTGCGTTTGGGCGTTTGTGGTCGTATCTCACAGCTATCTACCGCAGGCTTTGACGCCTCAGTGGTCTTCAGTACTGCTGCTCGGTAGTTGAGCGGTTTTGACTGTATGGTTTGTGTAGTCTTATCCTGCCTTTCAACGTGTAAATGTTCTTGTCGTTCGTTTTCAGGGTCCAATGCCTTTTCATACGTGGTACGAATAGAACTCACCAGTTTACGAATCTCGTGATGCACGTTGTTCTTATCCTTGATGAATTCAGCAAGTTCGGCTATTTTTTTGCCCAGTACAGTCATCGTATCACACTTGCCTATCTCTTCATTGGAGCGTGGGTTGTTTTGAACCTCAGCTAAAGCTATGGTAGCAGTATCCACGCGTACGATTTGGGGCGATATTATCGCCGCCTGTTCCTTTTCAAGCGGAGTATCAACTGGCGATCGAGCCAATAGTGCTCCCCTTCGAAATGGGTCTTCTATGGTTGGGGTTTTTGGCTCCCCATTTTTTTGGTTTTTTTCCGTTTCTTTTGTTATTTTTATTTGATTTATTTTGGTTTGTTTAAGTTTGTTCATTTTGAATCCCACGAGTAAGGGGGAATTGATGTCGACCACGCTATAGCCCCCTGTAGCGTGGTAAGGCTTTATTTCAACCAGAGGTCACCAGGTATCTGGAGGGCTCCGTTAGAGATGCTGTATTGATTTTACATCCCCAGGCTGGCTGGGTGTCCGTGCAAGGCACGGGCCCCCTGGCTGGTCCGAGCAAGGCTCGGGCCGGCTATCAGTCCGCGCAAGGCACGGGCTGACTGGCTATGTCCGTGCAGGGCACGGGCTGGCTGGGTGACCGTGCAAGGCACGGGCCCCCTGGCTGGTCCGAGCAAGGCTCGGGCCGGCTATCAGTCCGTGCAAGGCACGGGCTGACTGGCTATGTCCGTGCAGGGCACGGGCTGGCTGGGTGTCCGTGCAGGGCACGGGCCCCCTGGCTGGTCCGTGCAAGGCACGGGCTGACTGGCGAGTCCGGACAGAGTCCGGGCTGCTTCTCAGGAAGGGGAGCCAAGCGTAAGCTTGGAGCGGGAAAGGCTGGCGGTAACACTCCGCTAAATGCCGGTCTGGGGAATTTGTCCCAAAGGAATGGGGACACTTATCAAGGGACGGCTGCTGTGGTCAAAATGGACCCTTAGCTGAATACCCACTCACTGGGGTGAAGGCACGAAAACCAGAAAACCAAATGGGTGACCGAATTCGGGGGAGAGTCTGTTCCACGTACACTGGATTGGTACCCTTATCACCACTGAGCAGACTCTGCCAACTGCCACTTACGTTCTCTTACTTGTGGAATATCCTTGCAAGAACGAAGTGTGACTTTTTAAAACTCCTTCGCGTTTTGTTGTTGTTTGCGACTCGTTGACTTTCTGGCTTTCTTTTATATTGGCGTGCCTTAGGGTATACCATACTTCCTTATAAGTGGGTCGGCTTTGTAGAGGTGCCCGAAAGTATGCAACCCTTTTGGTGGCATGGGTCGTCCTCTGCCAAAACACCTGGCTGTATACCCTGTTTTCTCTCTCGGTTGATAATTGAAGGTAGGGAAACATGTCACTTCGTTACAGTATCTACGAATATGTATGTACAAGTACATGTACCATATATGGTATGCATTTGCAAAAAAATATTTAAAACATATTCTAACGTTTTGTACCCCAATTAGAAATTTATTTTTTATTACATATTTACAAACACTGAATTAAATATGGGTTATAACGACATATTTCTTAAAACGACAATTTTTTTCACCTTCTGGAATAAAATATCGGCTACCAATACTAATAATGCCTAACATATTAATGTGGCTTAGTATATACATATATATAGATACAATGTATATATAGGTATATGCATGTATTCTTTTACACTTCACCCAGTGGGGTAGAATACTAGTTGTGTTTTTTAATTTGGGTGTCCCCGGTAGGCCTGTGTCTCGTTCTATTACTATAATACTTCATAAATTATATTATTGCAATGAATGGATGCATTACACATGTATTTCAAAAATAAGTGATAATTATATTATTGCTATATAATTATGTTTATATAACATATATACGTGAGTTGTGATTCAAGGTTTTATAAGTGTTTCATGCTTTTCACTCCATCAAGGTCGTAATTCATTTTCTTTATTGAAAGCTCTTTCTTGCAGCTTTGTTTTTTTTACGTTTTGATTTGTCAATTCTTTGATTTCGTCATCCAAATCTTGTTTGTACTCAATTTTGGTCACAAGGTCTTCTTTCAAGATATCTACTTTCATTGGAGTTTCAACGTCATAGTCATCGAATTCTACTTCATCGCACTCTGCTTCATTCAGCAATGATTCAGTTCCAGGGTTATCATAACCTAAATGTTCAGCGGATTTAAGGTT
The DNA here is from genome assembly GCA_945910035.1 of Brachypalpus laphriformis. Taxonomy (NCBI): domain Eukaryota; kingdom Metazoa; phylum Arthropoda; class Insecta; order Diptera; family Syrphidae; genus Brachypalpus; species Brachypalpus laphriformis. Next base: position 57,848,350 of record OX246755.1, read on the forward strand.
CTGAAAAATGATTTGCTTATGATTTCTTAACACAAACTAGTAAAGCAATATGGTTTTTAATACTACGTAATGTGTCACTATAGTGGTTTAAAAGTTGTCGATGCTTGAAGTCAATGCATAGCTATATAAGTTAGCAAATAAACAATTTATATTGCTTATGAAAGTTGCCGTTGATATAACTACTTTTCTATCAGCATCCGTTTTATAGCAGTTTGTTGCAATAGCATTAAAAATTCCAGTTGAAACATTTCCGATAAAAACCTGCGTGGCCAACTTAACGGACAATTGTTCAAAGGTATCTGGGCTTTTATGGCTCTTTGTTAGTTTGAAACAAACTTGAGATATATTCTTTGAATCCTCTTCAAACAATCTTACAATGATTCTCCATGAAGCCAAGTCCTCAGAAATTTTAATATTATTTTTAAATTAACAATTTCGTACGTTCTGGTAATACAATTGTATTAAAGAAAACTCTCTTGTCTTCAATTTGAAAAAATGGCTCATTCTCATGTGCTCACAGCATTTTGTATGCATTTCTATTATTACTGCCTAGATAAAAGAATACAGAAATAACAATCAGGTATGAGAACTTGTACATCCCACAAAATAAAAACTACCAGAGCTAAGGAAAACGCTTAATATGACTCGAGCTGTAAAGAAACTATTAGGCTAAAGGGATTAGGTTTTCGGTCTTACAAGACGCCCACATTAACCCTGTTAAATTCTCTCACGACCAAAAGTACACCTGTACTTGAGAGCGTAGAACACTCCATGTCCATTTTCTCTTTCGTACAGTTGCAGGAGTATTTTCTGATCTTACAAACACAAATCCGCTGGTACATGCATATGCTCTTCCGAACTGTATTTTTCCTCTCCATCATAACCTACAGAAATTTATTACCAGTGTGCATCGATACCTCCTTTCCGTTTTATAGCCTTATCTCATTGTTTTCGTATGAAAACGATAGTGTCGCACAAGGAAATTCTTTTGTAATTATCCGTTGGAGAATATACCACTCGAAAAATACCACTTGGATCCAGTTTAATAAAACACCCGTATCTATCCACGTTATAAAACCAGTAAGTGCGTTTATTCAATTCGACTCATATTTATAATGTATGAACTTTGAGTTATTGAGCATTAACATTACTTCTTTGTGTTTAGTATATGGTATAATAAAATTCATTTAAGTTACTAATACAGGCACATATCTGTTTAGAAATATTACTATTAATTTTGACATTTAGTGTGGGCATTGTTTAGGTTAGTTTATTTAAAGATTCTTAGTTCTTCTATGTTAGTTATTGTATTGGTTTTTTGTTGAAATATATTTAGTCGCCAACACTCATTAATGCTCACGCTGCTCGTACATACATATGTTTTCAAACAATACATACAAAATGGGAAGTCAGTGCGAGTGAATTGTAAAACAAAAATCTTAGTCGTTAGAACCATAAAAAGAAAAACGTATGTACATACATAAACGTATGTACATACACATGTAGATACAAAGCTGCGAACAATATATAAGGTAACACGGCACATTCTATTTTCGCATTGTTAACACAGCACATTCCACACATGCATCCAAAGCCGCTCCCATGGAACACAGATATTCTACACCTGCATGCGCAACATCTTGTCATGCACCCAGAAGCTGTTCCCACGGAAGACGGTCACCCTTCACCTCGACACCCAACATTCTTTTTATCCACTTGCACACGCTCCGGGCTCATGATGCTGACACCGCGTCCGAAGCACATCCGACGTTAGCACGTATTGTCAGGTGACTTGATTGTTTGTGAGTAGTTTTTTGGTTACTTTATTGTTTGTGAGTAGTTTTTAAGTCAGTTTAATTTTGATATTCGGAAATAAAGGAGCTAAGCTCCCAAAAATATATTTTTCTAAATTAATTGCTAGTTTTATTTAATTGGCGCCCGAGCAGGGACCCAGGTTCCAAACTATACTAACTGCTATCGCGTATTAACGGAAAAAACCTCGACGTCAAGTAACGTGCAAAACGCATAAGACCTCAAGTAGCTCGCCGCGTAAAAGTGCAGTGAAGGTGCATTGGGAAAAAAAGGCGAACTGAAACGCGCAAAACGCATAAGACCTCAAGTAGCTCGCCGCGTAAAAATACAGTGAAAGTGCAGTGAAAAAAAAGAAACCTGGGTCTCTTGAACAATAGTGTAGAGAAAAGAAGCCCCCTAGTAGCCGGGGTAGTCAACATAAACCGGAGCAACAGGAGGTAGCCCACGTCTACCAGCAGCTCTACCACACTCCCATCCAGGAAACGACGAGATGAACCTTGTCGTATTTAGTATTGTAAGTTTAGGATTAGAAAAATCATTGTTTATGAAAAAGTGAAAACGAAAGAAAAGTGAAACCATATGAATTAAAAATTTGAAAAGAAATGGAAAAGTGGAAAATATTTAAAACGAAGAAAACGAAAAATTTAAATAAATACATATCTTTATAATATATACATTAAGGTTAACCATACTGAGTTAAACCATTGTAGGTTATCTTAAACCTAACTAAAATCAGTTTTAGATAAGTTAAAGCAAACTTCTTTTTTTATTATTATTTTATTCATTGGGAAGCTTTATTATCGAACGAAAAAAAAGAGAAGTTTAATAAAAGAAAACATATTAACCATATTTAAAGTCAGACGTGTCAAGTTTAGTTCGCCTCAAATTTCCTCAACTCTAAATATCCCAAAATGCCCGAGCTTCGTTCAGGTTTTTTTTTTACCAGAATAACCAGAATATTACCAGAATGAGAACAGCTCGTTCCAATCCACAATATCTCATACGGATGCAAACCGGGATGTGTTATCAACTCCCGCTTTGGAAGCTCTAATTTCATCTATAGTAAATCGGGTCCTAGAGACCTAGATGCCGTCCATTGTGCACAATTGCTTAAACCCCAATTCTGATAATTTCGCTGGTACAGACCAGGCAATTGCCGGTGAGCACAGAAATCGATTGGATGACATGGACAGAATTCCAGATATAGTCCGATGCCTTGGACAATTTTCCGGTGATCTGGGAGAGTGTCGAGCGCATCCTTGGTATCTATGAACCCCTGAAAGGTACACCGAAGTACTACGGGATTCTAAGTGTGATACGCAATAAAGTATAGGACAAACTACACGTATGCCTATAATAATCAAGCAGCTCCTAGGAGATCCCAACCGCCTTTACTTCGTGCTGCGCCACCGCGCGATCCGTATCAGAACCAACCTAATACCGCATTTCGTAGCCAACCCTTCTTATCTCGATTTAGAAATCAGAACTACAGACCTTCTTTTGTACCACCGATCTTTCCATGCGATTCTAGGCAACGACAGCTGGACAGAGTTGTCAGCAGTTATATATGCAAAGGAATGTTACATGCTCACTCTCGGTGGTCCTTAAATCGGAATTAAACAGATGGAAATGCAGTCAATCAACCCACTAAGCTCAAAAATCAATGCTGTATCTGAAGCTCAACAAATAATTGTTGAATCGCTTGTCAAAGACTACCCCAACCTATTCTCCGAGCCTGATGAAAAGCTAACTCTTACCACAAAGGTGGTAGGCGAAATCCGTACAAACTGTGAGATAGATAGATAGATAGTTTGTTTATTTCGAGATAAAATATTATAAAATGTTGGTTATTACCGCACATTTTATATACAGAGATCTGATACTTATGATTCTTACTACTGAAATATTGTACTCAATCGAACAAAATAGTTGATGACAAAAAAGAAAAATTTTGAAGGAAAACTCGATGAAAACCTTCATTTAATGAAAAAAGACTGTAATATAATAATAAATAAATAAATAAGTAGTTAGTATAACTATTATAAATGTAGACTTTTATATGCATACAAAGATACAAAAAAAAACAAAAAACAAAAAGATGCAAAGGTTTATCGATGAACCAGTATATAAATAAATAAATATATAATTAAATAAATGAATAAATGTATAAATAAGTTAATAAATAAATAAATAAATCAATGAATAAATAAATAAATAAATAAATAAATATATAAATAAATAAATAAGTAAACAAATGAATTAATAGATAAAGAAATATGTGAATAAATATATATGAATAGACAAATAAATAAATACAAAAAGCTAAATATATACATGTAGATATACATAAATACAAACAGATATAAAATATATAAATATATTGTACATAATAAAGCAAACGTAATTTCATAAAAGGCCAGTATATCATTTCAATAAGTTGATTCGTTTACCAAAATGTTGTCAGCAAGGACAGAGCGAGATATAAACCTATTTTTAATTTTTTCAATTTTATCAGAGATCAATTCAACATCCCCTTTTTGATGCAATCTGCATCTTTTTAACATGGGATTTAGCACAGCTCCCCCAGGCTTGACATTCGTAGAGTAAAATTGCCTGAATCGCTACCTTTACAATAATAATTTTATTCTGGTTCGATAGCTTTGACTTTCTGTAAATAAAGGGGTATAACATTTTTATAGCAAAATTAACCTTATTCAGTGTATTTTTTATATGTTCGTTAAATGTTAATCCTGTATCAAGATGAACCCCTAAGTATCTTACTGATGACATCCAGTTAATCGCGGCTCCATTAACTTGCAATTGGTGATTTGGAATACAACACGCTTTTCTTTTCCGTCTGAAAAAGATGGCTTTTACTTTGTCCATGTAAACTTTGATTTTCCATTTTGTATAATAATGGAGGAGTATTTCCACTGCATTATTCAGATTTCTCGCAATATTGAGAGCAAATTCATGCGATGCAAATACAGCCGTGTCATCAGCACAAATAGCCGCCATACAATTAGGAAGGTTAGGAAAATCTGCAGTGTACAGATTATATAAAACAGGGCCTAGAACTGATCCCTGAGGGAGACCTGCACTAACATAAAAACGGTCGGACGGACTGTTGTTCACGAAGACTCTGGCATAACGATTGGACAAAAAACTTTGCACAATTTTACATAGTCCCCGCGTAGGGACGGGTTAAGAATATCACTGCAGCGCCCCCCAACAACTTGCGCTTGTCGTAAAAGGCGACTAAGTGAGCCTTGGGACATATATACTACCTTAAAAATCCTCCCACAAGTGTGCATGTGAATCAGTGGGTTGACATGACTGCAGATCACCGGTCTCATAGAAGAAAGATCAAACAAACAATAATAAAAGAGGAGCATGCACGTAACAAACAACAACCACCATCGCAATATGGTAATATTGCAAAACTGTATCATTATGGTAATACTTGCAAAAAGGAAAGGCACTACCCCGCCAGGCACTACCACTGCTGTTCATGGTACTGATCCTGGACCGAGCAGAAATGTTCGGGTCAGAGCTATACGGATTCCGGGGGCTAGCAAAATAATGAAACAGTTTCGTCAAAATTTAAGGGTCGCGAGTTGGAACGTTGGAAGCATGACCGATCGAATCTACGAGCTGGAAAAGATGATGAATAGAAGGCGGGTGGATATCTTGTGTGTCCAAAAGACGAAATGGAAAAACACCGAAAATCGGCCGCTTTTCTTGGACAAAAGGAGGACAAAAGATTACAAGATGTTCTACTACGGAACGGAATCGGTATCATCCTTGCGGAACAGCTACTTGGTAACGTTTTGAGCATTTCGTTTGATGTCTCTCAAACTAGTAATACAAGGAGAGGTGTGGAATATTGTCAGTGCATATGCTCCCCAAAATGAGTGCAATCAGAGAGATAAAGATGCATTTTGGGTAGATTTCCACAATCTCCTTAAGAACATCCAAACGGAAGAGTGTGTTGGAGGAGATTTGAATGGACATGCCGGGAAGTCAAACGAACACTATGAAGACTGCCATGGAGGACTAGGATATGGCACCAGGAACCTTTCTGGTGAAGACATCGTAAGCATGTGCAAATCACACCGTCTTATCGTGTTAAATACCATGTTCATCAAACAAAGCCGACACCTGATCACTTACAGCAGTGGTGGAGATGAAACTCAGATTGACTACCATTTGGTAGCCAGTTTCATGAAGCCTCGGGTAAAAGATTGCAAAGTGATCCTGGGAGAGGCAATCGCTCGTCAACACCGTCTCCTGCTAACAGAAATTTTTATGAAAACACCAAAGAAAAGCAAACAAACAGGGGTCTCTGAGAAAATCAAGTGGTACAATCTGGACAAAGAAAAAGGCGATGCTTTTGTTTTCGTAATGAAAAATTACTTCTCTCACACCATCAACGGAGCTGAGGATGAAGAGCGCAGAGCACAAAATATGTGGGATTCCCTACAGCGAACTAGCTAAAAGAAGGCCAAGTCACTGCTAGGAGCTTTAAAAGGCCACCATCAAAACGCCAAAGAAACATGGTGGTGGAGTGATGAAGCTAAGAAGGTGATAAATGAGAAGAAAGCGGCTTTCAAAGCTTGGTCAAAGCATTAACAATGCTCATGGCCAGCTTCTTGTGGATGACGACAAAATTCTGCAGAGGTGGCGGCAGTACTGTGAAAAACTTTTAAATGAACAGTTTCCCCCGGCGGAGATGATTAAGGAGAAGAGAAAAGCGCGTAAAAGATGGCAACAAACTCGGGCTCCGCAACATAAAGCACATCTTAACCGTTTGTGCAACTCACTAAAAATTTCTATTAAAGACCTTAAGAATAATGAAATACAAACTTACCTAGAAAGCTTAACGGCAGAAAAAGATTCTAACTATTCGCTTTGTAAGGCTATAAAAGGTATTAAAAAACCTCAAATTCAAGCCGCGCCAATTAGGAAAAATCAAGACGAATGGGCCAGGCATGATAAAGAGAAAGCGCAAGTTTTTGCCGCCCGCCTGGAAGAAACTTTCAAACCGTTTGATGGACAAGCTCTTATTGAAAATGTAAATACGTCGTATATAGACAATAGCGTAATAAGAAATGCAACGCTTACCGGACTTAAGGAAGAAATAAAGAAACTTAAACTTAAGAAAGCTCCTGGATACGACCTAATTACGGGAGAGGTTCTTAAAGCACTACCAAGAAAAGCTCTAATTAAGCTTCTGTTCATTATAAACGCCGCGATTAGACTAGAATATGTTCCCAGTCAATGGAAGTCGCCGAAGTTATAATGGTCCTTAAGCCTGGAAAACCGCCGAATGAAAAAACGTCTTATAGACCGATTTGGCTTCTTCCAATTATATCCAAAGTGTTCGAGAGAATATTGGTTAGGCGAATACAGCCGGTAATAGAAGAAGGGCATCTCATCCCTGATCATCAATTCGGATTCAGAAGTAAGCATTCTACAGTTGAACAAGTACATCGAATAACACATGTAATCGAAAAATCACTTGAAGAAAAAAAGATTTGTTCAAGTGTATTCCTTGACGTTTCTCAAGCCTTTGACAAGGTCTGGCACGGAGGCTTAAAGTTTAAATTACGACAAGTTCTGCCAGAGCACCTATATAATATTTTGAAGAACTACCTTACGAAATAATGGCTGGGGTGCCGCAAGGAAGCGTTCTTGGTCCAGTCTTATATCTATTATACACTCGTGATATACCGCAAGTAGAAGGCACTGAGCTAGCTTCATTTGCCGACGACACTGCTATCTTGACAGTAGGTAAAACGGCCGAAGATACTACAGAAAAACTGCAAGAAGCTTTGGATAGAGTAAATGAATGGACAAAGATTTGGCGAATCGCACTCAACGAGACCAAATATGTTCATGTAAATTTTACTTATAAAAAAATCAATAATTTGCCGATCTTTTCAAACTCGGTTCAAATCCCGTTTGCAAACGAGGCTAAGTATCTTGGAATAACACTTGATACAAAGCTGAAATGGAAAACGCACGTAAAGAAAAAACGCAAAGAATTAGATAATAAATATCCAGAAATGTATTGGTTACTTGGAAAATATTCCAAGCTTAATATATATAACAAACTGCTTTTATATAAGCAGGTGCTAAAGCCTGTATGGACATATGGTATACAACTTTGGGGTTGTACCAAAATAAGTAATATTCAAATTTTGCAAACTTTTGAGAACAAAGTGCTAAGGAGTATTGTTAATGCGCCATGGTATATCCGAAATAGCAATATCCACAGAGATCTTGGCATTAAAACAATCGAAGAAGAAATCAAAAAGTACGCGAGAAAGCATAAAAGTCGACTAGAAAGTCACGCTAATATAACAGTCCTCCAAGTTTTGGAAGAAAGAAATTTACTGCGTCGTCTACAAAGAACCAAACCTTTAGACTTAGCGCGTTAAGTAACCGCGTCTAAACTGCGGAGCTGGCAGGAACTTCTAATGGGAAGGTACCTGCAAAACGTCATTATTTCGCGAAACGAAAACTACCGGATAAGTCGAATACTTAGTTGTAGTAAAAATAAAAACAAGTTTGTGTTGAAGGGAGGTTTTTTAGTGGGTAAGAATCCCACACTACCATGAGCACGCGCTGTCGATCCTCATAGTGTCTTGTTGAAGATTTTCACCTACCCTCGGAAAAAAAAAAAAAAAAAAGTTTCCCCGGCTATACTTTCCAAGAGCCACCCCTAACTGTGAAGAAATACCCGACATTACAGTGGGAGAAGTTAGTGAGGCGGTCAAATACTCCAAGCAACGAAAAGCGGTTGGGCCAGTCGAGATGCCCTCTGAGTTCTGGAAAAAGATGGGGGACGTCGGGTTCAGATGGCTTAGGATTCTCATCTCCAAATTTGTGAAAGGTGATCCAATGCCGAATCAATGGAGGGAAAGTTACCTTATGCCTGTATACAAAGGGAAGGTTGATACGCGAAACTGTGATAACTACCGTTCGATCAAGCTGATGTCACACACCATGAAGATCGTTGAGCGGGTATTAGGTGGCCGACTGCGAAAAATAATACGGCTATCTGATGATCAGTGCGGGTTTGTCTCGGGTAAATCAACCACAGATGCAATCCAAAGTAAAGGGTTAATAATGGAAAAACATCGTGATTCCTTAAGGGATTTGCATATTGTATTGGTTGACTTTGAAAAGGCATTCGACAGACAACCACGAGATCAGATATGGGTGGCGCTAAGACATCGAGGGTTTCCAGAAACCTATGTACAGATGATCATAGACATGTACGAAGGAGCAAAGACAAGAGTAAGATGCCCCGCTGGAGTAACCGAAGAGTTCCGAATCAAAGTCGGGGTGCACCAGTTAAGTGTTTTAAGTCCTTTGCTCTTTATTACAGTCCTTGATTATCTGCTTGATGGTAAAGTGATGAACCCCAAGGTACATCAGTTATTCTTCGACTGACTGTGAGACTGTCGAAAGACACAGACGTAGTTTTTTTTGGTGTACGTGGTTTCATTAAACAGCCAAACATTTTCTTTCTATTGAAAATTCATATATCGTGCGCATCTGACGCGTTCATTTGTGAATCGGCAATCACGAAAAATCGCGATAAAAATAATAAATGCCTTTATTAGCTTTATTGTTTTAAAATGAAAAATTTCACTAAATGCACAAAAAAAATTAGTGGAGAGTCAGGAATATCCTGCATGGGTGTGTGTTTGATACTTCCCCGATGATTCGGTTTATGTGTAATGATTGCATGCTCTATATATCAAATGTTGACTTGGTGTTAAAAGACATGCAAGAAGTAGTTATAAAAAGCAGTAAATATTTAGAAGAGTATAAGAGCGAATTCGGCGAAGCACTAAAAAAGAATGAAGAAGAGATCAAAACTTTATTGCAGGCAATCGCATCTACGTATATGACTAGACTTAAAGCGATGAGAAATGCACAAGAATCATGTGAGAAGAGTGTAAAGGAAATTGAAAAAATGAGTACATTTAGTGAGAGTTTTAAAGAGCAGAGCGAAAAACTATGTAATGACGTGGGAAAGATAACCACGTTGTACTGGAGAGTGTGCGTGAAATAAAAAATGATATGGTGCGGGAAATGAAAAACAGCGGGAATAAAACAACCTCATATGCGTCAATACTAAAACAACCATCACTAAAAGTAAATAAAATTGAACCAGCTGTTATTGTTTACCCTAAGAAAAAGCAACAATCAGAAGAAACGCGAAAGGAATTAAAAAGTAACATAACAAAAGTAGATCCGACCTATCTCAACATCAATCGAGTTGCCAATAAAAATAATGGTGGTATAATTATTAAATGTGATGACAAAGAATCTTCTGAGAAACTAAAAAAGGAAATTGAAAATAAATTAAATGACGGTTATAAAGTTGAAGTCCCTAAAATGATCAAGCCAACAATATGTGTGATGAGTTTAGAAAACGATGAAAGTTTAGATGGAATAGTTGGGAAGATACAAAAACAAAACCCTGAACTATGTAACTCTGAATTAAAGATAATTAAATCATTTAAAAATAAAAACAGGTGGAGAAATCTTAATGTAGTGATGGAAGTTGACAGCGAGAGTTTCAAAAAAATAAGTGAAATGAATGTTATTAAAGTAGGATGGGTGAAATGCTATGTCAGAGAGTATTTTAGCGTAAGGAGGTGTTTTAATTGTCAAGGTTATAACCATAAAGCAAGTGATTGTAAAAATAAACCGGCTTGCATCAAATGTGGAGGTGAACACGACGTTAAAAATTGCAATAGCAGTGAAAAGAAATGTGTCAATTGTACTAAGCTTAACGCTTCTTTAGATATGGACAATGACTGCAATCGCCCCGTGCAGGGACGGGTTAAGAATATCACTGCAGCGCCCCCCAACAACTAGCGCTTGTCGTAAAAGGCGACTAAGGGGACAAATCAGATCTAGGCAATATAACACCCAAGTGAGCCTAGCGACACATATACTACCATAAAAACCCTCCCACAAGTGTGCATGCGAGTCCGTGGGTTGACACGACTGGAGATCACCGGTGTCATAAAAGAAAGATCAAACAATACTAAAACAGGAGCATGCACGTGTCAAACAACAAACACCATCGCAATATGGTGCAAAAATTGTATTGCAAAACTGTATCATTATGATAATACTTGCAAAAAGGAAAGGCACTACCCCGCCAGGCACTACCACTGCTGTGCATGGTACTGATCCTGGACCGAGCAGAAATGTTCGGGTCAGAGCTATACGGATTCCGGGGGCTAGCAACATAATGAAACAGTTTGGACGCAATTTAAGGGTCGCGAGTTGGAACGTTGGAAGCATGACCGGTCGAAGTTACAAGCTGGAAGAGATGATGAATAGAAGGCGGGTGGACATCTTGTGTGTCCAAGAGACGAAATGGAAAAACACCGAAAATCGGGCGCGTTTCTTGGACGTTAGGACAAAAGATTACAAGATGTTCTACTACGGAACGGAAAAGGCTAGGAACGGAATCGGTATCATCCTTGCGGCAGAGCTACTTGGAAACGTCTTGAGCATTTCGAAGTCCAGCGACCGTTTGATGTCTCTCAAACTAGTAATACAAGGAGAGGTGTGGAATATTGTCAGTGCATATGCTCCCCACAATGGGTGCAATCAGATAGATAAGGATGCATTTTGGCTAGATTTCCACAATCTCCTTAAGAACAATCTCCAAAGGAAGAATTTCTGTTTGTGGGAGGAGATTTGAATGGACATGTCGGGAAATCAAACGAAGACTATGAAGACTGCCATGGAGGACTAGGATATGGCACCAGGAACCTTCCTGGTGAAGACATCCTAAGCATGTGCAAATCACACGGTCTTATCGTGTTAAATACCATGTTCATCAAACAAAGCCGACACCTGATCACTTACAGCAGTGGTGGAGATGAAACTCAGATTGACTACCATTTGGTAGCCAGTTTCATGAAGCCTCGGGTAAAAGATTGCAAAGTGATCCTGGGAGAGGCAATCGCTCGTCAACACCGTCTCCTGCTAACAGAAATTTTTATGAAAACACCAAAGAAAAGCAAACAAACAGGGGTCTCTGAGAAAATCAAGTGGTACAATCTGGACAAAGAAAAAGGCGATGCTTTTGTTTTCGTAATGAAAAATTACCTCTCTCACACCATCAACGGAGCTGAGGATGAAGAGTGCAGAGCACAAAATATGTGGGATTCCCTACAGCGAACTTGCTTAAAGAAGGCCAAATCACTGCTAGGAGTTTCAAAAGGCCACCATCAACACGCCAAGGAAACATGGTGGTGGAGTGATGAAGCTAAGAAAGTGATAAATGAGAAGAAAGCGGCTTTCAAAGTTTGGTCAAAGTGCCCCTCTAATAATAGTGACGAAAAAGCTCGCCTCGAAATGGAATACAGATGCTGCAAGAAAAAAGCGAAGAAGAAGTGCGCTCAGCTTCAAGCAGAGAGTACGGAGGGCCTGTATCGGGAGCTGGATAAAATATTTTCCCCGGTTGCTGATGCAAACCAGGCTATCCAGGAGCTGCGAAGACACAATATGAACAAGAGTGCCACTATCTTCAAAATAGCCGCCCAAAGAAGGAAGAATGCTCAGGAGATTCGTTCGCCAAAGTTCATTAGCAATGCTCATGGCCAGCTTCTTGTGGATGACGACAAAATTCTGCAGAGGTGGCGGCAGTATTGTGAAGAGCTTTTGAATGAACAGTTTCCCCGGCGATACTTTCCAAGAGCCAGCCCTAACTGTGAACAAATACCCGACATTACAGTCGAAGAAGTTAGTGAGGCGGTCAAATACTCCAAAAAACGAAAAGCGGTTGGGCCAGACGAGATACCCTCTGAGTTCTGGAAAAAGATGGGAGACATCGGGTTCAGATGGCTCAGAATTCTCATCTCCAAATTCGTGAGAGGTGATCCAATGCCGAATGAATGGAGGGAAAGTTACCTTCTCCCTGTATACAAAGGGAAGGGTGATACGCGAAACTGTGATAACTACCGTTCGATCAAGCTGATGTCACACACCATGAAAATCGTTGAGCGGGTATTAGGTGGCCGACTGCGAAAAATAATACGGCTATCTGATGATCAGTGCGGGTTTGTCTCGGGTAAATCAACCACAGATGCAATCCAAAGTATAAGGATCATAATGGAAAAACATCGTGATTCCTTAAGGGATTTGCATATTGTATTGGTTGACTTTGAAAAAGCATTCGACAGACAACCACGAGATCTGATATGGGTGGCGCTAAGACATCGAGGGGTTCCAGAAACCTATGTACAGATGATTATGGACATGTACGAAGGAGCAAAGACAAAAGTAAGATGCCCCGCTGGAGTAACCGAAGAGTTCCGAATCAAAGTCGGGGTGCACCAGGGAAGCGTTTTAAGTCCTTTGCTCTTTATTACAGTCCTTGATTATCTGCTTGAAGGTAAAGTGATGGACCCCAAGGTACATCAGTTATTCTTTGCTGACGATGGAGCCATCATAAGTGAGGATCCTACATCCCTGCAACGAGCACTTGATGTGTGGGTGGACGTTTTGGAGGGAAATGGGTATCGATTTAGTTCAAAAAAGACAGAGTACTTGTGCTGCCCGTTCTCTGATCCACTCAGGCCTATTCCAGACATTTGTTTGAATGGAACAGTGCTTCCCAAGTGCGAAAAGTTCAAATATCTGGGATCTATGATCAATAGCAAAGCAACTTGTGATGACGACATCAATCATCGTGTAAGCGTAGGGTGGATGAAGTGGCGAGAAAATTCCGCTATCTTCTGTGACAGAAAAATGCCCCCTAAGTTGAAAGGAAGGCTCTACACCGCAGTTGTACGTCCAGCGCTCACATACGGTTCACAATGTTGGACGATGTACAAAAAGTATGAGAGTAAATTAACGGCAGCTGAGATGAAGATGCTTCGCATGACAGCAGGAGTGACCAAGCTTGATCGAATAAGAAGTTCGAAGATCCGTGGAAGCTTTCACATCAAGGAAACCATCGTACGAAAATTAGAGCGCGACCGGCTCAGCTGGTATTGCCACGTTCAAAGAAGAGATCATTTGAACCCTGTAAAAAAGGCAATATCTATGCACGTTCCAAAGACATCGCGATGTAGGAAAGGCAGGCCTATAAACGCCTGGATCAGACAAATGCGACGACATCGGCATTTCATTGGCCTCAGTAACCGAGTGATCCAAAATCGGCAGGCCTGCCGATATTTTCTGAGGTCAAATAGGCGAACCCCACAGGCGGATCAGTAGAAATGCGGTGAAGTGGGAGGGTTGTGATCCCTAGTTTTCGGATCATAACCTCGCTGATAAAAGGAAGAAGAAGAAGAAGGACAATGACTGCAATCATAGTGCAAATGATAAGGAGTGCCCAGTTTTCAACAGGCATATCAAAGTACGTAAAGAAAAGACTGAATATTGGCAATTAAAAAACATTTCGTGCCTTTATCTAAATGCTCGAGGAATTACGACAAATTTTAACGAAATAGAATCCGTGATAATAAATAATGACTTTGATATCGTAGCTCTATCCGAAACTCATTTAACTAAAAATATAAAAAATAAAGAGATCAATATTGTAAATTATTGGACGCCGCTAAGATGTGATAGTACTAGTAGAAATACTGGTGGTGTAGTTCTATATATTGTACAATATAAAAATAATCTTCAATACAGAGAGCTAGAAGTAACAAGTGTTCAAATTAAAATATGGCTACTCAGTGTAGAAGTATATTCAAATGAATTTGCAGAAACTATTTGAAAATATTGTGATTTTCTTTCAAATTGGTTGGATCAAAAGCTCCTTACTTGTAATAACCTAATAATGATGGGTGACTTTTACATTAACTTACTAGAAAATACAACATACTCCAGGATTTTAAATGAACTGTTCGTGATGAATAACATTAAACAAATAGTAAATGGATACACAAGGATTACTGAAACAACAAGATCTCTAATCGATTATGTTTTAGTACCGGTAGAAAAAAACGTAACCGTGAAAATTGAGCAAGATCTTATAACCAGTGATCATGAATCGTTAGTTATTAATGTTCCTGTGGAAAGAAGTGTGCGCAACGATGAATGTAAGACGGTTGATATTTTCAAATACCGAAGTGATGTATTTAAATCCATGTTAAGTCAAAAATGTGCTGAAATGGTAACAAGTGATTTTCATGTCCTTTCGGAAAAAATACAAAAAGCCCTTGTCGAATGTGTTCAAATGCAATCTGTTAAAAAACGTATTGGTGACCTTAATAATAAATGGTTCACGTCGGATCTTAACCAAATTAAAATTCAAAAAACTAGATCATATAAACGAGCAAGAATTTTCAACAACGCAGAAGATTGGTATGAATATCGCAGACTAAGAAATTTATATAAAAATAAACTTCATTTAGCTAAACGCAAATATATTTGCAATAAAATTGAAAACAGTCAAAGTCAAAAAGAAATGTGGTCAGCCATAAAAAGCTTAGTGTTGAAAGTAAACAAGTATGAAATAAATGAAATTCAGTTTATCGATAGCAAAGAATGTGATAAAACGATAATTGCAAATAAGTTTAACTCTTACTTTGTTCAAAGCATAAATAATATAAGTAATTCGATACCGTCATTAAATATGGACTATAGTGTTTTTTTCAAGAAACCTACCCAAATTTAAATTTTAGTCAAATTACCACACGTGATCTTTATTATATTTGTAAAAAAAATCAAAAATAAAAAACACCCTACGAATTTAAATATTAAAATTCTACTTGATTGTTTTAGTGTCATTGGCCCAGCTATAGTTCAAATTATTAATGAATCTTTTAGTAGTGGCGAATTTCCACGTAATTTTAAAGAAACTACAAAAATTCCAATACCCAAAGAAAACGATACAATTAACTGTGAAAGATTTAGGCCGATAAATATGCTACCCATTGTGGAAAAAATTATTGAAAAGTCGGCTTATGATCAATTTTTTAATTTTATAGTGAGCAATAATATTTTAATGGAAAACCAATCAGGTTTTCGTCCTGGTCATTCATTTAAAGAGGAAAGACACGAGGGCAATATAATAATAGCTGTATTCCTTGACTTCCAAAGAGCTTTTGAAACCGTTGACCGTGAGATTCTTTTAGAAAAACTATCTAAATATGGTGTAAAAGACAGTGAGTATCGGTGGTTTAAGTCTTACCTTAATAACAGAACTCAGCGAACCAAGATAGGAAGTGCTCTCTCAACAATAGTGCAGACGACTTTTGGAGTACCCCAGGGTACCATATTTGGCCCTTTGTTATTTCTGCTATATATTAATGAAATCGTCAAAATTCTAAAATATTGCAAGATCTCACTATTTGCAGATAAAGATTGTTTGTGTGCGATAAAGATATAAATGTGCTCAAAGAAAATCTTATATATGACTTGAATAATTTGCATAAATGGCTCGAAATAACCAAACTAAAACTGAATGTTAATAAAAATAAATGTATGGTGTTTAACAGTGAATGTAACGTGAATTTACATATAAACGGAGAAATCATTGAACAAGTTGACGAAGTAAAGTATCTCGGTATAATATTAGATAATAATCTCAAATTTGAAAACCATTTCTCTTACGTTACTAAAAAGATTTCCGAAAAAATCGGTTTCCTAAAACGAATACGTAAAAATATCACTACAATGTGTGCAATTAACATTTATAATACAATAATAAAACCCCATTTTGAATGTTGCTCCACAATCCTTTTTATGGGAAATATGGAGACCATAAGAAGACCCCAATTATTGCAAAATAAAGCTATGCGAGTAATTCTCAAATGCAGTCTACACACGCCAATTGAATGGATGTTGTCTTGCCTACGATGGATGAAAATTAACCAGCAAATACAATTCAATGCAATAGTGTTCATATTCAAGATGAAATACAACTTACTACCTAACTACGTGTCAGCGAATTTGCAGTTTATACAAGATGTGCAACCCTACAATTTAAGATCAAATTTAAATTTCCGATTACGCTTTTATAGGGATGAAAGAACAAAAAATATGTTAATGTGTAAAGGTTTAAAGTTATTTAATAAACGTCCCAGTGAAATAAAAAATGAAAATGTTTTTAGAATTTTCAAAAAATTGTTAGCAAACCGCATAAGATCTCATGTTTTGTAACGTTGAATTATTTATTGTAAACTAATAGTTTTATATATACTAAAAATACAAACTAAGTATTTTGAAATTTGTGGTATAGGGTGTAGTGTGCATGCATGTGTATGTATCGTACAGGATGTATAGTGTGCATGGATATGTAAGTGTAGTATAGGCTGCAATATTCCGCCCACCTTGGAAGGAATGGATAATGACTTCAAAAATTGTTTAGGATGAGTTGTGGATAGGGCCCTCATGAACATCTAGTAGCGGAGATATCTTGACGATAGGTCAGGTCAACATTCTGTCAGCTGTCTTGAGAGTGGCAATGCGTACCTTAACGTCTGCTCCAGGATGAATATCAGTCACTTCTCCCAGTTTCCATTTGGTTGGAGGTAGTCTCTCATCCCTGATGATGACTAGGTCACCTATCTTGAAGTTGGAACTGGAGCGATTTCATTTCGATCGCAGTTGAAGTTGAACGAGGTACTCCGAACTCCACCTTCTCCAAAAATGTTGTCTCAGGTTCGAAATTAGCTGCCACCTATTCGCTAGGTTTCCCCTAAAGTCGACCATATCAGGCTCTGGAATTGTTGTCAGCTGCTCCCCGATTAAAAAGTGTCCTGGGGTCAGAACGTTAAAGTCGTTTACATTGGAGGATATCGGACAGAGAGGCCTTGAATTTGCGCAAGCCTCTATCTCTGCTAAAAGCGTTGAATATTCCTCAAACGTCAATAGGTTGTCTCCTACAGTGCGGCGCAGGTGGTACTTGACACGTTTTACAGCGGACTCCCAGCAACCACCCATGTGAGGAGCGGCTGGGGGATTAAAGTACCAAGTAGTACCATCGTCTGCGAGATGTCTAGCTAGGGCTTCGTCCTTGATGGCTTGTGATAAAAGGTTGTTAAGTTCCTTTTCAACAACAACAAAACTAGTGCCGTTGTCGCTGAACAACTCTTTACAGTGGCCGCGACGGGCCACGAAGCGCTTGAAAACAGCAATAAACGTCGATGAAGATAGATTGCTGGCGAGCTCTAAATACATAGCACCAGTTGCCATGCAAATGAAATTTGAGATGTATCCCTTCACCGCTTTTGAGCTTCTTCCGTTGGAAAACCGAAGCGGTATTGGACCCGCAAAATCCACACCGCTGCGTTGAAAAGGTCTGCAAGCTACATTAGCTGTTGTTGTAGTATACGGGAATGTCGGAGGCATTTTACACACAATCTGAAGATTTTTCGTAGTATGTTGCGAGCGCCAATGACCCAAAAGCGATTCTGTAACATTGCCTGCATAGCTTGCGGGCCTGCGTGAAGTGTTATGCGATGGATGTCTTCACAGATAAGCGTGCTGATTCTTGTGGATCCTGGTAGCAGGAGAGGATACTTCTTGCCCGTTAGTAAAGAAGCATTGGAAAGCCTTCCGCCCACCCTGAGCAGTCCTTTATCGTCTAAGAATGGATGCACCCTCAAAAGTTTGCTGTGACGGCTCACAGGCTGGCTAGACTTGAGGCGTTAAATGTCCTTTGCGAAGAAAGATGCTTGCGTTAGCTTCATCCACAGGACAAGGGCTTCATTCAATTCAGGAAGCTGGAGATGCTTGCCTGTGCGATACCAGCTGCAGTTTGATTTTTTGCGTATTTCGACTGCGAGTCGAGTGTTGTACAGAAAGCGTAAGACATATGCAGTGACACGCTTCAACTTCCTCAGAGACGAGTATCGATCGATGAGTTCCCAAATAGGTGGTGCTTGCGGCGTAATTGTTATATAAACTGACTGTGAACGCTGGTCCAAGTTGGTTGAGAAAATCTGCTGTTGAGTCCACGAAGATTCGTGCTGTGATAGCCAATGTGGACCATTCCAGAGCGGGTGATCAGCTAAATGATGCCGTAGTACACCCCGTGTAGCAAAATCAACTGGGTTTTTAGGAGATGGAACATGAAACCAGCTATCTGCGGGTATGATTTGTTGGATCTGCGAAACACGGTTGGCCACAAACGTACACCGTTTGCCAGGATGTTGTCGTATCCAAGCGAGCGCTACAGTCGAGTCCGTCCAGCCAAAGACGTTTCAAATACGAGTTTCCAACGTTAGTTTTACATGTTTGATCAGTCGGGCTAATAAGGCAGCGGCGTATAGCTCCAAACGTGGAAGAGACAAGTATTTTAACTTCAGTGGAACCACTCTTGTTTTAGCTGTTAGAAGATGGTTAGAACCGTTACCGTAGGGAGAAACTGCGCGGACATATACGGCAGCGGCGTCTGCAAAGCCATGTAGATCTGCTACTGCGTTAGGGATCCCGGTACCGACCCACCTCGGCACTTTGATTGCTGCAAGGCTCGTGATACGGTCCCTGTAGTCAAGCTTCTGGCGCTTAACATCGTCCGGCACGACTTCATCCCAGTCCACCTTAGGCTTCCACAGACGTTAGAATAACATCTTGGGGATGATTGTGCTTGGAGAGAGCAAGCCCAGAGGATCAAATAACTTTCTTTCTTAAAGAAAGAAGCGCTTAGTAAGGTTTGTGGTGTGTAATTCAATAACCTGGACAGTGAACCCTAGATTACCAGAAGAGGGTTCCCATTGGTGTCCCAGCGTTCGAACGCTGTCTTCCCGTTGGTCTTCTGGAACGGCGTTGATAACAAGTGGAGAATTCGATGACTATTTGCGAAGACAGAAACCGCCTCGTCTCAGTATTGTTGATACTTCAGCTTGAAGTCGGGAGAGATCAGCTTCCTCAAAACAACCCGTTAAGAGGTCATCCATGTAAAAATGCTGCAGTATGATATGCGTTGCTACGGGGTAATCCTGGCATTCGTCTAGTGCTGTTTATTGGACACATTTTACTGTGGGATGAGAAGAGGAGGCGGCTCCGTAGGTGACAATTAAAATTCGGTAGTCCTCGATGTCATCGTGGGGAGAGTCACGCCAGATGATTCGTTGATAGTCTACGTGTTCTTCGTCGATACGAACCTGGCGATACATTTTAGCCACATCGGAGCTCATGGCGAAACGGTAAGATCGCAATCGTATCACTGCTGCGAAAAGATCTGCTTGGAGCTGGGGGCCAATCATTTGAGTAAGAGAAAAGCCAGTTGTGGTGCGACACGACGCGTTAAAAACAACTCTCAACTTAGTTATTGTGCTGAGTTCCTTGATGACCGCTCTATGCGGCATGTAGTAATACTTGCCAGTTGTTGGAACGTTACTCACCTTTTCCATATGACCTAGCTGTACGAACTCATGGATGAAATCCTTGTAATGCGACCTAAGTTCGTCTTAAGCAAATAGTGTTTCCATCCGGAAAAGAGCCCGAACGGCAGCGCGAAGAGAATCACCCAAAGGGCAGTCAGGTTTGAACGGTAGCTTGACCACATAGTGGCCATCCTCTCTGCGGTAGTGAGTGTCGTCAAAATGCTTTTCACACAACTGTTCCTCAACGGTAAGATTCTTGACCTCGGGCAAAGATTTGATCTCCCAGAATTTAGAGACTGCCTTTGTTAGTGAGTTATCTGCATGCATGCAGACAGCTGTGGTAGTGGTGCATGTGTGCTTCGGGTCGATGACTTTTCCAAAGAGATCACACCCAAGTGTGGATTGCTGCGCAATAGGAGTGCCGACGGGGCTCTTGATCAAACCAGTACGAAGAAACTGTCCCAGTTCGTCGGATCCCACCAAGATATCGATAGCAGCTGGTATGTGGAAATGAGGATCGCCTAACTTTAAACGACTAACATGCGGCCAGACAATTATGGTAAGTTTTACAGGCGGTAGATCGTTGGTAATTTTTTGTAGAATGTGTGCGTGAATTGTTGTAATAAAGCTATGGTCGAACGATGATAGAGTGAACTCAACTATACCTTTGGAATTCCCAGCTGCAGCACTGCCTATTCCTTCAATCGTTGTTGAAGACGGAGATCATTCAAGCTTTAGTCTTAGTGCGAAGCTTTGGCGAACGAAGGAAAGATGGGATTCGTTGTCGAACAGGAGTCTGGCTGGCTGGTTTCTTCCAAATCCGAAACTCATTTAACTAAAAATATAAAAAATAAAGAGATCAATATTGTAAATTATTGGACGCCGCTAAGATGTGATAGTACTAGTAGAAATACTGGTGGTGTAGTTCTATATATTGTACAATATAAAAATAATCTTCAATACAGAGAGCTAGAAGTAACAAGTGTTCAAATTAAAATATGGCTACTCAGTGTAGAAGTATATTCAAATGAATTTGCAGAAACTATTTGAAAATATTGTGATTTTCTTTCAAATTGGTTGGATCAAAAGCTCCTTACTTGTAATAACCTAATAATGATGGGTGACTTTTACATTAACTTACTAGAAAATACAACATACTCCAGGATTTTAAATGAACTGTTCGTGATGAATAACATTAAACAAATAGTAAATGGATACACAAGGATTACTGAAACAACAAGATCTCTAATCGATTATGTTTTAGTACCGGTAGAAAAAAACGTAACCGTGAAAATTGAGCAAGATCTTATAACCAGTGATCATGAATCGTTAGTTATTAATGTTCCTGTGGAAAGAAGTGTGCGCAACGATGAATGTAAGACGGTTGATATTTTCAAATACCGAAGTGATGTATTTAAATCCATGTTAAGTCAAAAATGTGCTGAAATGGTAACAAGTGATTTTCATGTCCTTTCGGAAAAAATACAAAAAGCCCTTGTCGAATGTGTTCAAATGCAATCTGTTAAAAAACGTATTGGTGACCTTAATAATAAATGGTTCACGTCGGATCTTAACCAAATTAAAATTCAAAAAACTAGATCATATAAACGAGCAAGAATTTTCAACAACGCAGAAGATTGGTATGAATATCGCAGACTAAGAAATTTATATAAAAATAAACTTCATTTAGCTAAACGCAAATATATTTGCAATAAAATTGAAAACAGTCAAAGTCAAAAAGAAATGTGGTCAGCCATAAAAAGCTTAGTGTTGAAAGTAAACAAGTATGAAATAAATGAAATTCAGTTTATCGATAGCAAAGAATGTGATAAAACGATAATTGCAAATAAGTTTAACTCTTACTTTGTTCAAAGCATAAATAATATAAGTAATTCGATACCGTCATTAAATATGGACTATAGTGTTTTTTTCAAGAAACCTACCCAAATTTAAATTTTAGTCAAATTACCACACGTGATCTTTATTATATTTGTAAAAAAAATCAAAAATAAAAAACACCCTACGAATTTAAATATTAAAATTCTACTTGATTGTTTTAGTGTCATTGGCCCAGCTATAGTTCAAATTATTAATGAATCTTTTAGTAGTGGCGAATTTCCACGTAATTTTAAAGAAACTACAAAAATTCCAATACCCAAAGAAAACGATACAATTAACTGTGAAAGATTTAGGCCGATAAATATGCTACCCATTGTGGAAAAAATTATTGAAAAGTCGGCTTATGATCAATTTTTTAATTTTATAGTGAGCAATAATATTTTAATGGAAAACCAATCAGGTTTTCGTCCTGGTCATTCATTTAAAGAGGAAAGACACGAGGGCAATATAATAATAGCTGTATTCCTTGACTTCCAAAGAGCTTTTGAAACCGTTGACCGTGAGATTCTTTTAGAAAAACTATCTAAATATGGTGTAAAAGACAGTGAGTATCGGTGGTTTAAGTCTTACCTTAATAACAGAACTCAGCGAACCAAGATAGGAAGTGCTCTCTCAACAATAGTGCAGACGACTTTTGGAGTACCCCAGGGTACCATATTTGGCCCTTTGTTATTTCTGCTATATATTAATGAAATCGTCAAAATTCTAAAATATTGCAAGATCTCACTATTTGCAGATAAAGATTGTTTGTGTGCGATAAAGATATAAATGTGCTCAAAGAAAATCTTATATATGACTTGAATAATTTGCATAAATGGCTCGAAATAACCAAACTAAAACTGAATGTTAATAAAAATAAATGTATGGTGTTTAACAGTGAATGTAACGTGAATTTACATATAAACGGAGAAATCATTGAACAAGTTGACGAAGTAAAGTATCTCGGTATAATATTAGATAATAATCTCAAATTTGAAAACCATTTCTCTTACGTTACTAAAAAGATTTCCGAAAAAATCGGTTTCCTAAAACGAATACGTAAAAATATCACTACAATGTGTGCAATTAACATTTATAATACAATAATAAAACCCCATTTTGAATGTTGCTCCACAATCCTTTTTATGGGAAATATGGAGACCATAAGAAGACCCCAATTATTGCAAAATAAAGCTATGCGAGTAATTCTCAAATGCAGTCTACACACGCCAATTGAATGGATGTTGTCTTGCCTACGATGGATGAAAATTAACCAGCAAATACAATTCAATGCAATAGTGTTCATATTCAAGATGAAATACAACTTACTACCTAACTACGTGTCAGCGAATTTGCAGTTTATACAAGATGTGCAACCCTACAATTTAAGATCAAATTTAAATTTCCGATTACGCTTTTATAGGGATGAAAGAACAAAAAATATGTTAATGTGTAAAGGTTTAAAGTTATTTAATAAACGTCCCAGTGAAATAAAAAATGAAAATGTTTTTAGAATTTTCAAAAAATTGTTAGCAAACCGCATAAGATCTCATGTTTTGTAACGTTGAATTATTTATTGTAAACTAATAGTTTTATATATACTAAAAATACAAACTAAGTATTTTGAAATTTGTGGTATAGGGTGTAGTGTGCATGCATGTGTATGTATCGTACAGGATGTATAGTGTGCATGGATATGTAAGTGTAGTATAGGCTGCAATATTCCGCCCACCTTGGAAGGAATGGATAATGACTTCAAAAATTGTTTAGGATGAGTTGTGGATAGGGCCCTCATGAACATCTAGTAGCGGAGATATCTTGACGATAGGTCAGGTCAACATTCTGTCAGCTGTCTTGAGAGTGGCAATGCGTACCTTAACGTCTGCTCCAGGATGAATATCAGTCACTTCTCCCAGTTTCCATTTGGTTGGAGGTAGTCTCTCATCCCTGATGATGACTAGGTCACCTATCTTGAAGTTGGAACTGGAGCGATTTCATTTCGATCGCAGTTGAAGTTGAACGAGGTACTCCGAACTCCACCTTCTCCAAAAATGTTGTCTCAGGTTCGAAATTAGCTGCCACCTATTCGCTAGGTTTCCCCTAAAGTCGACCATATCAGGCTCTGGAATTGTTGTCAGCTGCTCCCCGATTAAAAAGTGTCCTGGGGTCAGAACGTTAAAGTCGTTTACATTGGAGGATATCGGACAGAGAGGCCTTGAATTTGCGCAAGCCTCTATCTCTGCTAAAAGCGTTGAATATTCCTCAAACGTCAATAGGTTGTCTCCTACAGTGCGGCGCAGGTGGTACTTGACACGTTTTACAGCGGACTCCCAGCAACCACCCATGTGAGGAGCGGCTGGGGGATTAAAGTACCAAGTAGTACCATCGTCTGCGAGATGTCTAGCTAGGGCTTCGTCCTTGATGGCTTGTGATAAAAGGTTGTTAAGTTCCTTTTCAACAACAACAAAACTAGTGCCGTTGTCGCTGAACAACTCTTTACAGTGGCCGCGACGGGCCACGAAGCGCTTGAAAACAGCAATAAACGTCGATGAAGATAGATTGCTGGCGAGCTCTAAATACATAGCACCAGTTGCCATGCAAATGAAATTTGAGATGTATCCCTTCACCGCTTTTGAGCTTCTTCCGTTGGAAAACCGAAGCGGTATTGGACCCGCAAAATCCACACCGCTGCGTTGAAAAGGTCTGCAAGCTACATTAGCTGTTGTTGTAGTATACGGGAATGTCGGAGGCATTTTACACACAATCTGAAGATTTTTCGTAGTATGTTGCGAGCGCCAATGACCCAAAAGCGATTCTGTAACATTGCCTGCATAGCTTGCGGGCCTGCGTGAAGTGTTATGCGATGGATGTCTTCACAGATAAGCGTGCTGATTCTTGTGGATCCTGGTAGCAGGAGAGGATACTTCTTGCCCGTTAGTAAAGAAGCATTGGAAAGCCTTCCGCCCACCCTGAGCAGTCCTTTATCGTCTAAGAATGGATGCACCCTCAAAAGTTTGCTGTGACGGCTCACAGGCTGGCTAGACTTGAGGCGTTAAATGTCCTTTGCGAAGAAAGATGCTTGCGTTAGCTTCATCCACAGGACAAGGGCTTCATTCAATTCAGGAAGCTGGAGATGCTTGCCTGTGCGATACCAGCTGCAGTTTGATTTTTTGCGTATTTCGACTGCGAGTCGAGTGTTGTACAGAAAGCGTAAGACATATGCAGTGACACGCTTCAACTTCCTCAGAGACGAGTATCGATCGATGAGTTCCCAAATAGGTGGTGCTTGCGGCGTAATTGTTATATAAACTGACTGTGAACGCTGGTCCAAGTTGGTTGAGAAAATCTGCTGTTGAGTCCACGAAGATTCGTGCTGTGATAGCCAATGTGGACCATTCCAGAGCGGGTGATCAGCTAAATGATGCCGTAGTACACCCCGTGTAGCAAAATCAACTGGGTTTTTAGGAGATGGAACATGAAACCAGCTATCTGCGGGTATGATTTGTTGGATCTGCGAAACACGGTTGGCCACAAACGTACACCGTTTGCCAGGATGTTGTCGTATCCAAGCGAGCGCTACAGTCGAGTCCGTCCAGCCAAAGACGTTTCAAATACGAGTTTCCAACGTTAGTTTTACATGTTTGATCAGTCGGGCTAATAAGGCAGCGGCGTATAGCTCCAAACGTGGAAGAGACAAGTATTTTAACTTCAGTGGAACCACTCTTGTTTTAGCTGTTAGAAGATGGTTAGAACCGTTACCGTAGGGAGAAACTGCGCGGACATATACGGCAGCGGCGTCTGCAAAGCCATGTAGATCTGCTACTGCGTTAGGGATCCCGGTACCGACCCACCTCGGCACTTTGATTGCTGCAAGGCTCGTGATACGGTCCCTGTAGTCAAGCTTCTGGCGCTTAACATCGTCCGGCACGACTTCATCCCAGTCCACCTTAGGCTTCCACAGACGTTAGAATAACATCTTGGGGATGATTGTGCTTGGAGAGAGCAAGCCCAGAGGATCAAATAACTTTCTTTCTTAAAGAAAGAAGCGCTTAGTAAGGTTTGTGGTGTGTAATTCAATAACCTGGACAGTGAACCCTAGATTACCAGAAGAGGGTTCCCATTGGTGTCCCAGCGTTCGAACGCTGTCTTCCCGTTGGTCTTCTGGAACGGCGTTGATAACAAGTGGAGAATTCGATGACTATTTGCGAAGACAGAAACCGCCTCGTCTCAGTATTGTTGATACTTCAGCTTGAAGTCGGGAGAGATCAGCTTCCTCAAAACAACCCGTTAAGAGGTCATCCATGTAAAAATGCTGCAGTATGATATGCGTTGCTACGGGGTAATCCTGGCATTCGTCTAGTGCTGTTTATTGGACACATTTTACTGTGGGATGAGAAGAGGAGGCGGCTCCGTAGGTGACAATTAAAATTCGGTAGTCCTCGATGTCATCGTGGGGAGAGTCACGCCAGATGATTCGTTGATAGTCTACGTGTTCTTCGTCGATACGAACCTGGCGATACATTTTAGCCACATCGGAGCTCATGGCGAAACGGTAAGATCGCAATCGTATCACTGCTGCGAAAAGATCTGCTTGGAGCTGGGGGCCAATCATTTGAGTAAGAGAAAAGCCAGTTGTGGTGCGACACGACGCGTTAAAAACAACTCTCAACTTAGTTATTGTGCTGAGTTCCTTGATGACCGCTCTATGCGGCATGTAGTAATACTTGCCAGTTGTTGGAACGTTACTCACCTTTTCCATATGACCTAGCTGTACGAACTCATGGATGAAATCCTTGTAATGCGACCTAAGTTCGTCTTAAGCAAATAGTGTTTCCATCCGGAAAAGAGCCCGAACGGCAGCGCGAAGAGAATCACCCAAAGGGCAGTCAGGTTTGAACGGTAGCTTGACCACATAGTGGCCATCCTCTCTGCGGTAGTGAGTGTCGTCAAAATGCTTTTCACACAACTGTTCCTCAACGGTAAGATTCTTGACCTCGGGCAAAGATTTGATCTCCCAGAATTTAGAGACTGCCTTTGTTAGTGAGTTATCTGCATGCATGCAGACAGCTGTGGTAGTGGTGCATGTGTGCTTCGGGTCGATGACTTTTCCAAAGAGATCACACCCAAGTGTGGATTGCTGCGCAATAGGAGTGCCGACGGGGCTCTTGATCAAACCAGTACGAAGAAACTGTCCCAGTTCGTCGGATCCCACCAAGATATCGATAGCAGCTGGTATGTGGAAATGAGGATCGCCTAACTTTAAACGACTAACATGCGGCCAGACAATTATGGTAAGTTTTACAGGCGGTAGATCGTTGGTAATTTTTTGTAGAATGTGTGCGTGAATTGTTGTAATAAAGCTATGGTCGAACGATGATAGAGTGAACTCAACTATACCTTTGGAATTCCCAGCTGCAGCACTGCCTATTCCTTCAATCGTTGTTGAAGACGGAGATCATTCAAGCTTTAGTCTTAGTGCGAAGCTTTGGCGAACGAAGGAAAGATGGGATTCGTTGTCGAACAGGAGTCTGGCTGGCTGGTTTCTTCCAAATTGGTCAACGAGCTTAACGATAGCGGTAGCAAGCAGCACTTGATGTTCAGTCTGTGCAAAATGCGATTGCATAAACTGACTGCTTGTGCTTGGGCCTACCAAAGTCGTTGGCGTTTCTTGATATAGGATGTTTGACACACACGGCATAAGTTGGTGCTGCGGCAATCATCACGATTATGACCAGCTGCGAGACAGTTGGTGCACAGGTTTTTCTCTTGGACGAATGAGGATCTTCTTGCAATTTCAAGAGATCGAAATTTGTCACAGCTGTAAATCGTATGCCTTGAAGAACAGTAGCTGCATGTGTCATGTCGTGATTTCGATGTTGAACGTTCACTGGGTTGATTGGCAGGAGTAACCGTGTGCAATGAACCCGTGGCGGATTTTGATTTATTCCTGGCATGTTGATACGGTTTAAGACTGGAAACTGTTGTTTGATGGTGAGAATCGATCGCATCCAAAGAACGACATCTGGTTTCAATAAATGCGACGAGTGTATCAAGATTTGCAACGTCGACATTCGTTTGGGATAGCTCCCATTGCCGATGAGTTTTGATGTCAAGCTAGCTGACTGTCAAATGGACCAACCAATCGTCTCAGTTTGTTACGGATCTGCCCAGCGCTTTCAGACTCTTGAAATGTTCCTGAGTGGCATCTTAAAGTGCTTTTAGAGCAGTCGATGATTCGCCATTGACTTTCTTCAAACCAAATATTGCTCGAAAGTGTGAGTCAATGATGATGCGTTGGATGTTGTAGCGTTTCTCTAAGTAGTTGCTGTCAGTTAAAGAAAACCGGACACAACACGGAGCGCTTCCCCCTGTAAGCTACTGCGCAACTAGTGGAATTTTTATCCGTTAAGTGAGGATTCGTTGTGAATTATCGACTGGAAGGAGTCGCTAAATGGTCGCCATTCTTTTGGATCGTCAGAAAAATGCGGGAGGGGAATGCTTGTTAGTTTTATATCAGCCCGTAATTGCGGCTTGCTGTTAGATGTTGATTGCGGTATGTCAATGTTTATGCGTTCATTTTGCATTAGCACACTTGAAATTAGCCAATGGTTGCCGGTACCGGTCCTCGCCTTGTTCCCTTTCTGTTTCCTGCTCTTCCAACGTGTCACTACAACAAGAAAATTCCACTTTGTCTTGGGCTTGGCAGAATAACCCGACACTTCAGACAGAAGTTCAAGATGCGATTCAAGATCAACTTCATCATAGGATTCGGCTTTCTTACTCGCGGCGAGACTTCGTTTAATCGCGTTACGACAACTATCAGGCTTTATTAAACTGTTTTTGCTCATGCCTGTACGCGGACGGTAAATCTACAACACTCAGCGTCTGCACCAATGTTTGTGCGTGTGTGCGTATGGGCAAAAGGAAAAATGAAAAGATAACCGCGCTATAGATAAAGGAAAATGTAATGTTATGCTGGTTGCAAATAATAATTCGGCGTAGAAGGACCAATGTTCGCGCTGAATTGGCGAAAGAAAAAGAGAATGTATCAAACGAATAAAAACACTCGATTAGCAACAAAGTATTTATTTAAAGCGTAAGCGGAAGAGGTTCCGTCGCCGACGATGGTTGAATACAAACAGAGTATTTTGGAATTTGTGGTATAGGGTGTATGTGTATGTATCGTACAGGATGTATAGTGTGCAGCGGTATGTAAGTGTAGTGTAGGCTGCAACACATTGTTGACAAAGAAGCTTTGTAAAATTTGTTTACCATAATAAAATACAATTGTCCATTATTTAAAGAATTGTATCACAGATAATAAAGTTACATAGATATCGCATGCAGAGCAAAAAAAAAAATGACCACTTTTCCAACGACAATAAAATTCTCAAACCTAAGGGTTGTTGCATCAATTCGGTATGAAACCATTTTAAGTTGTATAGTCGTGGATATCAACCATCTTCCAGTGTGTTGTAACTTCGATATACACACATGTTTTTCATATTTCGTTTTGCTGCAACCCTTTATTTTGTTTTACGTCTCAATCGATCTTGCAAACGAATATAT
The DNA here is from genome assembly GCA_945910035.1 of Brachypalpus laphriformis. Lineage (NCBI taxonomy): Eukaryota > Metazoa > Arthropoda > Insecta > Diptera > Syrphidae > Brachypalpus > Brachypalpus laphriformis. Next base: position 57,877,944 of record OX246755.1, read on the forward strand.
ACGAATGACTGACTGTGTCGCTGGTGTTTATCTGGATCGCTACACTGTGGTGTGTTTGTGTGTATATATTTATTGAGGAGGCCATCGTACATATACATATATTTATATTTTGAGAAGGACGTCAATGTCGCTTTTGTTCGAATTTATTTTTCAATTTCATTTTCATTCGCCGTCAACTTTCGGGGGATTTGGCTGTTTTTGGTTTATGATTGAGCGATTTTTTTCAGCGGTAAATAAATATTTAGCAATGTGTGATACACGTAAAAGGAAGTCTGCTGTTCCTTGTTCGATTTATAAAAAATCAAAAAGAAATTTGCCCGATCTGAAAATTTTTGGATGTCCTTCAAATGAAAAAAATGAAATTTTAAGTAATTTGTGGAGACAGGCATGCGATTTTAAGAGCGCAGGAAATTATTTTGTTTGTCAAAATTATTTTTCTTCGGAATTTATTGGCAGAAAAATGCTTAAAAGGGACGCTGTTCCCTCCTTAAATCTAAATTGCAATTTAAATTTAGACTTAACTTTAGAAAATCTTTCATCTTTGCTACCAAAACGGAGAAGGGCCTCTAGTAGTTCAAATATTTCTTGCGTTAGATGCAATAAATTATTACAAAAATGTGCACAAGAGGAGAAAACAAATTCTGAATTGAAACAAAATATATTAAGCTGCAGACTTAAAATTCAAAGCTCGAAAAGAAAGCTTCGCTCTAGAACTAAAACGCATAACGCTCTACGAACTAGCAAAATATCAACTAGTTTATCATCACAAATTCAAGTACTTGATATTTCAGAGTATTCAAAAATTGTTTGTGGTATATTGATGTGGCTGTCCAGGTCCAAAAAATATAATGTTGCCGAAAGAGAACTTTCCGAAAACGTTTTTTATAGATCTCAGAACGCTTATAAATTTCTTCGAGATAGACTGGGATTCAGACTTCCCCACGTATCCACATTTTATCGTTGGGCTCCTGTTAAAGGCTTACAACATGGATTCCAAAACAATGCCAACAGTTTTCTGAAAGCAAAGTTTGCAACATTAAGCCAACGTGAACGGAATGTGGTACTGATATTTGATGAAATTAGAATTCGTCCAAATCTCACGTACAATATTAAAAATGACTTAATTGATGGATTTGAAGCTCAACGAGTGGATCGAAAAAAATTGTACGGCAACGAAATTTGTGTTTTCATGGTAAACGGCCTCTTTAATAACTGGAAAAGTATTTTAAATTATTTTGTTTCAGCAAACTCTGTCAAACGGGTTAACCTGAAGTATCTTTTAGAAAATAATTTGACAATTTGCCAAGAACTTGGTCTGAAAGTGTGTGCTATAGTTTGCGACCAAGGACCTAAAAACAGGAAAGCTTACCAATTATTAGGTGTTACAGAAGAAATGCCTTTTACAATTTTCAATAATGCAAAAATATTTTATTTTTATGATTTTCCTTATTTATTAAAATCCATGCGTAATGTTTTACTCAAATCTGATATGCTAACTCCAGATGGTAATGTTTCCTTTGTTGTTTTCAGAGAAATATTCAATTTAGAAAGAGATAATGTGGCTAAAACACGCTTGAAATTTACAACTTCACACATAGCCCCAAATGCATTTGAAAAAATGAGTGTTTGCTTGGCAATGGAAACCTTTAGTAAGACAACGGCAGCATCAATACAAACTGCTCATCAACTTAATTGCCTAAAAAATAGTCCAAATCAAGCTCTAGCAAAACAGGCGTTTACATTAAAAATGAATAATGCTTTCGACTGTATGGATAGTGGGTCTCATTACGATAAAAATATTTTAAACCGTGGAGTTCAGGTCGGAAATCCAGCTTATAATGAGCTTAAACAATTCTCTTCTTACTTAAGATCAATGCAAGAGTCGACTAATCTTCCAAGGAACTTATGTAAGATATAAGTATTCTATTATTCGCAGTAAAGGCGGTAATAACAAAAATCCCTCTGTGTACGAATTTAATGTTTTGATATCAAAAATTCTGTCCTCAAATCTAATTGCTTTCTCTCCTCATGGTAATTGTGATGATGACGATGTAGAATTTTTGAATTTAGATACCTCCCAGACTCAACCGCACACATCAAGAACTTTTTTATTACCTAAAGCACGCGAGGAAACTGTATTTGATAATACTTTGTTCGAAAAAGTAATAAATGAAATCAAAATTACAAATGGAATTTCATTGGAAACGACTGCAATGCGTTATTTTGCAGGATATCTGGCGTTTAAAATGCTTTTAAAAAACAAGCGTGCAAATTGTTCAAAATTATTTTTAAAAAGTGATGAAGAAATAACATGTCCGTCAGAATTTTTCTTTTTGAGTAAGAATTTTTCCCAAAATAGTGATTTTGAAAGTCTCTTAGCACCAACTGATGAATTTTTCAATATTTGTAAGCTCCATTTCAAAGTATTCCATACAATTTTTAGAGATCGTCCGCATATTAGAAATATAAGGGAGAGAATGGCCTTGGAATACATGAGAATAACAAGCCTTAGAGACGCGAACTGGTTTGATGAGCAAAACCAATGCTTTGAGCATCACAAAGAAATTCTTTACTTTGCACTTCTTATTCTCTTGCGAAAACAGTGTGCCTGGAAAATCCAAAAAAGAATTACCAGTTGAAATCAAAAAATTAAAATTTTGTCAGGAAAACAAATGCAAAACAATCACGAAATTGAACCAACTCCGCCAGAGTGAGAGGCACGGGGACCTCACTATAAACTAGCACCCCAAGAGTGAGAGGCACGGGGACCTCACTATAAACCAACACCCCAAGAGTGAGAGGCACCGGGACCTCACTATAAACCTGCACCCCAAGAAATTCATTCAGAAATTCAATTGACATTGACGAACTCTCTATATACACATTATTCGCAACATTTTGGTTACTTCCGTTGGATTTGGAGTGATGACCGCTGTTAAGCTCATGTTTCATTGAATTGGATTGTTGTTCGGGGTTGTTGGCCATCTGAGTTTTCGCTGACGTTTCATATGTAACTCCTCCTCGGTGTGAATAAGAATTCTCCTGAATTCTTCTGTTAATACTGTTTTCTTTATTTACAATAGTTACACTCATGTTTCTCTTTTTTAACCAAAATATGAAGATAATTATAAGTAATATAACAATTATGATAAAGGTTGCATTTACTCCATATGAAATATTTCTATGCCATTTTAGTTCCTTAATTTCGTTAGTATTTTCAAACTGTTTATTTACAATGTTGTAAAAAGTAATCATTTCTACTTTGGTGTGATTGTACATACTATTAGGATAATATAATTTATCTTTGATTATTTGTTTCTGATTATAAAATGTTTCTTGATATATTTCTATTTTACAATTGTAAAAATTAATTAAGTTATTTTTATTCAAAGTAATGTTTCTATCATCGCAGTTTTGTTTTAATTGTTCTTGTACTGCATTTTTAATTAACAATGTTTCGTCATCTATAGATTCAATTTTAGTTCTGTTATTGTATCTAAATTTACATTGATTTTTTAAAATACAGTTCTTACTAACTTTTAAATCTTTTAACATAGAGTTTTCCTTATAACTAAAAGTTTTATTTCCTATTGTAACAACATATTCATTATCTTCATCTACCTCTCTATAATCTTTATTAGGCAGTGGAGTGATAAGTTTTAAATCTGTTTTAATATAGTTCTTAGGTATTTTAACAGCAATAATTAAAGATTGATTTTTATATTTTAATATTCCTACTTTGATTAAATTTAACTTATAGAAATCGATTTCATACAATTTTATTTCTTCTGCCGTTAAAATACTCGGATGGATAACATTGTTTTTGGCGGAGGCAATATTGTCTTGAATTTGGTCTATTTTGTTTTCTAAATACTGTAATTTTAACATTTGATCTAAATACATTGTATGCCTTTTAATTTGATCATTTTCTTGCTTAACTAATTGGAGTACATGTAATGTTTTATTTCTGTCTTCCTCTATGGCCATTCTAAGTATATTAAATGAGTCATTAAAATGTGTATTAATTGAGATTTGTTTATTTAAATTTGTAATGGCGTTATGGTTATTTTTTTCATTAATATCTAATTTCTCTAATATCTCTTGCCTATCATTGTCGTCCATTGTTCCGAACAACCACTTATGCAGAGTACCTACTATATTTATCAGTCCCCTTTTCTGTCTTATATCTTTTGGAATTATGGATAAAATCTTAGCCCTAATATTTAATATTATTTCTTTTAGTATTTCCTTATTGTCCATATCTAACTTTTCAATATTAGTTTCTATTTGGGTGAGTATATCTTGTATGTCTATCGGATTGATTATACATATGTAAAATGGTATTAGTTTCATTAACAATTGCTACCTCCTGTACTTTTACTATTGTATATCCTATTTCTTCATGTATTGGACTTACTTGCAGAAGTCCCTGGGTCATCGTGATTGTAATCAGGAATATTATTGCCACGAACGGTATCTGTAAATTTTAAAGGTCGTTTAATGTTTGCCACATGTACATTTCTCAAAGAAGCTAGTCTATAATATGGTTCGTCTTTATGTCTGAGTCTTTTATAGTTTCGTATATGTCCAGTAGATCTGTTTTCGTTGTACTGTTCTCTAGTAAGATTTCTTTTGGTTATTATATAATGTTTAGCGTTATTGATTCTTTCTTGCAATTCGGAAATGCTTATTTTTTCCTTTGCTTCCCTAGGAGTGCACTTGATTGTTGAATGATACCGATCGTTATAGTTTAATATCTTCATTTCAGTTGAGAGTTCATTATCCTTGATCCCTGTTATTTTTTCTAACAAAGTAGAGTGTAATCTCTCTATATCGGCATTGTCGGTATGATTATTGGGTTTTGTCAAATGCACCTCGACATTTTCATTCTGCAAATAATTTATTATTTGTTCTGCTCTGAATTCGTTATCCATTATTATTTCTTTTGGTTTTCCGAATTTTGCAAAATGTTCTATCATAATTGCTTATTTCGCTCTCCAATTCCTATCTGTTATACAATATGCTGCTGCGAATTTTGTTAACTTGTCTATTATTGTGACAAAAGATTGTTTTTTAAAATGAAATATGTCTAAGTGAATAATTTCGTTCTTGTCTGTTGGGGTTTGAGTAAAATGAAATTTGGGCTTTACAGGTTTCCTATCATATTTGATTTGTCGGTATTTGTCGCAGTTGTTTATTATAAGTTGTATATGGTCTCTGAGTTTTGGGAAATATATTTTCTCTTTCAAACTATAATAGCATTCATTTATTCCGCTATGCATCGACTCCTTTGTGTGGTACAAAGACAATTGCTTATGCAACTCCTCTTCCGTTGATATCTCACTTGCCCTTTTTGAACTTCGTGTAAACTTTATTTTTGGATCTGATGAAAATATTGATATTAAGATTAACTGAATTTTGTGATAATCTGTGTCAGACACTTCAGAATATATTCCTATTATTCCTTTTTTGATGTATCGTCTTAGTAGATCTTTTATTAAATTTTCATTTTCCAATGGGTTTATTTCTATTTTGTCTTTTGTGTAATGTCTGAACTCCTTTAGGACAATAAGTTAATATGATTTGCGTTTTGTATTTATTTACGATATCATCTTTTATCCCTATGTGATCTAGAATTTGCTCATCCACTGAATGGTTTGTATCAGAAATTTCAAAATTTGATTCTTCTTCATTATTTGCGTTAATTTTTTCTGTCTACTTAATCTACTTAAATAGTCTGCTACCTTATTTTCTTTACCCTGTAAATATTCTATTTCTTAATTGTATTCCTGAAGTTTTAAGAGCCACCTTTGGTGTCGTTATGAGAATTCCTTTCCTTTATATTTGTTATTAAGGTATTTGATTGGTACATGGTCTGTTACAATTTTAAATTAATTCCCATATAAATACGGTCTAAAATAATTTATTGCATACATGATAAAAATTGATAAAAATTCTTTGTCTGTAGTACTGTAGTTCTTTTCGTGATTATTAAGCGTTCTGGACACAAAACAAACAGGATGACCTTGCTGCGACAACACTGCTCCAATGGCGTGGTCACTAGCATCTGTCGTTATAACGAATGGTTTATCATATTCTGGGTATTTTAAGATAGGGTGGGAACTAATGAGACTTTTTAAGTTTCCAAATGCTGTTATATACTGAGGATCATTTATGTTAATTTTGTTATCTTTTTTCAGGTATTTTATCATAGGATAAGCTACTTTCGAATAGTCTTTTATAAATTTTCTATAAAATCCAGTAGCTCCTAAGAATCCTTTTAATTGCCTTTCTGTTTTTGGAATTTCTAAATCTTGAATCGGTTTGATTTTATCTGGATACGGCTTTATGCCGTCTGCTGTTAAAATGTGGCCCAAAAATTCGGTATTCTTTTTTAGAAAACTACATTTGTCAACTTGAATCTTTAAATTATGTTCTTGAAGTCTCGCAAAAATCTTTTCTAATGACTTTTCATGTTCCTCTAGGGTTGTAGAAAAGATAAGTATACCATCAAGATATACTACACATATTTGATTAATATATTCGCGAAGAATCTCATTCATTAAGCGTTGAAATGTCGCCGGGGCATTTTTTAACCCGAACGGCATGCGAACATATTCATATAAGCCTACCGGAGAAACAAAGGCCGTTTTTTCTATATCTTTCTCGGATACCAGTATTTGATGATAACCTTTGGCTAAATCGACAGTACTGAAATATTGTGCCTTGCCGAGTTTGTCAAGAATACTGTCAATATTAGGCAAAGGGTATTTATCATCGACTGTCATCTGGTTTAACCGTCTGTAATCTACTACAATTCTAAACTTCTCTATTCCCGAATTATCTTTTTTCTTCGGCATTACTATTATTGGCGAACTGTATCTGCTTTTGCTCTTTCTAATTATGCCTTGTCGTTCCATTTTTTCCATTTGTCTTCTTACCTCAGCTTCGTGCTTTGGTGGGTACCGATATAGTATTGAATTTATTTGTTCCTCTGTTGTTGTCCTTATTTCATGAACAACCGTACTTGTATTAGTTAACACATCCCCTTCTTTATATAAGAGTTTATTAAATTTTCGAATCAGTTTTTCTATAACAATCCTCTCTTTCTCATGTAAATGATCTAATTGGAGATTTTGCATTTCACTTACTTCAAGTATATTAACCTGTTCGTGCATAGTTTTAGTCAAGAATGGAAGGCTCACTCCATTAGTCATGTTAATTTCTTGTTTTTCTACATTAATATCCCTCACATTTTTAATGATCCAATCCATTCCTATTAGTAGATCATAAGGTTTTTCTAACTTCATACTAATCCACTTCATTCTTGCATTTGTAGGATATCTAAATTCTGTAGGGCACGATGTTGCTACAGTTTTATTGGGTGTCTTCACTTCTCCCTCTATCGTATTAATTGTTTTCGAGGTGTGACTTACTATTTCGTACTTAATATGAGATAATTTATTTCTATTTAAGATACTAATCGTTGATCCCGTATCTACAAGAGCTAAACATTTTCCTCCTTCTATCATTACTGATATAAAAATTTTATTTTCCGAGGCTAATTTATAAAAAAATGTATCCTCGATAGAGTTGGTTTCAGACCTACTTAAAGTATCTACTTCCATAGCTTTAGTTTCGCCTTGCAAGATGTCCAATCCTCTGGTGGTCTGACGTTCAACAGATTTTTGGCTCCTCCTTGTATCTTAGTATCATACACAGCTTGATACACTCTAGCTTGTTCTGCTTCATCAGTGTAGTCTTCTAACGTCCTGGTTACGGCATCGATGAATGAAGGCAATGTTCCTGACTCTCCAGAGAAAGTTGGCAAGAATCTTATGTCCTTTTCAAGTCTAGCTCTGGCACTTGAGGGCTGATTATTTTGAATTAGTAGCTGTGTTAAAGCCACTAGACATTGTTGGATGGGATCCGGATTTGCCATTATGTCGCGATGCTGGTCGAACACTTGTTCCCGTTGTCTTTGGCGATCAATTTTGCACTTTTTGTTTTTCTAACCCGAACGATTCTCACTTCACTTTTAATTTTTTATTTTTTTTGTATGTGTTTTACAGTTTTGTGTCTGTATAAACCACTAAATTTCACTCTATACGGTCTTAATTTTTTTCTTCTATTTTCTTTTTGAACAGTGTTGTATCTGTATTCATTCATTCATTCATTTTCAATGGCCCGCTAATCCTTCATGAGGGTCGCGGGGGTAGGATGCTCAGGTGGACTCTCCATCCTTCTCGATCCTCCGCCATTGACTCCAATTCATCAGGGGGAATCCCTAAGCGGCTCCAGGAGAGATGTCGGACTTGATCCAACCATCTATTTCTAGGCCTTCCGCGAAGTCGCCTACCTGATGGCACGGCAACCATGGCGCGTCTTGGAAGCCGGTCTAGGGGCATACGCACTACGTGACCAAACCATCGAAGCATAGATCGTTCCGTTCGGAGAAGTAGCTGCTCAACGTTTAGCGCCTCACGTACTCTGGTGTTGCGCACTCGATCCCTACGAGTTATTCCAACAACACCGCGAAGGAACCTCATTTCGGCAGCTTGTATCCGCGATCTTATTCTTTCGGTCACTACCCAAATTTCATGACCATAGGTGAGAGTTGGAACATACATCGAGTTAAAAACCGATAGCTTAGCTTGGCGATACAGATTGGCCAAGCTCTCTCAAAATTGATCCAGCCTGACCAATTCTACAGGATAACTCGGCATTGCTCCTCCCATCACTCGTGAATAGAACCCCGAGGTACTTAAACTTCTCCACCTGCTTCAGTGGGACTCCACTAACATGCAGAGTGCACTGAATGGGTTTTTTGGATACGACCATTACTTCCGATTTGTTCACGTATCTGCATAAATCACTAAATTTCACTTTGATTTACTTCGTTTCCCACTTTGATTTAGGTTCAAATCACTGGATCTTTACTTATACGATCCTACCAACTGCGCCAGTTATATTTTTCGCAATAAAAGAAGAAAAACACTTTTTTTTTTACTTTTCGATAATTCTATTTTATTTTATTTTCCAGCTTCAAGTTCGCCGTCCAAGCGTCGCTGCAACTTGTCGCTGTTAGAATAATCGAATTATTGGTCGCCTCGTTGACATTTACGAACTCTCTATATACTCATTATTCGCTGACATTGCATTTTGGTTACTTCCGTTGGATTTGGAGTGATGACCGCTGTTGAGCTCATGTTTCATTGAATTGGATTGTTGTTCGGGGTTGTTGGCCATCTGAGTTTTCGCTGACGTTTCATATGTAACTCGCGCGCGTTCACCTATTGCCGGGGACTACATCCTTTCCTCGGATTAAAAGTCGCGAACATATTTCGAAATGAATAAACGCAAGGTAAACTCCACAACAAATTACTGGAGTCCGTTGCAATGTTTACCCGATAGCGACAATGATAGTGTAGATATGGAAGAAATAGTTTCGCCAAATGTTACCAAAAAAACCCATATCCCTCCCATAAAACTGTTGTAGAAGCCATCTGATTATGTGCACGAATTAATGACATCCATTGAGGTAGCCGATTACTCGATTAAAATAATGTCGATCGGAATTTAAATTAATTGCGAATCACTAAACTCTTACAATTTAGTGTTGAGTAAATTACGTGAAGACAATTGCCAATTCTTCACACATGAACTGAAAAGTGAAAAAGCTCTCAAAGTTGTTTTGTACGGATTGAACGAAATTGCCTCAACTAAATTGAAAAACGAATTAGTGAAACTTGGACTCCAGTGTAAAGAAATTAAAATGATTACCAAAAAATTTGATCATTTTACAGATACATTCTACATTAGCGATACAATCGCTTGTGAGTGGATCGATAAGGTTGAGTGAATTAAAGAAAAGATATACGTTCGATCTTTCACACGCAAGTGAAGTGGAGCTTCCAGCTGGCACAATGCAGGAATTGTCAGATGTTTGGTCATGGAGAGAGACACTGCCACGTTAAAACATATTGCTCTATCTGTGCAGCCTCTCACAAAACAGAAAATTGCGACAATCAAAATACACTAAAATGCGCAAATTGCAGTCGTAGCCAGCGCTGCCACTTTTACTACAAAGCTAGCAGATCTACTAGGTTCTCAGTCTTGCTACTACCTACTAGCTTTGTCCAAAAATCGACTAGCTTTTTAGCTCATTTTCAAACTTCAATTTCATTAAATATTGAATTTAGAATTTAATTGCTCGTTCATATATTGAGGTTTTTTTTATAACATTTTGAGTTATTTTGCACTACTTATATCGGTTTATTATTGGTCGGGACGCTCGATTTTCCATTTGTTTCGCTACTCTCAAATGTCAAAAAATCTTAAGTTTTGCTTTTTTGCACTGCGTAGTTATTAGTTCCTTGATTAGCATCAGGAAAATTGCTTTAAAGAAAATTAAGAATGAGGTCGAGGATTTTGTATTTTTTTAACTAGCATCTCTTATGTTTAACCTTTATTGTCGTCCGCATAGCAGCTCTTCAGCTGAATGAACATTTTCAAATTTGAACATATGTTACACATATAGATATGTTACATATATACATATGTTACATTACATGTCGAAAATATTTTCCTTTGTAAAGAACTTTTAAAAGGCAATTTTGTTAATTTTGCTGGAAGATTTAAGCTTATTAATGGAAAACTCCACTAAGCATAATTTATTTATTTTTGTTTATTGTTTATGTAGCGCCGTCACAAAGCTGGCGTTTATAGGCCTGGCTCTCCTGCCTCACGATATCTTTGGAACGTTTATTGATATTGCCTTTTTAACAGGGTTCAAATGATCTTCTTTGAACGTGGCAATACCAACTGAACCGGTCGCGCTCTATTTTTCGTAAGATGGCCCTTTGTCGGGAACTCTTCGGCTACTCCAGCGGAGCATCTTACTCTTGTCTTTGCTCCTTCGTACAAATCCATGATCATCTGTACATAGTGTCGTCGCAAAATTTAATTAATTATTTTTTTTCATTGTTTATTTTTATTAATGGAGAGATTAAAAGTTCAATTTATTTAATTTTGTTTGTTATTCATTACTTCTATTTTATTATTTATATTTGCTTATGTCACTTTAAGTGCAAATGGTTCGTCGTTAAAATCCTGATGTCGGCAAGCATTTATTTATTTCTTATGAAATATATAAAAAGTCAATCCGATCAATTGCGAAAGCTTGTGTGAACACTACTGCGACGATCAATTGCGAAAGCTTGTGTGAACACTACTGCGAAGGCATAAAACTGGCAGTAGCTTGGTCATAAGGCTGAAAAAATTGTACGCTCTGTTGATGATGATTTGCTATGACATCAGTTATCGTGAACAAAATACTGTGAATCAGAGGCAAAAGACAAAAAATAACAAAAATCCCCTCAGTTATCTGGACGCCGCCCCCGGAGTTCTGAAGCATAAACAACTAAGCTTCAAAAACCACCACACCAAAATCTTTCTCTCTCTCTCTATCTATTCTTTCCAATGCCCGCACTGTGTGTAAACGTGTCAAGAGTATTCATAACCCCCTGAGTGCTCGCAGATTATAAAAAAAAGGTGAAAATTTTAATAAATAAATGAATGAAACTGTCGTGCTACCTTTCGGTTGAATCTACTAGCTTTTTCTTAGGGATCTGCTACAATACGCTATGCGTCTAGTGGCAGCACTGGCTCTTAGCCACAAATCTACAGACAGCGCATGCGCAGTACGAAGTAATTATATGGAATTGAGAGTGAAAGTGGCAAGCAGGTCAAATCGCCCCCACTCACAGCAGCCGCATCCGAAATTCATCAGCAACATCACCAACACTAACAATGCAACAACACCAGCTTCATATTTGTTGCCAACGGATGAATTTCCTCCTCTCCAACGTGTGCGTCATAATAAGGTAACGAAGCAAATCACGAGCAACAATGTCCAGCAGCCGAGTGCATGGAGGAGTCTACGGGTGCATGATGATGCACAGAGTCAACCGTGTGTTAGCAACAACAACAATAACTTTTCAACAACCACTGCTAGTGCGCAGTTATTTTCTATGGAGGAGCTTAATTCTCTGGTAATGGAAATGATTTCCAAATTAAGCAATTGTAAGACTAAAATAGATCAATTTAATGCCATCGCGCAATTAACCCATACATTTTTATATGGTAATGTTAAGTAATATGGCAACTAACTAACTAATATGCCAGAGGCATAAAAAATAAATACATAGAATTTAATGATTTCTTAAACTCTAAAAATATAGATGTAGCTCTAGTAACGGCAACATGGTTAAACTCTGAAACTAGGTTGTCTTCTTCGAATTTTAAATGCTATTGTGTAGATAGACCAAATAGAAGAGGTGGAGGTGTTGCGATTTTTATAAAAAGATCCATTCGCTACACATTGCTCCCGGTTATTAGAACTCGCTGCGTGGAAAATGTGGGTATAAAGATTATACTGAGTGATAGGAGGGAAATAAGTGTAATGTGCGTTTACTTTTCAGGTAAAGCTGCGTCTGAAGTTAAACGAACAAATTTTAAAAGCGATTTACGAAATATTTTAGCTAGAAATGGTGATTACATAGTTTGAGGTGACCTAAATTGTAGGCATCGCGATTGGGGGTGTATTCGAGCAAACGCGTGGGGTAACATTCTTTCGAATTTTTCTAATTTGTTTCCGTTTTCTGTCCTTTATCCGCTTAGTCCGTCATATGTACCGTCTGGTTCGAGAGCTCGTCCGTCTGTTCTTGATTTTTTCATTTCAAACGTGTCTCAAACTTTTTCGCAGCCGATATCGTTGCAAGAGTTGAGCTCAGATTATAATCCTGTTTGTTGCAAAATTTCTAAATTTGCTCAAACATATGAACAGTTTGTTCCAGATTTTAAAAGAACCAATTGGGCTAGATTCCGATCAGAATTGAACCCAATGTTTAGAAACTTACCGACAGTTATTGAAAATGTGAGCTCAAAGAAGAGATCGATGTGATGGTAAAAGGCTTTATAGATAAAGTACTGGAAGTAATGAATTCATGCACTCCTAAGAAAAGAAAGCAACAGCACTTCTTTAAAATGCCTGACTATATTTTAGAATATATCCGCATACGCAATTCTATTAAGAGACATTGGCAACGGTATAGATTACCAGTCTTTAGATCATACCTTAAATATTATATTAAGCTTACTTACTTAGTTACTTAGATGGCGCTATAGTCCGGGGTGGACCTGGGACTCTCCGACAGACGACTCATATAGTCATTGTCGTAATATTATATTTACCAACACAAATTTTCAATTCAAATTGCTTGTAACGAATATGCAAATTTTTATTTTTTTTTTGAGAATAAATATACTGCTTACTACTACAATATACTTTGGTTACTAATCCACACAAATTTCATAAAAGACTTAAAGAATGGCTTCTTTCAAGATCCGATGTTAAGACATTGATTAATATTTCATCCTTATGAAAAAAAAAACAAATCAAATCAATGCTTACATATGTAATTTAAAAATCCAAAAATTTACTTTCATTAAAAACAAAATAACTTCATTTTATTAAAATGGGCAGAGGTTACCCTTACACATTTACTACAGAACTGCTCATACAACGAATCTTAATCTACCTTAAATATCTTTTCGCTTGCCCTGTCACTGTTCCAAGTTCCCACAGGTGCACTCGGATTTCCTTTAACCGTACGTGATGGAATGCGGCTGCATCGAGTGGGCCAGGCAAATTCTGGGATGCGATGTGCGCGTGGAGTGTTATTTGAAGAGTTCAGTGTTTTATGTGTTAACTTGTATCTACTTATCTTTTCTTACATGTGCGATCATTACTTTCTGCAATTGTTATTGTTTTCTATCATTTTCCCTTTCTTGTCTTTTTCTCTTGGTGTTTTCTCCTCTGTATTTAAAGTTTGTACCTAAATTGGTTCATTCGACTATTGACATTTTAACTTCCTTTCACTTTTTTGTTCGGCTAGATATTTTAAACCACTCGGAACACTTGTCTCTGGTTAGTAATGAACCACAAAGTGCAGATACCCAGAATTTCCTTGTTTAGATACATCTGGTATACAAATACTTAATTTAATTATCTTGCTCTAACTTAAATTTTAAATGTTAAGTGTATTAACTCTTCCATATAAAATATACACAGCTGTTTTCGGGTTTAAATTAATTTAAATAAAATAAACAAATGATTTATATGCATAACAACTCTAAAATTAAGAAATTAATAAATAAAATGACAAAAATAATTGATTTTCATGATTTTTTCGTGACCAATGAAATAGGTGTGTTGACCTGAAACAATGAAATTTATCATTTTTACCAACATGTTATTGAAAATTCTAACGTTTTCCGTTTCCTTACCTTAATATCCTGAATATCCTCCATCTAAAATTAAAACTTTTTCAATACTTCACGGCATTGAATTCACTAGTTTTTGACATGTTGCCAAGGCTATAGCATATCACTGTCTTTGTACCGTTTCCCATAACTGATCCCTGCTGGTGAAATACTGATCCACTAATCTCCTCTTCAACCCATTCCACAAGTTTTCAATAGGATTGAGATCAGGGGACTGACTGGACCACGGGACTACAGACACTTCATTATCTCAAAACCAATCCTTTACAAGGATCGATGTGTGTTTCGGGTCATTATATTGCTGGTAGTGCCATGGGAGGAGTATGTTTTCTCCGGCATATGGAAGCATTATGTTCTCCAAAATGTCTTTGTATTCGAACTTGGTCATGGTGTTATTTATTCGCAATATAGGACCAATACCATGCTACGAAAAACAATCCTACACCATAAGATTGGCCCCACCGTTCCTTACCGTTTTTCTTGTTTAGCGCGCTTCAAACTCCCTACGTTTTGGCCTTCGCACGTTATGTCCAGAGTCCCATCAAAACAAATTTATTATTGTTTCGTCAATCCAAAGGATGTTATACCAATTTCTTATTCCTTCAGGTCCGGTCCACTCTTTGTGCCTTAAAGCGAATTCTTTGTCAGACTTTAAGTTGTGGCCTCTTAAAAGTGGAACTTTTCTGGCGATTTTTCCTGGTAATTTGGCATCTTGGACTCTTCGACAAACTGTACGCGCACTCACTACATTTCCAATTTGTGCACAAATGGTCCTTTAACACGCAAAAGGGACAAATTTGGACAGTAACAATGCGGCGGTCAGTAGTCGGTGATGTTTTTTTTTTTTGCTTTCCCCGATTTTCCGTGACTTTTCAAGGCTTAAGGGCATTCGTTACAAAGTTCTCAAAGCACCCTAGTGCCTCAGCTATAAACTTGTAGGCTTTGCCCGAATCCCTTAGCCTTCTTATCAAATTTCGTTCTTCTTTAAGCTATTTTATTAAATTACGAGTATTAGCTAAAAGTACCTGCTATAATCCAAAGAAACCAACTCAAACTAATAAAATAATGTCCAGAACTTCTATTTGGATTCACACGCAGCTATTTTATAGACCAACTTTCAGAGGACAAACAAATCAACCCTCACGCTCAATCAAACAAAATACGAATAAGCACGTGCCATAAATGAAAAGATGTTGGTGGCGTTGTAACCGAAAATGCCAATCTTCAAACATTTCCATGTTAATGCACATTTTGCGATGCCAAAATAGCTGTTAAACTATCATGAAATCAAAACTATGAAAGCAAATGGATCACACCTATTTCTTTGACCAGCAGTGTATGTATATGTTAACAGGAATTCGTATTTTCACAAATAAAATAAATAAGTAAAAATAAAATAAATAAGTAAAAATAAAATAAGTAGCGCTCAGAGCTGCAGTTAAGCAACAGCCAAATATATTTGTGGATGTAGGTACACAAGGCATTTATAACGGAGAGGTGTTTACGTACAGCGGCTTGTAATCCTTCCCAAGATAAATAAGCCGCCAGAAGATCCATCGGTAAGCTGCTAGAAAGAAAATTGTATGAAAGGCTAGAAAGCGCGATCGAAAATACAGTTGTAAATGCAGCAGAGAAAGTTATTGATAGGAGAAAGAAGTTGTAAGCTGTAATAACCCTTGACATTTAAATTCCAAATTCAAAACTTGAAGCATATAATAGGAGCTCTTAGGCTCAAAGGAGAATTAGAGTACCTTATTGAAATAGTGTGGAGCTCAAAAATACAGTCATTATATACGACATCGACAACGAGAAAAAACCACACAAGATTACGGGCGGAGTGCCATAAGGTTAAAAGTGTTGGGTCCTCTGTTGTGGAATGTAATACCATATATGACGACGTATTGAAACTCGAGATCTTAGAGAAGGCAAAGATCATTGGCTACGTAGACGACATTAATAATATTAATCTTCGAATGTCCTCCATATACAATGGCAAAAAGAGTGCTTGGCGTGAGTTTGGAAGAGTATGGAAATATAGTGTAACATATGTTGGCAGCAAAGGATTAATTCAGGGCTTTTGCTCGTGTACTATGAAAGAACAGTGACGCCAAAAACGACAGAGAAACGTAGAACAGTAAAATGCCACAATGCGCCAGACGACAACATAGAGCCAGAGCCCCATTGCTATGAAATGCCTGACGGCACTACTGTGAGCACAAGGGTTGTCTTTCTAGGTAGAAATCTCACACTGTTACTCGGTGCAGGCTCAGTTTCGTCACTAAAAGATTTAAAATTCCCAATGCAACAAAAAAGATAGTGATTAGACACTTTTTGTGTTATGTTTTTTTGTTTTTTTTCGGTGTGATGTTGTGTCACGCAATAGGTACTCAAGATACCGTATATTATACATCTTCGTTTTTTTTCAAAAACAAATCAAAATCGGTAGATATTAGGAGTGGGTATAAATAAAACGAACTAGTTAAAAAAAGCAGTTTTTCATCTCGTTATGACGTAACCGTTTTTTTTTTGTTAAACAGTTTGAATAGTAACTAAAAAAATTTATTTCCTATGCGCATTTAAAATTCAATAAAAAAAAAAATCGAAAAGCAAACGAGCCCAGCAAACTGGAAAAATAACCAAACAAAGAATACCCAAAATTCAACACAGGCATGCGAACGGATCATTCTGTTGCGCACACAATAAAAATGCATAAAGGAGAAAACGAATAACAGGATTTCACTCCTGATACATACACTAACTACATAGTTACAAAAAATAACTACTTCACCATCTCGTTATAGTTTTTTTCATTTTTTACGTTTTCTCCGTTTTTCGTTTAACAACTTCACCATCTCGTTATCGTTTCTTTCGTTTCTTGCATTTTCTCTGTATTTCGTTTAACTAATTCACCCTCTCGTTATCGTCTTTTCTCTTTTTTTTAACGTTTTCTGCGTTTTTGGTTTAACTACTTCACCCGTTATCGTTTTTTTCGTTTTTTAACGTTTTCTTTGTTTTTCGTTTAACTACTTCACCCGCTCGTTATCGTTTTTCCGTTTTATTTTCATTTGCACTAAATGATATGAAAACGCTTTTTCGTTCGTTTTTTAACTAGTTTTTAAACTAGTTATATATTTTTTAATAACTGTTTCGTTTCATTAACACAAAAAACGAAAACGACCCACCTCTAGTAGATATACGGAAAATAGTAATTTTTTGAAACCCGGTCTTTAAGTAGAATTCCGTTACACGATTTCTTAGCAAGAACTTAATTTTTTATTACATTACTTAACATACTCATGTATGATATTCAAAGAAAATCCTTGGAGTGGTTATCGAAAAAATCCAGTTTTCTTAAAGTAACAGTTTTAAAAAACTTGACTATTTAATAACATTTCAAAATTTGGTAAGCAGTTTCCACTAAAAATTACTAAACATTTCTTTTGAGTTAAGCCGGTCGGTATATAGCCGAAAAGTCGTCAGTTTTCGAAAAATAATTAGAAGGGAAATTACCGCTATACTTCCAATACCAATACATAGTAGTAGGTGCAGGTGTGGTACTTTTTTTTGGAAAACTTCTATATTTTAAATTGTAACCGAATTTATAAACACATTTAAAATTTATTTAACATTTTATTATAAGTGATAACTTTCGTCAAAATTTTACTGTGGTGCACGTTTACATACAATCACAGCTGTATCGGCGAATTAGACGTGATATCGTTTGGAATATCGTCTCCATTGCAGGTGAGTTCTAACAGCACTAATCGTAACTATTCAGAAACACTATGTAAAATATTAACCCAATAACTCTCGTGTTATATTCAGGTTGAGTCTACTTAACTAACGGTTGAACTTAGCCATTTAACTTTGAAAGGGCTGCTTGACATTAATTGAAAATTTGTGTTACGTGACCCAGTCCGTACTACTTACTTAGATGGCGCTACTGTCCGGGGTGGACCTGGGCCTCAATCAACAAACCTCTCCAGCTAGCATGGTTACGAGCCAGCTGCCTCCAGTTGGTTGAGGTCCCCCTCCACTTGTTTGCGCCACCTACCGCGAGGTTGTCCTCTACTGCGTCGTCCATCCGGGGTGGATTCGAAAACTTTCTTAGCAGGAACGTTGGGCTCCATCCGCTCTAAATGACCCAGCTATCTTAGTCGCTGTATGTGAACTCTTCTGGCTAAGTCGATGTCCTTGTACAGGCCGTATAGCTCGGCATTGTACCTTCTCCCCCACTCGCCGTCTATGCAGACGGGACCAAAGATCGCTCGAAGAACTTTTCTCTCGATATAACCAAGGGCATCCTCATCCGGTTTTGTCAAAGCCCATGCCTCTGCGCCATACAGCAGGACTGCGATGATTAGAGTCTTATAAAGAGTTACCTTAGTAGTTCGAGATAGGGCTTTGCTACTCAATTGCCATTTTAGCCCATAGAAACAACGATTGGCAAGATTAATTCTTCGGGTGATCTCACTACTGATGTCATTTGCGGAGTTCACCATAGAGCCTAGGTAGACAAAATCCTTTACTACCTCAAAATTATATCTGTCTATTGTGGCGTTCTGTCCAAGACGCCGATGTTGGGTGTCCTTTTTTGTAGACAGCATATATTTTGTTTTGCTTTCATTGACCGCTAGACCCATCTTTGCTGCCTCGTTCTCAATACTCGTAAATGCCCCATTGACTGCCCGCTGAGTTCTTCCGATTATGTCAATGTCATCGGCATAAGCGAGTAGTTGTACAGACTTGAAGAAGATTGTACCTCCGGTGTTGGCTTGTGAGTTTCGTACAATTCTCTCATGTACTAAGTTAAAGAGATCGCATGATAGCGCGTCGCCTTGTCTAAGACCTTTCCTGACATCGAAAGGTTCGGTGATGTTCTTACCGACTTTGATGGAGCAGCGAGAGTTCTCCATCGTCATTCTGCACAAACGGACGATTTAGATTTTACAGATGAGCTGGTGCATGCTCCTTACCAACTCATCTCCTCCTGCCTTGTAAAGTTCAGCGGCAAGGCCGTCGGCTCCAGCAGCTTTGTTGGATTTGAGTTTAGATATCGCTATCCTCACTTCATTCTGATCGGGTTGACGGGAATTTTGACTGCCATCGTCACTGTTGAATGGCTCATTCTGCCTAACAGCGGAATATTGATCATCATCGCCGTTTAACAGTCTGCAGAAGTGTTCCTTCCAGGTGCCTTGAACTAAGGCCATATGAACTAACGCAATAATGGTGCTAATTCATTTTCAAATGCGAATTAACGCCATAATCCACTTATGGCCTTATTTCACTTTCAAATGAGAACTAGAGCCATCACTTAATGTGAACTAACGCCCTATGGTGTTAATTCACATTCAAATATGAACTTATGGCATCAAATGTTTCTGAGCTCTGAAGCACAGCCAATGCAATGCAACAGTTTTGATAAAACTTTATCAGTCCAATGTCACACCACGATCGGCTCACGTTTAGTCCACAATTGACTTTTGAAGAAGTGGACCATAAAGAAGTGGACCTATGCTTACATAGGCATATACATTTTACGGCGTATAAACAGTGAAGTAGGTATGGGGGGGCATGCTGCCATGCGATTCTATTACTATGTAGCCATTTTCGTCCCTGCAGGCTTCTGTTCTGGCTTTGAAACCCTGGCATGTTCTTTTCACCCTTTGGTAAAATTTTCGAACATTATTCCTGCAATAAAGTCTCTCAATCTTCTCGATCGAGCGCTTCTCATGCTCTTTTTTCTTCTTTCTGAGAAGTCGATGTTCCCCTTTTCTCCTGCGCACGTAGAGCTCGTAAGCAGCTCTAGCCCTTCTATGCAGCGCCGCTTTGAACGCCTCTTGTTTTGCTGCATATGTTTGCCGGCATTCCTCATCAAACCAGGGGTTTCGTTGTGGTGGCCGAGAGAAACCCAGTACATCAGAGGCGGCATCTCTGATGGCTTGTTGGCAACGCTGCCACTGGTCTTCCGCATTTGCTGCTGGCGCCATAGGACTTAGATTGAGATTAGAAGAAACACGATCGGCAAAGGTTCTGGCGGTCTCTTGCGATTGTAGCTTTCGACGTCAAATTTCCTCCGTTGTGGATATCCGCATCCGTACCTTGGCTACAACTAGGTAGTGATCCGAGTCCACATTGGCTCCTCGGAAAGTCCGGACACCCAGAATACTGGAGAGTGCCTTGCGTCGATCGCAATGTGATCGATTTCGTTGACAGTTTTTTCGATCAAAGGAGAGCCATGTTCCTTTGTGAATATCGAGCCGTTTGAACCGCGTACTAGCTACGACAAAGTTTCTCTCCGCTGCAAAGTCGATTAGCCTGAGTCCGTTGTCCGATGTGATGTCGTGCAGGCTGTGCTTTCCGACCACGCTACTAAAGACGTCATCACTTCCTAGCTTTGCGTTAAAATCACCTAAGATAATTTTAACGTCGTGGCTAGGGCATTGCTCATACGTCTTGTCCAAGAGCTGGTAGAAGTCATCCTTTGTCGCGTTGTCCTTCTCCTCATGAGGGGCGTGAACGCATATTAGGCTAATGCTGGCAAATTTAGCCTTGATACGGATAGTCATAAGGCGCTCGTTCACATGCCGGAAACTCAAGATTTCTTACCTAAGTCTGCCTCCAATGACAAATCCGCACCCGAATAGACGATGTCCTTTTTGTCTGTAGCAATCGCCGTAGTAGATGTCGCAGTTTTTCATACTCCTTTTGCCCGGCCCATCCCATCACACTTCTTGGATGGCGGTAATGTCTGCTTTGAGACACTCTAGGGCCTCCGCAAGTTGTTCGGCTGCACGTGGTTTGTAGAGGGACCTAACATTCCATGTGCAGACACGAAGATCGTTGTCCTTTTTACGTTTGCTTGGGTCGTCAACACTAAATTTATCCGTATCCGAGGCTGTTGGTTGCTTCGTAACCGAAGGTTTTTTACGCGATAGGGAAGTTAACCCGACGGCACAACCCCCAACCTGGAGGACCAGATCCTTTTTTAGCACCCCTAGGACGAGGGGCCGGATACACCGATGTCAGTAGCCCACTTTGGTAATATGAGCGCTGCCGTTAGCCCATTAAGGGTTCATCCGCCACCATCTGTTTTTCAATACCCTGACGTAGTATTGAAAATCCTTACAGACCTCAGCTTCAAATATGTCGAAGTAGCTCCGGTAAGGTATCTGCTGCTCTGTAGACGTCACCGTTGATTCCGCCGGGAGAATACATCCGCCGCATGTCCTTCTTCTGAGGACCTCTTGCTCGACTTCTGAGACGCATATTTCAGCCGATCAGGTCAACAAGAGATGCCTCGTCCGGTTAAACATATGCGCGCTGAAATTCACCCAGATGTGCTTACACAGGTCCGAGTGTTCAGCTACACATATATCGTCAGACTTAGCATACGCTCATCGTTAGTTCACTATCAGATAGCTATCCAGCGGGCACCACGGGGAGGTGATGATGCGATTTTGCTTACCTATAATAAGCTTATCTCCAAGGAAATAGAAAAGCAGCGAAATATTGATCAGAACTCAAAGCTATCTTCTCTAGACAAAAATTCAAAGCCTTCTTGGAATATTGTGAAACTTGTTAGAAACAAGAACAGAAGAATTCCAACTCTCCAAGATTCGGGAAATGTGCAGTATACGGATGAGGATAAGGCTAAGGATAATTTATTCGCCTCTACATTTCGGAAAAACTATTCTGTGTCCCAACATTTAGGCGACATCGTTACCAATCAAATCGTTAGTGAGGCCACTAGCAACTTTAATGCACAAGCTACTGAAGCGCCTCGCTTAGCTTGTATCTCAACAGAGCGTCGAAGATATTTTGTGTTGCTTGTCATCAAGAAAATCTGATGGTGTTGATGGTATCAAAAACATGTGACTAAAGCAACTTCCCAAATCAGCCATTGGATACTTAGCGTTTATTTTTAATGTTTGCATTAAAAACCATAACTTTCCATAGGCTTGGAAAATAGCTAAGGTGATACGTATCCCAAAACCAGGAAAGCGACCTGATAAACCTAATAGCTACAGACTAGTTAGTCTGCTGAGTAGTATAAGCAAAACATTTGAGAAGTTAATAAAAGAGAAGCTCACAAGAGTTACGGAAGAAAATAATGGGAAATCTTTGGGAAAATCAACTGGCCTTGTCTTGCTAGACATTGAGAAAGCGTTTGATTGTGTGTGACTTTTGGGCCTTATCTATAAGATGTTAATACTCCGTTTTCCCCCGTACTTCATCAAACTTGTCCTAAGCTTTCTTTCCGATCGTTCTTTTAGAGTATTCGTGTGTTATTCTGTTTGTCATAGTATTGTTGCTGGTGTGCCTCAAGGATCGGTTTTAGGTCCAATTTTGTATAACCTTTTTATGTCTGATATTTCAAGGCTCCCTTATTGTGGAGTAGCTATTTTTGCGGATGACAAGGCAATATATTCGTCGCATGAGTCTCAACCTGGAGACAAATCTACAACATGCGATTCAAATATTGCTAAGATATTATAATTGCTGGAAAATTAAACTAAATGCTGAGGAGGTGTAAGCTATATTTTTCAGCAGGAAACGTGTTTGCTTCCAAGCAACCAGCTAATTGTTAATAATATATATGTTAACTGGGTTCCATCTGTAAGACATTTGGGCATTCATCTCGATACAAAACTCACATTTAAGGAACATACTGCAAAAACAATACAGAAAGTAAATATAGCGATAAACATGTTGTACCCCTTTATAAACAGGAAGTCTTTACTAAACAGCGCCAATAAGTTCATTGTGTTTAAAGTAATTATTCAATCGATCCTTCTATATGGTTGCCACGTTTGGCGAAATTGAGAAAAATGTCATATTAAAAAACTACAAGTTTCCCAAAATAAAATTCTTAAGATGATTCTTAGCCTTCTCCCGTATCACTCTACCACTGATCTTCATAGCAGAGCAAATTTTCACTTGATTCACGATCGAATTGTAAAACTAACCACAAAGTTTCTCCATGATTGTGAGTTCGCCGAAAACCCACTAATAAATCAATTAAATGCTTAACCATGTTTTTCTTTGCTATTTTTACATTTTATTTAAGTATTGCATATAATAAATTATTATTTGGTATTTGTTAACTGTTATTATTTATTACTTATTATTTATTATTTTGTATTTATTATTTATTGTTTATTATCTGTTATTTGTTGTTTGCCATTTATTATTTACTATTTATTATTTATTATTTATTATTTATTATTTATTATTTATTATTTATTATTTATTATTTATTATTTATTATTTATTATTTATTATTTATTATTTATTATTTATTATTTATTATTTATTATTTATTATTTATTATTTATTATTTATTATTTATATTTATTATTTATTATTTATTATTTATTATTTATTATTTATTATTTATTATTTATTATTTATTATTTATTATTTATTATTTATTATTTATTATTTATTATTTATTATTTATTATTTATTATTTATTATTTATTATTTATTATTTATTATTTATTATTTATTATTTATTATTTATTATTTATTATTTATTATTTATTATTTATTATTTATTATTTATTATTTATTATTTATTATTTATTATTTATTATTTATTATTTATTATTTATTATTTATTATTTATTATTTATTATTTATTATTTATTATTTATTATTTATTATTTATTATTTATTATTTATTATTTATTATTTATTATTTATTATTTATTATTTATTATTTATTATTTATTATTTATTATTTATTATTTATTATTTATTATTTATTATTTATTATTTATTATTTATTATTTATTATTTATTATTTATTATTTATTATTTATTATTTATTATTTATTATTTATTATTTATTATTTATTATTTATTATTTATTATTTATTATTTATTATTTATTATTTATTATTTATTATTTATTATTTATTATTTATTATTTATTATTTATTATTTATTATTTATTATTTATTATTTATTATTTATTATTTATTATTTATTATTTATTATTTATTATTTATTATTTATTATTTATTATTTATTATTTATTATTTATTATTTATTATTTATTATTTATTATTTATTATTTATTATTTATTATTTATTATTTATTATTTATTATTTATTATTTATTATTTATTATTTATTATTTATTATTTATTATTTATTATTTATTATTTATTATTTATTATTTATTATTTATTATTTATTATTTATTATTTATTATTTATTATTTATTATTTATTATTTATTATTTATTATTTATTATTTATTATTTATTATTTATTATTCATTATTCATTATTTATTATTTATTATTTATTATTTATTATTTATTATTTATTCTTATAAATAAAATTCTTACATATTCAGATAAAAAAATTAAAGCAAATCTTCCTCTTCTATATTCAACATTAAATCCAGAAAATAATTCAGATTCTCCTTCAGCAAAATCAAATGGTGTTCGATTAGTTTCTGCTAAAGAAATAATTAATCAAACAAAAACTAGAGGATATAATAAAAAAATAAATCATAAATATATTTGATAATAATAAAAATTCAATATATTATAAGCATTAATTAAAAAAACAAAAGATAATAAAATCAAAGCTAATCTTACTTCATAAGAAATTGTTTGAGCAACTGATCGTAATCCCTAAAGCATAATTAGAATTAGAAGATCAACCAGCAATCATAACAGTATAAACACCTAAACTAGTACAACATATAAAAAATAATAAACCTAAATTAAAAGAAAATAATTTAATAAAAAAAGGTATACATATTCATAATAATAAAGATAAAAATAAAGAAAAAATAGGAGAAAAATAATATGAAATATAATTAGATAATAAAGGATAAGTTTGTTTCTTAGTAAATAATTTAATTGCACCACAAAAAGGTTGAGGAATTCCTATTAAACCATCTTTATCAGGACCTTTACGAATTTGAATATAACCTAAAACTTTACGTTCTAATAAAGTTAAAAAAGCAACTCTAAGTAAAACACAAATAATTAATATCAAACTTATAATTAAAAACAATATAATTTCTACATAAAACAAGTACTATTTGTAATATAAATTATATTTATAAATTCTAAATTTATTACATTAATCTGCCAAAATAGTTTATATAAATATTAATTATATTCTATTTTATAAAATATTATTATTTATATATCAAATCCTTTCGTACTAAAATATATAAATTAATTAAAGATAGAAACCAACCTGGCTTACACCGGTTTGAACTCAGATCATGTAAGATTTTAAAAGTCGAACAGACTTTAAATTTAAACGGCTGCACCTAAAATTATATCTTAATCCAACATCGAGGTCGCAATCTTTTTTATCAATATGAACCCTCCAAAAAAAATTACGCTGTTATCCCTAAAGTAACTTAATTTTTTAATCATTAAAAATGGATCAATTATTCATATATTAATGATTTAAATTTTAAAAGTTAATTAAATTTTAATATCACCCCAATAAAATATATTAATATCATAATAATTAAATAAATCTTTAAAATTAAAATTATATACATATATAAAGATTTATAGGGTCTTCTCGTCTTTTAAATAAGTTTTAGCTTTTTGACTAACAAATAAAATTTTATTATAATTTTAAATGAAACAGTTAATATTTCGTCCAACAATTCACTCCAGCCTTCAATTAAAAGACTAATGATTGTGCTACCTTTGCACAGTCAAAATACTGCGGCCATTTAAAAAAATCAGTGGGCAGGTCAGACTTTATTATTTATTATTTATTTTTTTATTTATTGTTTTATTATTTATTACTTACTCTTGTTGTTCATTATTTATTTACTACCTATATAATGTACTTGCTTAGTTTTTAACTATCTTTTTCCTATTATATTTGAGGTTTTTAACGTATTTTTCCTTCTAATTTTTATCATAGCCAAATATTTTGCTATCATTATTTAAAATAATTGTTCAGCAGAAAGATATAATTTTAATATCATATTTCTGTATGTAAACGCGCGTTGGCTCATCAAATGTAACTGGTGAATCCAATCTATGACTTCCGTCTATGTATTCTAATGAAATAATTTAATAATCCACTTCTGTAGGCCACTTGCCCCTTAAATTGTTGCTATTGTAAGACATACTTTCCTGCAAATCCCCTCTCACTGTTCTTAAAAAAAAAGCAAATAACCTTGAACAAGAAATTCCTTCCATTGAATCACAATCGGAATCTGAAATACAAAAACAAACGCACTAGGTACATGAAAACAAAAACCGAAAAAGTGAAAAACAAAACACAAAGAGAAATAAGCAAAAGCGACAAGCAATTTGTTGTTCCAACCAAATTTGAAAGAACATCATGTCTTACGCACGATTCGAACGAAAAATTCGTCTGAAAAAGTGACATATTTTTTTACTCTGCATGCGATATCTATGTACCTTTATTATCTGTGATTGTATTTTTTATTACGTCTGATAATATTTTAGAGAACGATGATTTTTGAGAACTATGCAATCTGCACTTAGGGGCTGAAATTTATTCATTGGAACGACATTGATAAAATGCAATTAATCCTCAAAATTTATTGTACACAACAATTTTATGGACTTAGACAAAAACTTTGACGTTTCTTCATGCGCTCTGCTATTACATATTTATCCGCATGAGGAAGCCTTTAGAAGGTGAAGCAGGGCGAGCACGGGTTCAGCTAGTCATTTTATAAAGTAGATCGTTGTGCCATACTGAGTCAAATGCTTTCTTAACATATAAAAGAATCATTCCGGTAGAGTTTCCATTATCACGATTTTCTTTTACGTGGTTCTGAGCACTTGATGGTTGGTGCTATGATAGCGTCTAAACCCAAATTGCTTATTCGGGAATAATTCTTTTTGAGTGATGAGTTTTAGCATGTTTTCTTTTTCAATTCGCTCAAAAATCTCGCTAATACTACTTAGTAGGCTAATAGGTCTATAGCTGGAAAGGTTATTAGGTGGTTTTAAAGCCTTTGCTATTGGTATAACTTTGGCCGTTTTCCAAGCATTTGGGAAATACTGCATTTTAAGACATGCGTTGATGATAAATAAAATGAATATTATTCTAGCCCTCGACAATTCTCTCAAATACGTATTTTTAATGCAGTATAGTTCGCTTGCTTTTCTTGGTTTAAGATTAGCAATCTCGCATTCAACATCTTCCGAGTCCACGAAAAAGTTTTCAGGGGTTTCGTAAGTAAGTGAATTGAACTGGGTAACAGCAGTACTCACTAAAGCATTAGTAACTGAATCTCCAAGGCTTAGAGAAACGTCGTGATTTTTTAAGAACGTGTATGCAAGCCTACTTACTTACTTAGGTGACGCTACAGTTCGGGGGGAACCTGGGCCTCAACCAACAAGCCTCTCCATTTAACTCGGTCTTTAGCTAATTGCCTCCAGTTGCACACTCCAAGTTGGTCGAGGTCCCCTTGAACTTGTGCGGGCCACCTACGGCGATGATTCCCTCTACTGCGTCGTCCCTCGGGGTTAGATTTGAAGACTGTGGTGGCCGTAGCGTTGGTGTCCATTCGCTCTACATGCCCTAGCAATCTCAGACGTCCAATACGCAGTTTTTTGACTAGGTCGTTGTCGCTATACATCTCGTATAGTTCGTGCTTGAATCTTCTTCTCCAAAACCCGCCAACGCAAACAGGACCGAACAAGCCGATGTTCTTCCCGTCTCTTTTGTTCGTAGAGCTTACGAGCAGCTCTCATCTTCCTTTGCAGCGCCGCTTTGTATGCCTCTTGTTTTGCTGCATGCACTCGGCGGCATTCTTCGTCAAACCAGGGGTTTCGCGGTGGTGAGCGAGCGAGACCCAGCACATCAGTCGCGGCGTTTCTGATGGCATGTTGGCAGCGTTGCCACTGGTCTTCGGCACTTGATGCTGGCGGCATAGGGGCGACTGAGAGACTTCGGAATACGCGCTCAGCGAAGAGTCTGGCGGTCTCTTACGATTGTAGCTTTCCGACGTTTCATTTTCTCACAGTGATTCTTCTTTGTTGTTCAGATTGGGATATCCGCATTCATACCTTGGCTACAACAAGGTAGTGAACCGAGTTTATATTGGCTGCTCGCAAGGCCCGGACATCCAGAATACTGGAGGCATGCCTTGCGTCGATCGCAATATGATCAATTTGGTTGATCGTTACATGATCATTGGACCGCCATGTCTGCTTATGAATATCGAGATGAGGAAACCATTTGCTTGCTATGGTGATATTTCGCTTCACAGCGAAATCAATTAGCCTTAGTCCGTTATCAGACGTGGTGTCGTCTAGGCTATGCTTACCGACTGCCCTACCAAAGACGTATTCCTTTCCTATTTGGGCGTTTAAATCGCCCAATACGATTTTAACGTCGTATTTAGGACATTGCTCATATGTCTTGTCAAGGAGCTCGTAGAAACACTCTTTGGTGGCAGGATCCTTTTCTTCCGTGGGGGTATGAACACATATTAGACTTATGTTAGCGAATTTAGCCTTGATTCGAATAGTCATAATACACTCGCTCACGTGTCGGAAGCTTAAGACTTCTTGCCTAAGTCTGCCGCGTATGATAAATCCGCATCCGAATAAGCGTTGCCTGTTGCCTCTGTAGCAATCACCGTAGTAGATGTCACATTTTTTCATCCTCTTTTTGCCCGGCCCATCCCATCGCACTTCCTGGATGGCGGTAATATCTGCTTTATAGCAGTCTAGGGCCGGCTGCACGTGGTCTGTAAAGGGACAGAACATTCCACATACAGATCCGAAGATCGTTGTCATTATTTCGTTTGCTGGGGTCGTCATTAGTTGAGTCATCCTTATCCGGACCAGTTCCTTAATTATTCCCCGGCCGGGTACACCGGTGCCAGTAGTCCACTACGGGAGTATGAGCGCTGCCGTTGGTCCATTAAGGGCTCCTCCGCCACTATCTCCATTCCAAGGTCCTGACCAACATTGGAAATTCCTTACCGACTTGTAATCTGCATACGTCGAAGCAGCTCGCGCAATGCATTCACTAAGTTCAACCTTACTGGAACTATAGACGCCACCGGTGACTCTGTCTAGGGAATTCGTCCGTTGCCGCCTGGAACAGGAAGAAGTGCTCTAGTGGGAAAGCACTCTTCCCCCCTCTCTCATCTACTGTCGCCAAGAATCCGCCAAACGGGGTTGGTTACCCATTTCTTGGATTAGGGTACTAGGCACTCCGCTGTCACCGCGTGGAGGTTGAGAGTAGAAGTTGGTAGGCCTCAGCTGAGTGAAAACGCTTGTGTTTTCATATGATCGCATGCACTACCATTTGACCAGACAGTGTATGCAAGCGCACTGGATTTTTCTAGATCACTTTGGTAGATATGATCAGATTTGCGGATACAAGGCAGTTGTTTCTTTTTGTTTTCAACTATCTTTACAATGTTCCAGAAAGGTTTTGCTCCCTTATCTAGCGCGCTAAGTTTTTGGTTCCATTTCTGGTTACGTTCATAGTCAATGTGAAGCCAAATAAGTCTATTTAAATACAAAAATGTTTGTCTATATATGGGCTGACGATATCTCTGCCAGTGTCTCCTCTGTATGTTTCTGATTTTTATCTGATCCAAGATATATGACGGGAATTTAACACCTGTATCTTTTTAGCAACTTTCTGTACACTCACATAAATCGCATTTAATAATTTGCCTGAGAATTGGTCAAAAATATTATCAACGTCTTCATTATTAATGATGCTGTCAAGACTACACGACACGTTTCTCAAACTACTTTTAACTTCTGTGCGATATCGTACCCAGTTTGCTTCCTTTAGGTCAATTAAGTAATTAACTTTTAATGCTCCCTTTCTTAGAAGTTTGCAGATGACTGGACTGTGATCTGAGCTAAGTGCGTTTACGGAAATAGGCTGCGATATTAGACTAGGGATGTTTGTTATAAATATATCTAACACTGAGGGATGACCACGGGAACCACGGATACCTCTGGCATTCCATGTAAAAATATTTAGGTTTCTATCTATTGACTTACTTGGCATTTGAATAAAGAAATTTAGTCGCTAAATGTGCGATAACATTAAACTGATCGATTTTTGTTTTGCATGTACTTAATTTGGTTATCATCTTTATGGCTAATGTAGTTCGTCTATCGAAAAAAGTTCATTGTTGTTCCTGCTGCTGTTGCTGATTATAGCAGTTGAAGTCATCCGAGGTGAGCTTTCCCAGTCTTCAACATTCGTTTTTTTTTTGTCTCCATGGTCTGCGGGACGCTACTGCGTCGAGGGTGAGGTGGTAAAGTTGGGAAGTCTGTCATCGAACTTAAAAAAACCTGATTCTGCTGCTGTTGCTGCACATTCGTGGCGATAGAATTGAAGTGAGAGATTCTTCGCTGAGAATAAAGTGTTCTTTTCGAAAGCTTCTCTCTTATTTCAAGATATTTATTACGGTTGATGCAGGAAATGTCAGTTGCTTTATGACTTCCATTGCAGTTTGCACATTTAATTGCAGTTCCATTTACGCATTTCGAGGATTTGTGAGAGCCAGTGCAGTTACAACAATCTGTTTTTTTATGGCAGTTTCGTTCGGCATGGCCGAACATTGCGTTATTTTGGTTTTTTTTTTAGTTCCAGCTGACCTGGGTATGCAAAATTGAACGAAACTGTTTTCCGAGATCAGCTAATTTTATGGATCCACTTTCTAACGAAATTAGATAAATAAACTCAGTGTAGTGATCAGTGGGCGCCGTGGCGTAAGTGGTTAGTGTGTCGGATTACTACGCATGAGGTTCCAAGTTCGAATCCCAGAAAACACCAAAAAGTTTTTTCACGGTCCCACCTCTCGCGAGCGTCTGACAAACATCCGAGAGTATTGTTGTCATGAAAAAGCTTCTCAAATCGCCGTTCGGAGTCGGCATTAAAGTGTAGGTCCCTTCCATTCGTGTGAAGAATATAACGCACACAACATGACTGGTTGCGAGAAGCTAGGCCCTGGCACTTTAAAGAGCTCTTGCGCCAAATATTTGTATTTTTTTTTTGTAGTGATCAAATTTGTTTGTAAGTTTTTTTTTATGTCAATGCACTTTAATCCTAGTCTGACAAGCTCATTCTTTAGTATAATAGGGTCCATTTCACTCATACCGAAAAGAACAAATTTAAAAAAGCTTTTTCATTTCTATTATCGTGAGAAAATTATTGGCAATTATTTTCTTTTAATTTACTGAACACTTTATGAAATGAATCTATAGACTCGCATGAAATTTTAAGTCCAATTGAAATTTTTTTGATAAAATAATCCGATACAGAAAGTTGTTTCATCATATCGTGGACATATTCATTCGTTTTTTTGCAATCATTTAATAGGCGGCGCAATCACTTTAGGGGAAACATTTTTTTGCGGAATAATTTCATCCATATCATCGGTGTTACAATCACTATCCGGTAAGCACTGCAACGGCCTAAAGTAATTAGTCCTGGATTGTTTTTGAGACGCACGACTGTTGCATTGCACTAGCTGTGCTTCAGAGCTCAAAAACATTTTATGGCATTTGTTCATATTTGAATGTGAATTAACACCATATGGCGTTCGTTCACATTAAGTGATGGCTTTAGTTCTCATTTGAAAGTGAAATAAGGCCATAAGTGGATTATGGCGTTAATTCGCATTTGAAAATGAATTAGACCCATTATGGCGTTAGTTCACGGCACCGCCATATCAAACCGAAACTTTTTTATCGAGGACAAACGTTTGTCCCCGGTATGGGGCGGTCTTACGCACTTAGATATTTTGGATACGTTTTCTATATTTCAAGACAGTCAGTAAACTCAGAGGGCAGAGGTCTGACACACTCGAAAGCTCCGACTAAACTGTACAAACACTGATTCCCTCAATTTCTCGAAATTCTATCCTCTACCCCATGTTACTTAAGGATGAGGTGGAGAAACAAATTTCCAAGCTTCTTGAAGATGACATAATTAGACCATCGCGATCAACCTATACCTCACCTATTTGGATAGTATCCAAGAAACCCAACTCCATGGGAAATAAACAATCCCGACTAGTGATAGACTAAAGGAAACTCAATTCGGTTACCATCGCGGATCGATACCCGATCCCAGAGGTAAACGAGGTCCTATCCCAATCAGGCAGAAACGCATACTTCACAGTTCTTGACATCAAAAGCGGATTTCATCAGATTCCCTTAAAGGATTCTGATATCGAGAAGACGGAATTTTCCATAAATTATGGAAAGTTTGAGTTTACACGACTACCGTTCGGCCTTAAGAACGCGCCGTCAATTTTCCAACGAGCTCTCGACGATATTCTTCACGAGCATATCGGAAAGATATGCTACGTGTACATTGACGACATCACCATATTCAGCAAAACGGAATCGGAGCATTCCGAGCATTTCAAGCAAATCTTCCACACTCTAAGCCAGGCCAATATGAAGGTCCAATTGGACAAATGCGGTTTGGTGAAGTGGAGTTCCTAGGATTCATTATATCCCAATACGGTGTTAAATCTAACCCAGAGAAGGTAAGGGCAATAGTCGATTTTCCGCAACCTAAGACATTGAAAGACCTTCGTTCCTTCCTTGGCCCTCCGGGCTATTACCGTCGATTCGTTAGGGTCTATGCAAAAGTCGCAAAGCCTCTAACACCCCCCCTCCGAGGAGAGAAGGCCGTATCTCCAAAAACCTCTCTAGCAAAAAGCCATTTCACTTGGACTCCGAGGCTGTCGAGGCCCTTAATAAACTTAAAAGTTCACTAGCTTCGCAGGACACTATGCTCGCGTATCCTAACTTCGCAAAGATTTTGAGCTCACCACCGAGGCATCCAATTTCGCTATTGGCGCGCAAGACGGTCGACCAATAACCTTCATATCCAGGACTTTAAGCGAGTCGGAGGAGCATTACGCCATATTTTCATTTCATTTTCAATATTTTTTATTTATTCAATTCAGTATACCTTACACGCCATAAACGAAAAAGAAATGTTGGCGATAATTTGGGCCCTCAATTCGCTGAGAAATTACCTATACGGTTCTGCCCATGTCAATATTTACACGGATCACCAAGCGCTTACATTTGCTCTTAGCAATAAGAACAACAATAGTAAGATGAGAAGGTGGAAGGCAAATCAGATCTAGGCAATACCTATAAGAACGAAACTTACCGTTAAAATTGAGCTCAAAGGAAGATGAAAAATTTTCCGATGGAAAAACGTACTTTTTTTCCTTTTTTTTATAGCACACAAAACAAATCATCTCAGGACTACGAGGTATTCACCTGTGCTTTCCTGGAGATAACTAAAGATAATTATTGTCTTATATGTATCAAAAAACCAGTCGGTAAAAGAGAAATTTGAAGTGCGCCATTTGCCCCGCTGCGCCATATAACCAGACTTTACCCTATAACACCCAAGTGAGCCTAGCGACACATATACTACCTTAAAAATCCTCCCACAAGTGCGCATGTGAGTCAGTGAGTTGAGATGACTGGAGATCACCGATGTCATAGAAGAAAGATCAAACAAACAATAATGCATGCACGTGTCAAACAACAAACACCATCGCAATATAGTAATATTGCAAAACTGTATCATTATGGTAATACTTGCTAAAAGGAAAGGCACTACCCCGCCAGACACTACCACTGCTGTGCATGGTACTGATCCTGGACCGAGCAGAAATGTTCGGGTCAGAGCTATACGGATTCGGGGGGCAAGCAAAATAATGAAACAGTTTCATCAAAATTTAAGGGTCGTGAGTTGGAACGTTGGAAGCATGACCGGTCGAAGTTAAGAACTGGAAGAGATGATGAATAGAAAGCGGGTGGATATCTTGTGTGTCCAAGAGACGAAATGGAAAAACACCGGAAATCGGGCGGTCCTTGGACAAAAGGAGGACAAAAGATTACAAGATGTTCTACTACGGAACGGAATCGGTATCATCCTTGCGGCAGAGCTACTTGGAAACGTTTTGAGCATTTCATATGCTCCCCACAATGGGTGCGATCAGAGAGATAAAATTGCATTTTGGGTAGATTTCCATAATCTCCTTAAGAACATCCCAAAGGAAGAGTTTCTGTTTGTTGGAGGAGACATGAATGGACATGTCAGGAAGTCAAACAAAGACTGCCATGGACGACTAGGATATGGCACCATGAAACTTTCTGGTGAAGATATCCTAAGCATGTGCAAATCACACGGTCTTTTCGTGTTAAATACCACGTTCATCAAACAAAGCCGACACCTAATCACTAACAGCAGTGGTGGAGATGAAACTCAGATTGACTACCATTCGGTAGGCAGTTTCATGAAGCCTCGGATAAAAGATTGTAAAGTGATCCTGGCAGAGGCAATCGTGCGGCAACACCGTCTCCTGTTAACAGAAAATTTTATGAAAACACCGAAGAAAATCAAACAAACAAGGGCCTCTGAGAAAATCTAGTGGTACAATCTGGACAAGGAAAAAGGCGGCGCTTTTGTTTTAGTAATGAAAAATTACTTCTCTCACACCAGTAACAGAGCTGGGGATGAAGAGTGCAGAGCACAAAATATGTGGGATTCCCTACAACGAACTTGCTTAAAGAAGGCCAAATCGCTGGTAGGAGGAAAGCTCAGGAGATTCATTCGCCAAAGTTCATTAACAATGCTCATGGCCAGCTTCTTGTGGATGACGACAAAATTCTGCAGAGGTGGTGGCAGTACTGTGAAGAACTTTTATATGAACAGTTTCCCCGGCTATAGTTTCCAAGAGCCACCCCTAACTGTGAAGAAATACCGGACATTACAGTCGAAGAAGTTAGTGAGGTGGTCAAATACTCCAAGCAACGAAAAGCGGTTGGGCCAGACGAGATGCCCTCTGAGTTCTGGAAAAAGATGGAAGACATCGGGTTCAGATGGCTTAGAATTCTCATCTCCAAATTTGTGAGAAGTGATCCAATGCCGAATCAATGGAGGGAAAGTTACCTTATGCCTGTGTACAAAGGGAAGGGTGATACGCGAAACTGTGATAACCACCGTTCGATCAAGCTGATGTCACACACCATGAAGATCGTTGAGCGGGTATTAGGTGGCCGGCTGCGAAAAATAATGCGGCTATCTGATAATCAGTGCGGGTTTGTCTCGGGTAAATCAACCACAGATGCAATCCAAAGTATAAGGATCAAAATGGAAAAACATCGTGATTCCTTAAGGGATTTGCATATTGTATTGGTTGACTTTGAAAAGGCATTCGACAGATAACCACGAGACCTGATATGGGTGGCGCTAAGACATCGAGGGGTCCCAGAAACCTATTGTATGTACAGGTGATCATGGACATGTACGAAGGAGCACAGACAAGAGTAATATGCCCCGCTGGAGTAACCGAAGAGTTCCCAATCAAAATCGGGGTGCACCAGGGAAGCGCTTTAAGTCCTTTGCTCTTTATTGATGTCCTTTATTATCTGCTTGAAGGTAAAGTGAATGACCCCACATCATACATCAGTTATTCTTTGCTAACGATGGAGCCGTTATAAGTGAGGACCCTACATCACTGCAACGAGCACATGATGTGTGGGTGGACGTTCTGGAGGGAAATGGGTATCGCATTAGTTCAAAAAAGGCAGAGTACTTGTGCTGCCCGTTCTCTGATCCACTCAGGCCTATTCCAGATATTTATTTGAATGGAACAGTGCTTCCCAAGTGCGAAAAGTTAAAATATCTGGGATCTATGATCAATAGCAAAGCAACGCGTAAGCGTAGGGTAGATGAAATGGCGAGAAAATGTCGCTATCTTCTGTGACAGAAAAATGCCACCTAAGTTGAAAGGAAGGCTCTACACCGCAGTTGTGCGTCCAGCGCTCACATACGGTTCACAATGTTGGACGATGTACAAAACGTATGAAAGTAAATTAACGGCAGCTGAGATGA
Source organism: Brachypalpus laphriformis (assembly GCA_945910035.1). Classification (NCBI taxonomy): domain Eukaryota; kingdom Metazoa; phylum Arthropoda; class Insecta; order Diptera; family Syrphidae; genus Brachypalpus; species Brachypalpus laphriformis. The sequence continues at coordinate 57,914,194 of OX246755.1, forward strand.
AGATGCTTCGCATGACAGCAGGAGTGACAAAGCTTGATCGAATAAGAAGTTCGAAGATCCGTGAAAGCTTTCACATCAAGGAAACCATCGTACAAAAAATAGAGCGCGACCGGCTCAGCTGATATTGCCACGTTCGAAAAAGGGATCATTCGAACCCTGTTAAAATGGCAATATACATGCACGTTCCAAAGACATCGCGATGTAGGAAAGGCAGGCCTATAAACACCTGGATCACACAAATGCGACGATATCGGCATTTCATTGGCCTCAGTAACCGAGTGATCAAAATCGGCGGGCCTTCCGATATTGTCTAAGGTCAAATAGGTGAACCCCACAGGCGGATCAGTAGAAATGCGGTGAAGTGGGAGGGTTGTGATCCCTTATTTTTAGATCATAACCTCGCTGATTAAATAAAGAAGAATAGGTTAAAGGCGATCCTGAACGAGTGTTACTATACTCTCCAGTATAAACCTGGTAAAGGCAATGTAGTTGCGGATGCTCTCCCACGATCACCACAAGATTCCCCAATAAACTCATTAACCCCAACCCAGCATTGCAGCGAAAGCTCATCGCAAAATTTGATTCCCTCTATCGAAGCTCCAATGAACGTCTTTTCGAATCAGATAATCCTCAAATTTAATGATTCGAGTCGAAAACAAATGCAAATCCCATTTAAAAACTACCGAAGGCATGTTATCGAAGAACCTAAATACACTAAAGCAAAAATCATATCCATCTTTAAAAGATTCTTATACCCGAACGTGCTAAATGGACTGCTAGCTCCAGAGAGGGTTATAGGCATAGTTCAAGAACTATACCCCTTGTACTTCTCGAACTACAAAATAAGGTATACTCAATCATTTGTTGAGGATACCTTATTTTCCCCCACGGACAGGCAAGAGGAAGTAATCATCGATACCCGTAACAGAGCTCATTGCGGTCCAGAAGAAAACAAGAACTGGATTATGGAAAAATATTATTTCCCCAGCATGACAAAACAAATCAAACAATGCAACAGACTCTGTTCAACCTGTAAAATGAATAAATATGATCGCCACCCTAACAATCCAATACTTGGCGAAACCCCCATACCGAATTATCCAGGCCATACCGTTCACTTGGATATTTTCTCCACCGAGAAACATTTGGTTCTCACTTCGATAGACAAGAAAATTAAGTCAGGAGCGATTGAGGATATAAGACAACCCCTTCGAGAAATCATTTTCCAATTCGACATTCCTCAATGCGTAGTATTCGACAACGAAAAGTCTTTAAATTCAGCATCAATTCTTTTCATGCTGAAGGATGAACTCAAAATCACTGTCTTCTTCTTAAGATAAATGGTCAAGTGGAACGGTTCCATTCCACCCTATCAGAAGTAATGAGATGTCTAAAAAATGACGTTATTAACAGAAATTTTGAGGAACTACTCGAAAGAGCAGTAAGTGAATATAACCATTCCTTCCATACCACCACTCAAAAGAGACCGGTTGACTTATTTTTTGGAAGAACAGTTAATTTCGGGCCAAAAGATTACGAGAAAACCCGACTGAGTAATATCGAGAAATTAAAGCACAAACAGCAAGAAGATCTCAAATACATACCACAATAAGAAAAGAGCCAAGATTAAAGAATATACCCCTGGAGATCTAGTTTACGTACAGCAAAATAAAAGCCTAGGTTCTAAATGCACGCCGTGGCGTAAGTGGTTAGTGTGTCGGATCACTACGCATGAGGTTCCAAGTTCGAACCACAGAAAATACCAAAAAGTTTTTTCCACGGTCCCACCTCTCGCGAGCGTCTGACAAACATCCGAGAGTATTGTTGTCAAGAAAAAGCTTCTCAAATCGCCGTTCGGATTCGGCATTAAACTGTAGGTCCCTTCCAATCGTGTGAAAAATATAACGCACACAACATGAGTGGTTGCGAGAAGCTAGGCCCTGGCACTTTAAAGAGCTGTTGCGCCAAATATTTGTATTTGTATTTGTTCTAAATTAACAAAACGATATGCCAAAGAGATAGTCGAGGAAAACATAAGACCACAATTAAAACCAAATCAGGAAAAGTAATCTACAAGAGCCATATACGAAACTGGGATGAGGAAACTTTCTAAAAGCGAAACCCAGGTTAAATTAATCCCATTTTCCTTTCTTTTCTTCCCTTCTAGGCTGTACGCCGCAGGCTGCTTATCCGATATCCAAATCTTGGACTATTCGAATTCCCAATCAGTCTCCATCAATATTGGAATGGCCAAAGTACAAACGGGAAATATTAAGTTAACCCACGATAATGATCTAGGATGGTATCAGAAATTGGTTGATTACATTGCGCAAACGGTGCACAACAACATACCATAAATAATACTTATCCAATTTATCATTTCCTCTCCCACGAAGTATCCCAGCTCCAAAACTTAGTCCAAAAACTCACCCCGAGTCGAACTAAACGATCTTTAAACTTCATTGGAAGCGCGTGGAAATGGATTGCGGGAAATCCAGACCACGACGACTTCGAAATTATTCAGGGAAAGATAAACAAAGTATTAATAGGCGTTGCAATGGTGTAGTGGTTAACGTCGTCAATTGCCACGCTAATGGTTCATGGTTCAAATCCTGATGTCAGCAAGCATTTATTTATTCCTCATGAAATATATAAAGTCAGTTCGATCATTTGCGAAAGCTTGTGTGAACACTACTGCGAAGGCATAACACTGGCAGTAGCTTGGTCATGTGGCTGGAAAAATTGTTCGCTCTGTTGATGGTGATTTGCCCTTGACATCTGTTATCGGAAAAAAAAGTACTGTGAATCAGAAGCAAAGACAAAAAAATAATAAAAAATATCCTCAGTTATCTGGGGGTGGCTCCCGGAGAATCTCTGAAGCATAAACAACTGAGCTTCAAGAACCACTACACCAAAAATTTTTCTCTCTCTCTCTATTTCTCCTTTCTAACGCCCGCACTGTGTGTAAACATGTTAAACGTATTCATAACCCTTTGAGTGCGCGCAAATTATAAAAAAAAAATTAAATAAAATTCAAAAATAATTATCAACAAGTTTTAATCAACAACAAATTAATTGAAAGAATAAACAGGATAAGCAATGTAACAAACGAAATATTCAAAAGATTAAAGAACAGTAATACAATTAAAAATAATTTGGCACTAAGTACACAACATAACATAAGACTACTTAACGAAGAACTATTAAATGCTGAATATGCAGTGCATTGGGCACCTACATTTTATCTACGATTGAAATTAACAAAATTAAAGATATTTTAAGTAATGAAAATGTTGAATATAAAAATCTAGAAGAAGCATTATTTATATCATAAGCATATCGAGTACGGCTAAAGATATATGTAATAGTATATTGATCAAACACATTAGAAAGAAAAATGTAACAACTAAAATTGAATATAAGCAAATCCTAAAATGTTCAAGTAATATCTATGGTATCAAATCAGAATGTAGGAAGTATAATAGTTTAAGGATATGTAATAATAATAATTTAGTGGACATTTGCGACAATACGTGTATGCCAAACCTACTAAGGAGTCTTCCATCAGATTGCACCCTGGTCAACAGCCAACACTTACCCACAGTTGAAGAAATTTCTTAACCAATACAACGGATCGGTGACTATTAACAATGAGACTACCCATCTAACAGGCACTTTCCTGTTAAGGCTCGAAAACGCTACAGTGATTATTGGAAATACAGCCTATGTATCCACCACGGTCTCCAGATATAAGCCATTACCTGCAGTAGCATAACCATCATCTGTGGCGAAGAATATGGAGGAGTTTCTTTCCTTGGAAATGTTGAAGGAGTTGAACCTCAAGAACATCAAAACCATCGAGCTATTGGAGAATAAAAACCAACCGTACAACTTGTACTTGCTTTGGGCTATCGGGGATAATAACGATCTGCCTCATAGTCAGGGTCGTATGATTTTATCAAACCAGGCCAACACCTAAAGATAACACAATCATAGTGCTTTACGAAAGGACTGAAGGAGTACCATCAGTAACACCACCAATAGAATCACATGAGGAACAACCGTATAAAATGGAGCAAGAAAAACCAGTATTTAAGCCTCGAAGGATAAGTCAAATACGCTTGTTTTGAAAAGCAAATGAGGACGTTTGCCCATTCTATTCTCGCATTGCTAACACAGCACATTCCACCCATGCATCCAAAGCCGCTCCCATGGAACACAGTTATTCTACACCTGCATGCGCAACATCTTGCACCCAGAAGCTGTTCCCACGGAACACGGTCACCCTACACCTCGACACCCAACATTCTTCTTATCCACTTGCACACGCTCCGGTTTCATGATGCTGACACCGCGTCTGAAGCACATCCGACGGTAGCACGTATTGTCAGGTTACTTTATTGTTTGTAAGTAGTTTTTGGTTACTTTATTGTTCGTGAGTAGTTTTTAAGTCAGTTTAATTTTGATATTCGGAAATAAAGAAGCTAACCTCCCAAAAATAATTTTTTTTTTATATTTATTACTAGTAGAAACTTCACACTACGCTTTGATTGTAAAAGTTATTTTTTCCCACTTTCCACCTATTATCGGTTGTTTGTTTTGGTTCTCTTTTACTTTGTTCTCTTCAAAGTGTGCAAGCCCCAGCGATGACTATGCCCCGGTGCTGGGGCTTAAGTAGGGCTAAGGTTTTCTGCGGAGATGTGTCGGTGAGTGCCGGACTCCTAGACTACCTGAGGTCCAAAAAACCAAGAGATAGTCTCCCTAATTCTACCGGTGGTGTGAGCATTTTTAAAACCGTGTCGAAAGATGAAAGGTTGGGGGGATACACAAAACCAACCACTAACGAGCTCTCACAGATGCCCTGGCGCGGTCTGTGCATAGTGAATGCCTTACCCCGGCATGGCGGCTCTGGCGGGGCGAACTATAATTTCCGGCCATACTCGTGGGAACAAAAATGAACCAAAACAAAACAAAAAAAACAACAACAACAACAGATGACACCAGTCCGGAAGCTGACACGCTACCCGTGGGCGTACCGGTACTGGCCGAGCTGCAGCCACCATCGGCAGCTAGCTCGGATGAGGAGATCTCTATGGTGATGGAGGAGCGGCTTTTAGCAGATCCATCCGAGGGTCCCCGGAAACCGAAGGGAGGGAAGAAGGTTTCTCCAGGCCAGATGAGACGGCGGTTGTTCCGTAGAGCGACGCATGTCAAGTCGGTGCTGGACGCAAAAGATCCCCCTTCCCTCTCCGAGAAGAAAAAGAACTCCCTGGCCTGAGCTATTGATACAATAGCAAAGGACGCTCTAACGAGGCCTGCGCCTAAACAGAACGTTGCTGAAACAAAGGCCAGCCGTAAGGTCGCTGCCCCTAAGGCAAACTTTGGCGGAAAAGGAGCAACCGCAAAGATGAAAACCAGCAAGACCGCTGCCGCTAAGGCAGGTCCTGCGGGGGCTCAGCCAGAAACCTCGAGGGCAGCTGAACATCGTCGTAGGATGGCCGAGACCAGGCGGGAGGAGTTTGTGTCAAAGAGGCTTAGGTCTTCGGAGGACACAAAAAATCCCCCCAAAAGGTCGAAGGCTGATACGGGGATGCTCTGGCTGTGGTGGATTTCGGAAATCCTAGTGGCCAGTATTCCCAAGAATGCGGTCAGATGATTGAGAAGGCCTTAGCTGGAGCAATCTTCGACTGTATTTGAAAGAATGCCGGCGGAGCTGCACCCACATTCGGCAGAGCGAAGTGGCATCATGGGGTCATTATGACTTATCGCAGTTATCGCTTCACTTCGTGAAGGCCACGGTTCGCGGTTTTAAACTCTGGGAGGGGGCTGCATTGCGAGCGGTACCCCCAGAGGAGATACCCACCATGCCCAAGGGAAGGCTCTGTGTTCCTGACTGGGGTGTGGACAAAACAGAGATCCTCGGTTTCCTAAAAGCCCAGAACCCTTCTACTGATATGAAGGGCTGGGAGGTCGTCGGGGAGGAAGAGGCGATGAATGGGACCAAGGGATTCATCATTCTTATGAATGAACCCCCGGCCTCACTTCTGGCAGACAAGCAGTTGAGGTTATGTTATGGAGCGGGAGAGGTAACTCTAAAGCTCCTAAAGCGGACTCAACGTGCGGAGAACGATGGGGCGACTGACGCTATGGAAGTTGAGATTGCGACAACCGATGCATGTAGTGCAAATAAATCTTCATCATAGTGCGGTCGCCTCCGACAACTTGAAGTTGCTCCTCCTGGATCTGGCCCTAATCCAGAAACCGTGGATTCATAACAATCGCGTGATGGGATTAGGGTCAAAAAACTATAATGTATATTATAGAAGCGACGCTTGCAAGTTTAGGACGTGTATCGTAGTCAAAAAGAGTTTAAATATATTAATGTTAGCTCATTTCAGCTCCGGCGAATTGACAGTGGTAAACGTGAGAGGGGTGAATGGAAACTGCACGGTGGCGTCTGCGTACCTACCCTACGATGACGGCATCAATGTTCCCTCGACAAATCTGAGGTCGCTCATATCAGCGTCTCAAAAAGGTGAGAAAAACTTAGTCTTGAGATGCGATGCCAACGCCCACCATGCTCTGTGGGGTAGCACCGACATCAATGCTACAGGCGAAGTTTTGTTTAATTATATTCTTGAAACCAATCTTATTATTTGTAATAGAGGCAATGACCCCACCTTTGTGACGTGTAATAGAAGGGAAGTCTTCGATATAACTTTTATTGCTGGCCAGAGCTCCGTTGAAGTTGTTAACTGGAGTGTCTCCAACAAGGCGTCACTATCTGACCACTGTTGGATACTCTTCAAGCTACAACTTACTACTCATGGGAGTGGGACCTTCAGAAATCAGTGTATCACCTCACTGAGGACCTCGACTCGACTGAAGCAGTTGACAATGCAGTCGATGCACTGACTGGTTCCCTTACGCGATCCTTCGAGAAGTCCTGTCCGGTTAGTAGGCTTAGCGGTAAAAGGCGTCCACAATGGTGGAACGATAAAATAGTGGAACTCATTCGTATTTCAAGAGTAGGGTGGAACCTCGCTAAGGAGGGGGTCGTTGAGTGGTCCACCTATAAAGAAAGCGTGAAGCTCCTCAGGAAAGAGATTAGGTTCACAAAGAGGAACTCTTGGAGGTCCTTTTGCTTATCTATAGAATCAACAAACGAAGCGTCCCGCCTAAGGAAGGTCCTGGCCAAGACACCAACGCCGGAATCCAATATCAGGAAAAGCGATGGCACCTGGGCAGAATCACACGAGGAAACGCTGGATATGCTACTGAGTACTCACTTTCCTGGATGTACATCAATCTCTGGAGATGATCTTACCATTCCAGAGACGACATCGGGAATAAGTGCGGAAGAGGTGGGTTATATAATAGATGATGGCAAGATGGCAATTACATATGCAATTAAATCATTTGCTCCATATAAGGCACCAGGAATGGATAACATTCGACCTGTGATGCTGCAAGAGTCAGTGGATATTGCTATTCTATGACTCAAACGTATTTTCACAGGATGCCTTAAGCTAGGTTATGTTCCTAAAGCATGGCGGGAGGTGAGCGTTGTCTTCATTCCCAAAGCAGGGATATCGAGCCATACAAACGCAAAAGACCTTAGACCTATCAGTCTATCGTCCTTTTTGCTAAAAACTTTGGAACGTTTGATAGATGTATATATAAGAGGTGTGATCGGCGATGATTACCTATCTAAATCACAACACGCATACATCTGCGGCAGATCGGTAGACACGGCCCTCCACCGGGTCGTATCGAGCATAGAAAGATCCCTCCACTTCAAGGAGTTCACTCTTGGGGCGTTCCTGGACGTTGAAGGAGCGTTCAACAACGTAAGCTCTAACGCAATCCTGAGCAGTCTACACAGAGCACATCTCAGCACCGGCCTCTGCAACTGGATTGCACAGATGCTTCAATCAAGGATAATATCTTCAACGCAAGGAGATGTAACCATCCGGAGAAGGGTCTGCAGAGGAACACCCCAAGGCGGAGTCTTGTCCCAGCTAATATGGCTCCTTGTGATGGATGAGATTTTGGTAATACTGAAGGAAAACGGCTTCAACGTGACGGCCTATGGACGGTGTCGTTATCCTGGTTTCGGGAAAATTTCCTTCAGTCCTGAGTGAAAGGCTCAATTTCGCGCTACAACTAGTGGACAACTGGGTCAACAGCAAAGGGCTAGGAGTGAATCCTTCAAAGACGGAGGTAGATCTCTTCACTAAGAGAAGATCAATCGCTACCTTCAGACCCCCAAATATTGGTGGCACTGAACTAAGTATCTCAAGTTCAGCTCGGTATCTGGGCGTAGTTCTAGATTCCAAACTTAACTGGAAGGAAAATATTGCCGAACGCGTTAAAAAGCAAGCGTAGCTTTCTACTCCTACAAAAAGGCTTTCAGCATTACGTGGGGCTTCAAACCGGCTGTGATGTACTGGATATACACGGCGGTTGTAAGTCCTATTCTCACATAGGTATGGTTCACTAGTATGGTGGACGGCACCTGGTTTCAAACCTCACCAAAATCCAGAGGGCGGCGTGCATCGGTGTCATGGGATCAATAAGAACAACACCAACGGCGGCAATGGAAACCATGCTTAGTTTCATTCCGCTTGACATATACTGCAGAGGTCTGGCGGCTAAAACCGCTGTAAGACTGAGAGAAGGCCGGTTGTGGTCATCAAGCCTTTACGGCCATGCCTCCATTCTGTCCCGATGGGGGATCACCAGCGGATTGACGGGAACTGATCTCATGAATCCGACGCTAGCATTCGAAAGGAGATTCACTACAAGAATTCCCGATAGAATATACTGGATGAATCGTAGAACCATGAAGAAAAAGGAGTTGGCTCTCTATACCGACAGTTCTAAGATGGACGTTGGCACGGGAGCCGGAGTTTATTGTGAGTCCCTAGGAATAAACCCCTCCTTTAGAATAAACGACGACTGCAGCGTCTTCCAGGCCGAGGTCGCAGCCATAATACAGGCTGCTGAAATTATACGCGAGAGTAATATCGTTGGCAAAACGATCACTGTCTATATAGACAGCCAAGCAGCCGTTAAGGCTCTGGACTCTGCCGTAGTTAGGTCGAGGCTCGTGAGAAGCTGTAAATCACTCTTAAACGAGATATCCAGAGCCAATGCGGTGATCCTCTGCTGGGTACCAGGGCATATGGATATCGAAGGTTTAAAATGCAAAAATAGCAGATTTATTTCTTGATGGCAAACGATTACAATTTCTTTTTTTCTGGGCTGAAGGCCTCACTACTCTTCGGCTGATTTCGTTCAAGTGAACAGAGTTGGATCGACCCGAAGTTGGGTGCTAAACAATACAATGACACATAGATGGCGCTCACACGAATGAACGCGTTCAACTAGAACAGACAAAAAATGGATAATAAGTGCTTACAACTCGGCCGATCTGGCAATTGGTCGACCACGAACAATCAAATTTTAACAATGGTACAAAATTTTAAGCTTAAATTACATATTACTTAAGGTCTACATCGGGAGTGTTGCCCCGGTTATTGATATCTACAGCCTTGTTGTCGGGTTTCGAAAGCCACTTCCGCATTCTATTGGCTTCAACGACCCCATCGTAAGGTAGCTGAGTCAACTGGCAATTTTCAACGTCTCGTAGTACATATCTATCATTTCCTAAAACTTTATGTACAACATAAGGTCCACGGAATTTCGGCAACAACTTTTTATTTGTTCCCGTCGTAGTATCGACATTTAGCATGACAACAAAATCGCCAACCTGATAATTTTTTACCTCCTTGCTGTGCCTAAGAAAATAACTCAAATTATATTCCTGAGAACTATCAATTCCCTTTGAGGCATCTGCCCTGATTCGTAGGAGATCACGCGGAGTATCCGAACCCAATTTATCGTCTAAATGTTCCGTGATTTCGTCTATTAACTGCCCTCGTTGTTCAACGCCAAACAGCAACATACTGGGGGAGTTTGTCGTCGCCTTGTGAATAGAATTATTAACGGCAAATTCTACCTGTAGAAGCTTACAAGACCAATCGGCATGATTGACGGGTTCACATAATTTCCCCAACATGGCTTTAATCACCCGATTGATTCGCTCTACTTGCCCATTTGCCTGGGGTGAAGCCACTGCTACCTTCACGTGCCCTATATTTCGCTTCATCAAGAATTCCTCAAACTCAAGTGACGTAAAGCACGTACCTCTATCAGTCACAACTCGCCTAGGGCGACTGTAATACTGGAAGTATTTTTCCAGTGCGGCTTGTACTTCTCTCGTGCTGGTGGACCTTGTCGGGTACAATTTAACGAACTTCGTAAAGGCGTCTACGATAACCAGGATATGTTTCCTTTTCGAATTCACGGACGGCAGCGGACCAAAATGGTCCAAGTGGATGGTATCAAACGGCAGCGGCTTTTTAGGTATATTATACAAATTCCTTTCGCTAGAGCGAACAGGAGCGGCATACATAATACACTTGAGGCTGTTTTGGATAAACCATTCTATTTTCTGGCGCATATTCGGAAACCAATAACAAGTGACAATCTTATCAAAACACTTATCAACCGCCTGATGCCCGAATTTTTCATGGATCAACCGAATGACATTACCCTCCATTTCATTCGGGACATATAACGCCTTACGACCATTTTTCCTAACTTTAAATACAAGTCCGTCCGTCAACTCAAAGTCCTTAACTTCTTCAATCTCCATACGATCCCGCAGACTTTTAATTGCCTCGTCTCGGCCTTGGGCTATCTGAATTTGAAAATCTACGTCGTTAACATCCCAAACGGTAGCAATCTGGCATCGGCTCAGGGCATCGACGTGCCCCATGGAAACACCACTACGCTGCTGAATCTTATAGTTATAATTCTCAAGCTCTAAGGCCAGCGGGCAATCGGTGGATTAACTTGTTTTTTATCTAACGTCATTGCTAATGAGCTACAGTCCGTCACAATTTTAAAGGGTAATCCTTCTAAATAAACGCGGAATCGTCTCAGTGCATAAATTATTGCGAGCGTCTCGAGCTCAAAGCTGTGGTATCTAGATTCGGCAGCAGAGGCAGTTTTCGAAAAGTATGATACCGGGTGGAGTTTCCCATCGTTCTGTCTTTGCAGCAGAACGGCTCCAAATCCAATTGAGCTGGCATCACAATGTAGTTCCGTCTCTTTCATAGGGTCATAGATGGCAAGGACGGGCGCCTCGACCAGTCTAGACTTCAGTTCCATAAACGCAATACGGCATTGTTCATCAAAGTCGAAATCAGAATTTCTCTTTAATAGATTTTGCAACGGCTTTGCAATTCGGGAAAATGAAGGCACAAATCGTCTAAAATAAGAAAACAACCCTAGGCAGGAATGCAATTGCTTCTGGTTTGTCGGAACTGGGTATCTCTTTATAGCGGCAATATGAGAGGCACTCGGCGCAATACCATGAGGTGTAACGGCATACCCTAGGTACTCTATCTCTGTATAGCAAAACTTACACTTCGTAAGATTTAATTTAAGATTTCGTTGCGTAATTCGTCTCAGCACAGTTCGTAATAAAATCAAATGTTCGTCAAAATCGGCAGGAGCAATCAATATACCGTCCATATAGGCAACTATTTTACCTGAATCAATCAAACTGGGAGTTACAAACGCAGTGAGAGGTATAGATTCCTCAGAAACTTTAACTTGGTGAAACCCGCTCTTCAAATCTAAGAGTGAGAAGTATTTCTTTCCCCCTAGGTATTCTATACAATCCTCAATAAGCGGCAAGGGTTGATTGTCTCGAATAGTCTTCTTATTAAGACCTCGATAGTCGACACACATTCGAGTCTCTCCGTTCTTCTTTTTAACTAATACGATAGCGGAAGCATAAGGTGACCTACTTGGTCTAATTATTTCAACTTTCTCTAACTGACTAACTATTGACTGTACCTTCGTACGCTCAAAGTGAGAGAGTCGTCGCGGGGCACAATGGAACGGAATATCGTCGCTTAAATGTATTTTCATTTCATAATCTAAAGGCTCTATTTTAACGTCTTTCGGAGAAATATAAGAATCTATAATTAAGTTATTTAATTCGGCACGGCAAGGTTTATCTAACTTAAAATCAATATTCAACTCAACTTCACTAGCGGCAATTTCAATATTAAATATATTTGGCACTGAACAAGGTTCCTCGTTAATTCAAGTTGACCCAACTCCCAAGACCGGTCTTGTCGTTTCACATTCATTAATAGCGGCAGATACGTAATCATTTTTCAAAAGACTGTATTTATCAAGAACCGTATAAGATTTATCTGGCAGGGCAAAGAATTCATTATTCTGATTTAAAGCAAGCAGTTTTTCTTTACAATATTTAAGTTTTACTTTAGTCAAGTGAATGTTAAAAGCGTGTAAAAAGTTTCGTCCCAAAATTAACGGCATGAACATGGCTTCGTCAGGCAAAACAACAATTTGAATCAACGTTTCTTTATTACCAAACTTTACTCGGCATACAAGTTTGCCTAGAACTTTTAACTTATTTCCACCTATCCCGTAATAGGGTAATCTAGCTGTAATTAAGGTTTTCAGCAAACTATTCGGCACGCACGACAACTTTATGAGACTAATTGGACTTCCCGTATCGAAAAGGGAGAGAAATTCGATGAATTCTGCGCCCTTTAACAAATCAACCCTAAAAGCAACACTTACCCAATTTACAGCACCAATTACAGCTTTATCGTCTTCATCGGAATCGTCTGGGGCGTCTACGGAGACGGCAGCTACTTGTTTCTCGGCACTTACGGCAGCAACTCGATGCGGCAACTTCTTAGGATTTGGGCACGACCGATGGTCATGTCCCATTTTCCAACATCGGAAACAGGATTCATTCGGGCGCAGCGGATGTGGGCAGTACGGCTTAATATGTCCCATTTGTGAACAATTAAAGCATAACGGCACTTTCTTCTCGGCATTCATCTTCACTGTAGCGGCATGTTTCGTCGTAGCGGCAAATTTCCTTGAGGCGCCATCGGTATCACGTCCTACGGCATTTGGCAGAGGTACCGTCGTTGGTACCGGTTGATTAACCGCTTCAGCTCCTCAATGGTGCGAGCTCCCAGCAGTAGATTTACGTTCGGCACATCTCCCATTCCATCGACTATAAAATTGATTATCTCCAACTCACTAATATCGGAGCGTTTAGCAACTGCCTGCAGAGTGAGAATATAGCAGTGCAACGACTCTTCGTTCTTCTTCCATCGCCGGCGGCTCAGCATTTTGTAAACGTACTGGCAGGAAATGGCAATATCAAATTCCTTGAAAAGTGCTGTCTTCAATTCGCTGTAGTTTAAAGCGGCAGTCGACGCTAAAAAGACGCGAGCAGTTCCAACCAGAGAACGACGTAGGCTCAGCAACTTCAAATGGTCGTCTGCTTTGATTGTAGCCATAAATTCCTCAAAATCGCAGAGGAAATGTTGTACGGAATGGCCCAAGTCGTCTCCAGTAAACTTCGGCAGTGCGTACTCGACGTCCCCGAAATCCGTCTTATTGGCTGGATGAAACTGCATCCCCTTCTAGTTCACGTATCTCCTTCTGAAGCTTTAGGATTTCCATCTGCTTACGTAGATTATTCAGCTCTTCGTCCAGAGCAGCACCCTGCATGTCTTCGGCACCTACGGCATTATCGATATTGTCATCATTTACGGCATTTACGGCGAGTTCGTTTGGTGTGGCATCAGCGGCAGCGTCTATTTCTATGTTTGCGGCCAACACGTCATCGTCGACTTTCCTGGTGGTTCGTCTCGTCACACGTGATGTCATCAGAATAGGTTAAAAGAAACAGTTTTTCCGAAAAATTCTTTTAGTACAGTTTGGGCCAGCTTGTCCTGACCCCACATCTGAGTTTTAAAATGCGAAAATAGCAGATTTATTTCTTGATGGCAAACGATTACAATTTCTTTTTTTCTGGGCTGAAGGCCTCACTACTCTTCGGCTGATTTCGTTCAAGTGAACAGAGTTGGATCGACCCGAAGTTGGGTGCTAAACAATACAATGACACATAGATGGCGCTCACACGAATGAACGCGTTCAACTAGAACAGACAAAAAATGGATAATAAGTGCTTACAAAGGTAACGAAAGGACTGACGAGCTTGCTAGGAAAGGGTCGGCGCTGCACTTATCGCGGGCCCTCCCCTCTGTAGAAATCCCGATCAGCTCCTTGCGGAAAAAAATAGAGGATGAAGCCACCGGTCAAGCAAACAGACGCTGGGCTCATCTGGAAACATGCGCTACGGCCAGGGCGCTATGGCCGGCCTACAGAAAGAAGAGATCAACCTCTCTGGTAAAACTTAGTCGTTATAACGCACGGGTCATTTCTGGCATAATTACCGGACATTGTGCCATTGGCGTTCACGCGGAACGACTCGGTGTGCTGCATAATGACTATTGCAGAAGTTGCAGGGACGAAGAAGAAATTGAATCTGTTCGTCACCTGTTGTGTGACTTTTTTTTTTTTTTAGGTTGCGCCAGGGATGTGTAATCTTCATAGATACTAATAGCCCGAGTGCTACTAGCATGCACGATTCGCAAACCTGAGTAATCGATTTCAGGAATACGCCTACGTACTAAACACACACCCTTCACACTTCTACCACTCTCCCCGCGGGACTGCCGTTAGGTATTACTTCGCGGGGCTGGTTAGCAATTTATGCTGTACTTTCTGCTTCTCGACGTATTCGTTCTTGAATTCGAAGCTGCATTTGCACATGCGTAATAAACGCGCAAATTTCCATCCATTTTTCCTCAGATTGTACCATATGATCTATGAGGAATGGGGGACTGGGAAGTTCGTTTCTCCAGTTTTCAAATCGCCTACAGTAGAAGACTGCATGCTCCGTATCTTCTTCCTGGTCTGGACATTCTGGACACAACGGAGAGCTATCGTGTCCAAACCGGTAAAGATATTTGCGATAACCTCCATGGCCAGACAGGAACTGCGTGAGGTGGTAGGTGCAGTTCCCATGTGCTCGGTTGATCCAAATGTCGATGGTGGGGATTAATTTATAGGTCCATCTGCCTTTAACCGCATTATCCCATCGATCTTGCCACACAGCTCTTGAAGCTGCTTTTTCTTCTTCTATAACCCTTCTTCTTTCGCTAGCCTCTTGATGGCTCGAGCCTCTCCGATTGTAGATTCTCTGCATCTCGTTCGCGAGGATGTCGATAGGAACCATTCCTGCTATGACAAAGGCTGCTTCGTCAGAGATAGTTCGAAAACCACTGATGGTCCTTATAGCGCAGAGTCTGTAGGCTGATGTAAGTTTCCTCCTTGTTTCTTTGGTCGCGAGAGCCCCCGCCCAAACCGGAGCCGCATGAAGAAGGACTGAGCTGACAACTCTAGATAGTAGGATCCTCCTAGCGTATCCAGGTCCTCCAATGTTGGGCATTATCCTTGAGAGTGCTGCCTGAAGTCGTGACGCTTTTTTGCTCGAATAATCAACATGCTGTTTAAACCGCAGTCTATTGTCGAGCATTACTCCTAAGTATTTGATTGCTTCTTTGGATCTGATGATTTGGGTTCCAACCTGTACATTCATATATTCCACAGATTTCCGACTGGTTATTAGAACAGCTTCAGTTTTGTGGTCAGCTAATTCTAAACCGGCGGATCCTAGCCAGCTTTTGATTTGACTGATTGCCACATTTGTAGCTGATTCTACTTCACTGATTTGTTTTGCTACTGTAACAACAGCGATGTCGTCAGCAAATCCAATTATATTCACTTTAGGTGGCAGTGGTAGTCGTAAAACTCCGTCGTACATTATGCTCCATAGTAATGGGCCCAGCACCGATCCTTGCGGGACCCCAGCTGTAACATCATAGTACTTCACTCCTTCGTCGGTATCATACTTCAGTTTCCTGTTGGTAAAGTAGTTCGCCATTATCTGCAGCAAGTAAGATGGTGTATCCATCCTAGCAAGAGATCTTCTTATAGTGGGCCAGTCTGCCGAATTAAATGCGTTTTTGACATCTAGCGTCACTACTGCACAGAATTCCTTGGTGCCGTATCGCCATCTTTCACCTTCAATTGCTTCCGCTGCTATATTAACTACGGCTTTAATGGCGTCAATTGTTGAGCGAGACTTTCGGAATCCGAATTGCTGGTTGGACAAAGCCCCTTTCTCCTCCGCTATTGTGAGCAATCTGTTGTAAATGATTCGCTCCAGGATCTTTCCCATTGTGTCACCTGTTGTGTGACTGTCCTGCCCTATCCGTCAGAAGAATGAGGACTCTTGGTAGTTACTTCTTTTCGGAGCTGGAGGACTTGGGTAGTGTTGAGCTAGCGGACCTCCTGAGATTCATATCACTTTCTGGGTGGTTCTAACGGCGGATTTTCTTTACAGCGTTTCCAGGGTTAAACGATTGGGCACAATGGACCCGTACTGTTGGTCTGAGTCAGCAGTGACTCCTTGTCACAAGGCACCCATCTACCTAACCTAACCTAAGTGTGCAAGAATGTAAATGGATGGTTACTGCCAAGAATTGACTTATTCATTGAATGTATGTGTGTCGATTTCTTCAAGTGATACTACTATTAGATGTATATACAATGCAATGGTACTACGTATTGAGCATAGTTACAAACTACTTTACCAGCAGCAAATTGAGGTACCAAACCGACGGGGGGGTAAAGCACTACAACGTTACGACAGGAGTCCCACAACAATCGGTACTAGTCCCTCTTATGGAATATCATGTACGACTGAGTCCTGCGACTAGCATTTCCACAAGGAGTTAATATTATCGGGTTCATTGACGATATCGCCGTAGTCACAGTGGCTAAACACATCCACGAAATAGAATCAGCAACAAAGGAAGCAATGGCAAAAATTAAAGACTGGCTAGGGTCTGGCGGCTTAGAATTAGCAGAGCGTAAAACAGAAGATGTTCTTACAGAAAGTCGAAAAGCTGCTGAATATGAATATATTCGAGTTGGAAATCGTACTATAAGAACCAAGAAAGCAGTCAAATATTTAGGAGTAATGCTCGACAACAGGTTAAGGTTTAAAACGCACGTGGAATATTCGAGCAAAAAGGCTTCACAACTTCAGGTAGCTCTTTCTCAAATACTGCCAAACATTGGTGGACATGCTAGAGTGGTTAGCTCGGTTCTTCTATATGTGGCAACGGTTTGGGCGGCGGTGTTAGCGACGATAGAAACCCGGAGAAAACTATCGTCAACATACAGGCTATGTGCGATAATAACAATCAGCGGTTCCGAACAATATCGGACGAAGCAGTCTGTGTCATAGCCGGAATGATCCCCATCGACATCATCGCAAATGAGATGGTTAGGATCTACGAAAGGAGAACCTCGAGTCATCAACTATTGTCAAGAGAATAAAGGAGGAGGAGAAGGCAACATCACTCGCTATGTGGCACGCCAGGTAGGATAACAGTACAAAAGGTAGATGAATCTAGAAGCTGATCCCAACCATTGAAGTTTGGACCAAGAGAGTGTATGTGGACTGCAACTACCACATTACGCAGTTCCCATTGGGTCACGGCAGCTACTGCAAATATTTACACAGATTTGGACATGATAACTCACCTTTCTGTCCACATTGTCCAGACCATGAGGAAGATACAGAGCACGCAATATTCCATTGCAATCACTTCATGGAATGGAGAAATAACCTGCTAAGTACACCATTCCTTATAGACCAAATACTGCGGTCAGAAGAGAATTGGCTCGAAATTTGTACACTCATAGCAATACAAGAATTGAAAGCTAACCAGCCCCGCGAAGTAGCTGATATATTCGACGTCGAGAGTTGAATCTAACTGCTCTTTGATTCGTCCCACAATTATTCTAGCTGTTATTTTGGCAACGGCTGGAAGAAAGCAAATACCTCTCCAGTTTCCGCATTCCGTTAAGTTTCCCTTTTTCGGTAGTTTAAAGATCATCCACCTTTTCCACTCCTGCGGAAATTCTTCACTATTGCAAACTCTCCATATTAAAGGGTGCAGCAGATCTGGCGATGTATTTGGCGCCGCTTGAAATAGTTCGACAGGGATGGCATCCCGCCTTGTTCTTCTTGAGGGACTTGATTGCTGTTATTATTTCGGTTTTACTGTGAGGTACGTTGCTAATTCGGGAATTTGTTGCTTCGAACTGCTCATTCAAATTCGAGATCAAACCGCCATCGTTTAAGTGGTTTAGCACTGAAACCAAATGTTCTCTCCATCTAGCGAGCTGGTCCTCATCCGAGATCAGAAGGTTACCATCTAGGCTCTTCACTGGGTGATGTTTGGAGCTCCGACCAGCAGTCAGCTCCTTAGTGATGCTATAGACAGTCCTACTGTCGCACCTGCTCGCTGCTTCTTCAGCCCTTGAAGCTAGTGAGTTGATGTGCTGACGTTTGTGCCTCTTACCGAAATCGATGTGTGCCCTAGCCGTAAAAGCGTTTTTCACAGCATTCCAGTGGTCATCCATGCTCTCCGGCATTGTACTGCTGATTGCTTCTGCTTCTAAGACAAGGTGGTCCCTGAACTGTTGGTGCACTTGAGGAACCTTGAGCCTGTCAATATTAAACCTGGTAATGTTAAGTAAGTTTCAGTACGAAGGCTTATATGAGCTAACATGAGATAGTGATCTCGTTCTAGCCCGATGTCAGCTCAACTTCTGTTTTGGACGTCCAGAAGACAATTTATAAAGCGAAGGCTAACGGAAATGTGGTCGATCTGGTTAGATGTTCGTTACCTATCAGTAGAAATCCAACTGATCTTGTGGCAGGTATTATGCTTAAACAGCGTACCTCCAATGACTAAGCGGTTGGTATTGCATAAGTCCACATACCGCTCACCGTTATTATTACGTTATTTCACGTGTTTAAGCATAGTGGTGTCGCTACCTCCCTTGGCATTGAGATTCTCCGTCACCATTATTATACCTCCATTAGGGGTTTGGTTGTAGACGGCGCCTAATTGGCTATAAAAGTTGTCCTTTTCATCCTCAGTCGCGTCTTGAGTCGGAGCATACCACTGTATAATCGTATTTTTTCTTACTCTACTGTGGAACCTAGCCGTCAATACCCGGTCGCTGTGAGGTATCCAAGATATGAGGCTTCCTCGTGCTGCTGGAGCTAGCACCAGTCCTACTCCGGACGCCAGAGTAGAGCAGGACAGTGCTTTTTGCTAGGGAGATGTATTCCCCAGTATCGAACCATCTTGTCTCGCTCAGCCCTGAGATGTCTATTTTATACCGTGCGAATTCTCGTTCCATTTGGAGGAATCTGGCGTTATATGGCCCTTCCTGGAGTGAGTCCAGGAGGGTCTTAACGTTCCAGAATCCGATCGTTGTCCATGTTCGATAGCCAAAGGTTGTCATTAAATTATCCGTCCGTATCCGAGGCGTTGGTTTTCGTTTCGGAACAATAAATTTTTTTACGGTTGCGGCTCGCTGGGCCACAGACCAACCGATACAGCAGGGGGCTCGCCATTCGTCCTCTTCCGTTCGCAATTTCCAGAGAAATTCCAAGATGGCACCACGAGGAGGTGGGAGTAGGATTTACTAACAGAGCTGAAAGTTGTTCAGCTGCAGTGGCTCTTTCTCGTTATTTAGCGGACCAACACCTATCTGGAGATGCTGCTCCTACGACGCCTTTGTTAGTCGTTTACCATCCAACCCTAGACTAGCAGGCTCAAAATAGAAGGACAAACTCTTCTACAAAGACACTTTCGAGGAAATGATGAGCACCGATACCATAACTTGCAGCGGAACAGTGGAGATTCTCTCGTTCCAACTCACCCGCACTATCACAACAGCGTGCGATGCAGCAATGCCCAGACGAACAGCTAGTAGAAGAGGTAGACCATGCTACTGGTAGACCAAATTGCATCCCCAAAAAGGCACTGAAACTGGCTATTCAAAAGAGGCCGGATATTTTGATAGCCAGGATGCAAAAGCGTATAGAAAAGAAGTTTTTCCTGGGCCATGGAAGCTTCAAAATTTGATATTGCTACCAAAAGGAAACAAACCGCAAACATCGTCATATCGCCCAATATGTTTACTCGACACTCTGGGAAAGATTCTTGAACGAATAATATATAACAGACTGCTCGTGGTAGCAGAAGAAGAAAGGAGCACTGTCAGACCATCAGTTTGGATTTAGAAAATCGCGTTTTACCGTTGATGCCATAAAAGGGGTAATTGACACAGCAACTAAAGCGATCCAAGGAGAAAGATGGCGAGCGGGGGGCAAATTGGTAAATTGGCCGTTCAAACGGAGATCGCTAGCCAGAATGGATACACCGTACTACCATTGTATATATGTACATCTAATAGTATTCTGATCAGACGAAATTTATTCTTACCGTCAGTATTCGCTAGGTGGTGTGTGCTTGCTTCTCACAGAAAAGTATACATCGAAACCGAAATGACAATGCACAAAGAAGGCGAGAAAATAAACAAAAAGTTCTCTACGAGACACAGTTGTCGAAAAGGCCTAAAAACGGAATAAATCTCAGGCACTCTTCATTTCTTCAAACATTTTCAGAATATAGGTCATTCCTATAAGTTTTTGACTCGCTGAATCGATCTAGACTATTCCCAAGCACCTAGGAACAGTACCTTGTCAAGTATTATTAGCGCCTCTTCTGAGGGTAACCCCACGGGAAGAATAGAGGCCGAAATTATGGCATTTGCATGCCATAGAATCTGATGCACAGTATTAGGCATGTAGTACCACTTCTAATGCTCGACGTGCAGTACTGCAATATCCCGAAACGACTGGGGTGAAGATACTGCATCGAACTCAATCGTTATTTCATTAGGTACAGCATTAAAGAACGAAATTCTAGGTTTTCGTTTTTTGTATAATATATATATATATATATATATATATACATATCTGTGGTGTTTGGGAGAAATCTGATAACTCCAGAAATTTAATTTGTTAAGGCTACTATTTTGAACCTTTTGGGCTATATTTTCATTTATCTGACAGTGATAGCTGCAGTACCGCTAGAAATGGATGTTATCATTTGGTCCAAACATGATAAGTGCCGGTGCTTTATTTTCTATTTGGTACTAAATTGTTAAATTAATTTATCATGTTTGTACCGAACAAGAAAAATAAATGAGAGCTAACAAAATCTTAATAAGTCCCATGTTTAATTTGATACCAAATTACTGACACTAAAAATATCTGTGCTATGCTACTTTCTTGTCGTGTTTGTATCGTACAATTTAAACTCATATATGTAAATATGGTGCTCTATTCGTAATTAGTTATGAGAAAATGTAAATAAAGTAACCTAATAGGCTTACAACCATCAAGTAATAAACGTTCGAAAGAAGACATAACTCTTGTCAGAGTTTATAAATAGCTTCGCAGCATACAACGGATATTTACAACATAACTTGAATTTGCAACTTCTGTAAAAACTTTACAACGACAAATGGTTTGCATCGAATGCAGTGACCCAAGATTCTACATCAAAACCGATCAGCATAACTTTATTTCGTAACGTTTTCAAGTCATTCAAAACATGTGATGCAATTGCTTTGAAAATAAAATCAAGCATTTCTGACAATCGAAAACAACGACTGGAGACCGAGTTAATACTACATCAGCACAGGCTGCACTCCATTATGAGGCATTCTCGACTTCGAGGAGGCTTTCGACAGCTTGAATCGAGAAGCTATCTGATTGGTCTTGCGCAGTAGAGGTATTCCAGAAAAAAACTTTTAGCTTTTATCAAGGCTGCATACGAGGGCGGTAAATGTCACGTCTTACGCAATGGTAAGGTGTCGGAGGATTTTGAAGTCCAAAGTGGAGTACGTCAAGGGTGCATGCTGTCCTCACTATTGTTCTTGGTGGTTATCAGCGATGCACTCCGTGCAGCATTGACGGAAGGTAATTGTGGAATTCGTTGGACTATGACGTCTTACCTTAAATACCTAGATTACGCTGACGATGTTTGTCTACTTTCACATCGGATAATTGATTTTCATTTGATAGCCCAAACTCTAAAAGCTGAGGCAAACAAAGTGGGACTAAAAATAAACACAGCCAAAACAAAAGCCTTGAGTACTTCTAATACCCGCGCTCAACTTAACATTGCCGGACAGGAAGTCGAGAAAATTGATAACTTTCTTTATTTAGGAAGTGTAGTCTCGGCTGATCGCGGTAACATTGAACTGGATGTGCAGAATCGGGAAGGCTAAAGCCGCGTTCGGAATGCTATCCAAAATCTGGAGAAGTAATGTTATCAGCTTGAGAACCAGTACTCGGAAGGTGGACACCATTAACACACGCAAACTGCAAGTCTTCGTAAGCAAATGTTTAGGGATCGTCTTGAGGACTTTTTGGCCGAACTGAATCTCCAACGAACAACTTTATACGAGAACGGGCCAAGAACCTATACACATTACTATACGAAGGAGAAAGTGGCAGTGGATTGGACACACCCTACGGCGTGAAGACAACTCCATTGCGAAATACGCCAGGCAATGGAACCCGCTCACCCAGGCAGGCAGAAAAGCGGGACGCGCTAGGCAAACGTGGCGCAGAACACTTGAGGAGGAATCGAGGTCTTTATGAATGAGTTGGAGGCAGCTCAAACTCATTGCATAATACGGAGCAAGATGGCGCGCAGGCGTGGTTGACGACCTATGCCCCTCGGGGGGTTAAAGGATCTAAGTAAAGTAAGTATAAATTCCTTATTCCTGGACAGACTTTAATCGAAAAATTTCTTTAAAAACACAACAACTTTAATGGCACGAAATAACTTCATTGGATTCTTAAAACTCTTGACCACACATTTCACGAAAAGAAACATTTCCACAGATAAAATGAGCTTTTCTTGAAATGAAATTTTTTGGCTAATAGTCAAAACGTCATGTGACGTGGCATTCAAGTATTAATTGGACATATCTGAACCAATATGATTTTTTCCGATATACCTACAGAACGTAGACCTTTTTCTTTCGGCAGAATTCACCTGCCACTAGCCTATTTCAAATCGTTGCCTATAGATATAAAATTATAAGGACATTCGGGACCTGCTGCCATTTATTGACCCAATTTATTATGACTTTTACAAACATTTAAATATTCTAAGTCAGAAGCAGCGTATACTCACTTCAGTGACAGCGATGAAAATTACGACGCATAAAATTAGTTTCATTAATTTAACTTTAGCT
Organism: Brachypalpus laphriformis; assembly: GCA_945910035.1. Classification (NCBI taxonomy): domain Eukaryota; kingdom Metazoa; phylum Arthropoda; class Insecta; order Diptera; family Syrphidae; genus Brachypalpus; species Brachypalpus laphriformis. The sequence continues at coordinate 57,937,387 of OX246755.1, forward strand.
ACTCGTATTCTATATGATGTTTCATTATGCGAATTTTTTAATATAAACTAACAATTGACTGTTTATGATACCTTCCATTTTAGTTCATATTTTTTCTGTGTGCCTCTTTGGTATAAACATGATATTTGTCGCAAATTCTAAAAATATTAAATTTCCAGAAGAATGTGATAATTACATTTGAAGTTTTATAAAATAAATACAAGAATTTAAATAAATTATCCATTTTTTATAAAATCTTATTTATTACGTCTCGAGTTTTTATTACGTCTCGGATTTCTCCAAAACACCACAGATGTATTGTTATGCTGGTGCAATGCTGATGCAGCAAAACGTGCCAGACAAAGGTGTCATACAGGTACAATGAGGATGAAGCAAAACGTGCCCGACGGAAAAATTACTTTCCCACAAATATTGAGGGGTAATGTTTCACCGCTGGCGACCGACACCACCGACGACGATCGTCAGCACAAATTAGTTGATACGTAGATGCAAGTGATAGAAAATTAAATGAGTTTAATTCTGACCTCTACCGAATACACTAGAATAAAGTTATTAAAACTTAATCTTTGTTTTTCATTTTTTTTATCTTCTCTTCGTTGGTCATTTCACAATTGTTGTTTCGGCGGTTTTCCATATACAACATCCAATTGTTGTTTCGCCGGTTTTCCATATAGAACATCCAATGGTTCATTGCATACGCTTCATAAATACACAACGGTAATACTGGAGGTAAAAGCCCAGCCATAATCCAGCCCGCGTGTGAGACTTTTTTTTTAACATTTTATGTCGCAGGCATAACATAAAAATTGGTGGCAGCGGTTATCCTTAAAAAAAAAAAAAACCCTTAAAACAAAACATCTGTGTGCGTGAACTAAAGATACTATCTTACACAAGAGAAAATATTCTGATCTACAAGTGAAATTGTTGCTGTGTAACTACGTGGAGTAAAAGTTGCAGAATCATAAAGCGAGTGTTAGCGTCTTACTGGTTGCTGTGAAACGGAGTCCGAGAATGAAGCTGATAGTAATTGTTATTGAGTAAGCTAATGTATTAAGTATATTAAGAAGATTTACACTAAGCTTTTAAGTTATTTAGGTAGCAAGGTAAAATTTGAACTCCAGCATCTCCTAGTAGATGTTTAAAATAAAATTCCCTTCAGGAAAAATAAAAAAGAGAAGCCTAAAGTGGATAGAAGATACCGAAGGCAGGTATAAAATTTTATTAGTGAATTGGGTGACCAGGAAAGCTTTTATGTCTGTCAGTAGCAGTGATAGCGAAACTAATAGTGAAAAAGAAATCGAAAGGCTATTTGATAGTGAAGAAGAAATTGAAAGTGAAATTGATAGTGAAGAAGCGGATATTAAGACAGGTTCAGATAGAGTATTAGGAAATCCCGAAATGTCTGAAGTGCCGATTAACGTATTAACTTCGATCATTCCTACTTTTAATAGTAACAGTGAAGAAGTTTTTGGGTTCATAGATGCATGCAATGATGCCATAAGTTTGGCAACCGCATCTCAAAAATCCATTCTTTTTAAATTCATTAAAACAAGAATTCGTGGAAATGCCACGACTATTTTAATGAACAAAGATATTAAAGACTGGGAAACGTTGAAGGTCGAACTTAGCGGTATCTTTAGTATCGGTATCGGTCTCGTTGTATACCCAAAGAGTTGAAACTTTAGAGAGGCGATTGATGCAGAGTAAACTGCATGAGGTAAAGAAAGAGGAACAGAAAGGTCAAATTGCCTATATAAAAAGCGAAACTTTAACAGTACTCATAAACGGACTACTTGAAAAATTGTCATCCTACGTTGCGACACAGAAACCGAAAGACTTAGCGGAAGCAAGCCGCTACGCTAAAGAGGAAGAGCAACGCATTAATTTGTTTAGGACCAGCATTAATAAAGATTATTCAAATAGGAATTTATCAAGAATAAATTTTACTGAAACAAAATGTTTCAACTGTGGCAAGCCAGGCCACATTGCTAGAAATTGTCGGTTGCCTAGAAGAGATCATGGAAAAGCAAACCAAAAAGGAATAAATTCAAGTAGCCAAGGAACAGGTTTTAATAGTCAGGCAACAAGCTCAAAATTTAGTAAAAGAGAATTTAAAAATGAATCTGATGTTAGGAATTTAACTGTATTAAACCAGATCGGTAATTCGGAAAGTCCACACGTAAACGTTTTAATTGATAACGAAATAAAAGGAATGATCATCGACACTGGAGCCGAGATATCACTTATCTGTGCCAAACACGTATTTAAACGCGAAGTAGATATGAAAAGAACAGTTAAATTTAAGGGACTAGGAAGTAAGTTGCAAGAAACTATAGGCAAAGTAACAAAGAACATCAGTTTATTCCCAAATAATAAGGGACGTATTCAGAATCGTGAGGTAGATATGCAAGTAATAGAAAACGGTTTACTCGGAAATTATGACGGCATTTTGGGTAGCCACTTTCTTAAGGAAGGAGGTTACTAAATCCATTATGAGAAAGGAATTATTAGAAATAGACAGGAAGAAATTACTTTAAGATATATGAGCGAGGAAAAATATTTGAAACAAAGAACCGAAGTGTTTAGAGTAATCAATATCGAAAGTGGCATGGAACTTAAAGAAGACATAGTCGTTCCGAGACAGCAGATTAAGGAAGGGATAATCATCCCAGAATGCATAACTAAAAACAAATCTGGGAAGTGTTTAGCCACGATCATTAATACAACGGAAGAGGATTTCAACATTAGTCAAATCCGAATTGTAGGAAGGAATTTAGAAGATTTTGAGATCAGGAAACAGAGAATTTGTGAGGTAACAGGAAATATAAGAAGCGAACACATGAATAAGGAGGAGAAGGATAGTATATTAAACATAATTAGGGACTACAGTGACGTATTCTGCATAAAAGAGGAAAAACTCACAAAAACTCATGCGGCAAAGCATCAAATTAGGACATTAGAAGGGGCGCAACCAGTGTTTATTAAAACGTACCGATATCCAAAGGTACACGAGGAAGAAGTGCGCAACCAGATAGAAAAGTTAGAAAAGGAAGGAGTCATCAGAAATAGCAGTTCACCATGGAGCTCTCCTCTTTGGATCGTTCCAAAGAAGGTAGATGCTAGTGGCAAAAAGAAGTGGCGGATGGTGATAGATTATCGCAAACTCAATGAGTTAACGATTGCGGATAACTATCCCCTCCCCAATATTACAGAAATACTTGACCAATTGGGAAGGCAAGATACTTTTCAACTCTTGACCTGACTTCGGGGTTCCATCAAATCCCAGTTGAGGAAAGAGATATTGAGAAAATGGCGTTTAGCACGCCTTATGGGCATTTCGAATATACCTGAATGCCTTTTGGACTGAAAAATGCTCCGGCATGTTTTCAGCGATTAATGAACACCGTGTTGGCTGGGTTACAAGGCATCAAATGTTTTGTCTACCTTGACGACATAGTCATTTATGGTCAAAGCCTTGATGAACACAACGAAAAGTTGATTGAAGTACTTGATCAAATTAGGGCTGCAAACCTTAAATTACAGCCAGATAAGTGCGAATTTCTCCGCAAAGAAGTTCAGTATCTGGGACACGTTATTACGGATCAAGGAAATCATTATCATTATCAAAATCAAAAGGGAATTAAATCGTTCCTAGGTATGGTAGGTTACTACCGTAAATTCATTCAGAACTTTAGCAAGATAGCAGAACCTCTTACTGCATTATTAAAGAAAGATGTTTCATTTAGTTGGGGTAGGGAACAACAGGAGTCATTTGAGAAACTAAAAAAGGCAATAACAACATTTCCAGTCCTACAATATCCTGATTATGAGAAAACTTTTATAATTACGACAGATGCGTCAAACAAGGGCATCGGGGCTGTTCTCAGTCAACAGCATGGTGCAAAAGATTTGCCAATTCAGTATGTCAGTAGGACATTAAACAAGGCTGAACAAAATTACAGCACTACTGAAAAGGAGTGCTTGGTCATAGTTTGGGCCACGAAACAGTTCAGGCCATACATATATGGGAGAAAATTTGTTGTTCAGACGGATCATAGGCCGTTAACTTGGCTCTTTAATGTTAAAGATCCCGGACCACGTTTAGTGAGATGGAGACTTAAACTTGAGGAGTTTGAGTATGAAATCAGATACAAAAAGGGTAGTGAAAATGTCGTTGCAGATGAACTATCAAGGAATGTGAGGATGTTAGAACAAAGAGAGGATGACAATCCAGATGAAAAAAATCAATCATTAGGAGAAGTAGATAAAATAATTGAGGAAATGATACGAGGTCTAGCAAATGAAGATAGGAACCAAAGCATTTCTGAAGATCACGAAATTTTAGATATACCAAGAGACGAAAATAATAAACAAAGTCATAGTATGGAAGTCAATGATCTAGATGAAAGAAAGAAACTATTGAAAGAAAATCATAATGATCTCTTAGGAGGTCACGTAGGACAAAAAGCAACATATGAAAAATTAAAGAAGAAATACTATTGGAAGGGTATGCAGAAAGACGTGGAGGAGTACGTCAAGAATTGCGAACATTGTCAACTGGAAAAGGTAATTAGGAAACCAACTAGGAATCCTATGAAGATAGTCACAATATCTGAAAACGCACTAGAAAAGGTATCAATGGACTTGATAGGTCCACTCAAGGTTACCAACAATGGGTTTAAATTTGGTCTCACCATTCAGGATGACTTGTCAAAGTTCATCAAATTCATACCACTTAAAAACAAAGAAATGGGGACAGTGGCCAAATTATTTATAAACGAATGGATTTTAAATTTCGGATTACCAAAGATCATTTTAACTGATAATGGTCACGAGTTCTGCAATTAACTATTCGAAAGTATGTGTAAGATATTGAACATGAAACATATAACTACGAGTGTTGCTTATCCACAGGCAAACGGGGCAGTTGAAAGAGCACATTGCCGACTAACTGAATATCTAAAGACAACAAGTAGAGAAATAGACAACATGGAAGATTGGGATGAACGGATGCCTTATGCTAGCTTTTGTTATAATACAACTAGACACAGTACTACGGGTTATACACCATACGAATTAGTTTTTGGAAACATAGGCAATCAACCAAGTGAAATAGAAGATCTTTGCGAGAAAACCATGTTTGATTATTTAGACGAAGTACAAGCGAAGTTAATTCAGACTAGTTCTAAGGCAATAGAAAATACATTGAAATCAAAAGAAAAGTCTAAGGTAAGATATGACCAGAAAATAGGAAGACCAATAGAATATAAAGTAGGACATAAGATCTTAGTTAGGAATGTAGTCAAAGGAAAATTAGAAAGTAGGTTTAAAGGTCCATTTGAAATATTAGAAGTACATGAGGATTATGTTATCGCTAAGTTACCAAGTAAGAAGCAAAAATATAACAAAGCTAACATTCGACCGTACTTTGCAGGATCATCTGGTTCCTCAAGTCCACGGCCGGGAACATCGAAATCAGGAAACTAAATGACAATAGCGGACTATATTTTAACCACAAAGGACAAGTTAGAGCAATAGGGAGTAAGCTAACTTTAGTCAATAAAATCGATATAGGAGAATTAAATGATTACATAGATAATATTAGGAATATAATAAATACGATAAATGAAGCATGTGTAAGCCATATAGACAATTGTAAGAAATATCAACAGATGGTTCGAAATAATTTGCTTAAAATTGAACATAAAGTTAATATAACATACAATCTAATGGGCAAGCAGGTTAGAGTACGTAGAGGACTAGTAAACCTGATAGGTACTGGATTCAAAACGTTATTTGGGACAATGGATAACGAAGATGCCAATTATTATTCAGAAGCCATGAACACAATTAAAGGAAATGAAGTTAGGATTAAAAACGGTATGGAGGAAAATGTGAAGCTTATGTCAAGATTAGGTAAGCAGGTTATCGATGTAGGTACACTTCAAAACATAACAGCCAATAAAATAAATGACATAATCAATTCTTTTAATTTGATCAAAGCTGAAGAAAGAAACCTGGAGTAGAGCAATTCAATTCAATCTTATTTCAATGAAATAGTGAACAAAGTTAATTTTAAAATTACCCAGATAGAGTTAGAAATAGAACAAATTATCGATAGCATACTGTTCATACAAAATGGCGTTCTGCACCCTAGAATCATAGAGCCAATGAAATTATTAGAAGAATTGAATAAACTGCATCTAGAGAACTCTCTCATTTTCGAACCAAATATAGAAATTTATGCCTATATAATGAAAGAAATAGAAATTCAAGCCTATGCTAAGGATAATAACATTATTGTATTATTGCAAATTCCACTTGTAACTGAAGAGCAATTTGATTTATATGAAATAATCTCTGTACCAAAAATTATTACGAATGGTCTTGTGTTAATTGATGTAACTAATAAATGTATAACTATAAGTAAAGATAAAGAATCTTATAACTTGAAAAATAATATCGAAGATTGTAAGGAAATAAATAAAACATATGTTTGTAAGTCCCAGTTATTTAAAAGTACATTAGATTATAGCAATTGTGAAATAAACGTATTCATGCGAAACAAGGCAAATAATTGTATTTTAAAAACGATTAACTCAAAAATTGAAATGTTTTATAAAATTAAGGAAAATATGTTTTTATTTACTGTTACGGAAGAAACAAAATACCATTGCAATTGTAATAAAGAAAAAGAAGAAGGCACTCTATCAAATGTAGGAATATTAGTTTTAAGCGAAAATTGTAAATTGTAAAGACGGTAGAAACTAGCATTAGAACATTGGTTAAAGCAAAATAAATTAATCTTAAGGACAGATATGCATTAAATAATCTAGAAATAAAATTAAATAAGGTTCAATTAGATGTAAAACCAATTAATAAAATTGAAGTACGAAATACTGAAGAGCTGAATGACCTATCCATCGACATCCAAAATCAAAAGCATTTCTGGGAAAACGTTCTGGATGCAATCTCGGAACGATCAAGAAGTATAATTGGTAGTATTAGAGGCGTTACAATAGTCATCATAGGATCTATTTTCGCATACAAATGTGCCTGTAATTCTGGTGGTCGAACTACGTTATCAATCTTTAACAAATGTTTTAACAGAAAAGATAAGAAATACGTCAAGAAGTTGCCAGAGATCAAGAGAGCATCGTCGACGTCATCAGAAGAAATTGTTATGCAACGTACAGAGCCTAGTTTAAGGGTAATGTACCCATAAACTTCTTAAGGAAGGAGGTGTTATGCTGGTGCAATGCTGATGCAGCAAAACGTGCCAGACAAAGGTGTCATACAGGTACAATAATGATGAAGCAAAACGTGCCCGACGGAAAAATTACTTTCCCACAAATATTGAGGGGTAATGTTTCACCGCTGGCGACCGACACCACCGACGACGATCGTCAGCACAAATTAGTTGATAAGTAGATGTAAGTGATAGAAAATTAAATGAGTTTAATTCTGACCTCTACCGAATACACTAGAATAAAGTTATTAAAACTTAATCTTTGTTTTTCATTTTTTTTATCTTCTCTTCGTTGGTCATTTCACAATTGTTGTTTCGGCGGTTTTCCATATACAACATCCAATTGCTGTTTCGCCGGTTTTCCATATAGAACATACAATGGTTCATTGCATACGGTTCATAAATACACAACGGTAATACTGGAGGTAAAAGCCCAACCATAATCCAGCCCGCGTGTGAGACTTTTTTTTTAACATTTTATGTCGCAGGCATAACAATATATTTATATATTTATATGTGTCCTTTTGGACGATAAGTTTCTTGATTTGCTCGGATTATCTTGAAAATTCGCTCTCTTTGCCGTGCTGCTCGGCGGACAATTTTTTGTGATAAAGTGCCTCGCCGCAACTTTCCCCAGCTGGTCTTTGGATTTCTAGGTAGTAGACACCCTACTGAGTGTATCTAGACCAGAATCATGTTGGTGCAAGGCACTTTTTTGCTATTTGAAGTGAAGAAAAACGGTATTTCGCGATATATGGGTTATTCAAAAAATTGCAGCTTCTTAGAAAAATCTGTAAAAAATATTTTCCATTCCTTTTGATACCAGTGGACTTGAAAAAAATATGACGGTTTTACACTAAAATAAAACCGATATTATTTGCCGACAGAAAACACAGCGTCGCTGCTGAAGAAGCCATTGTCTATTCGCCTTCAAGCCTTACGTATTCACCTTAAGCTCCCCCAGAAACCAATCGAACTGAAGCACAGAGGGAGTGTGTGTAGCTGTCAAACACTGCCAGCGCCTACCAGGTGTTAATTTCTTCATAGCGCCTTCACCAGTAAGGAACTTACTGCGACGCTGTGTTTTTTGTCGGCAAATAATATCGGTTTAATTTTAGTGTAAAACCGTCATATTATCTGCCTGGGAAAAACACAGCGTCGCTGCTGAAGACGTGTTTGCTATTTGCTGGTGTTTGAACACAACGCTAAGATGATGAAAAAATACTGAATATCTATTCTAACCCCTGTATTAAGGTCAAAAGTATTGGAAAATTAAATAAATCATTTATAATTCATTATTCATAACTTCTTGGTAAAAGAATACAATAAACTCATGAAATTATATTGGCTTAAAATTCTTAAAAAGGTTGTTTTCTTTAACAGAACTATTAGAATCTACCTTCTTGCAGTAGTGTCTTTTAAAAGTTTTTTCCGCTTTCCAATTTCCTCTTGAAAAAATCTCATCAACAGGCTGATTCTATAGCCAGCCTAAGGATGCAACCGCTGCTCGAATACTGCCAGGCGTCGCATCTATTCCAGACTCTCGTAACACTAAGCGTATCCAACCACCGATTATCGTTCTTGATGCTGGTCTCACTGGTCCATTTACACTTATAAATAGATTGTCAAGATTATTTACCTGATCCCTTCTATTCTAAGAGAGCTTAACTAGACGCCTTATTTAAAATACTGGGCATATACTTTTATCTGAATGTTCGATTAATTGCCAACTCGACTGTGTATGCGTTGATGAGTCTGTCTTGGAACCAAATGTTGGACGCAAAATAATTTCCCCCTCACCTTCTATTAAGCAGTCATTAGAATTTTTCAGCAACGTTAAATCGTGAACTCTTCGTCCAGATGCAAGAAGCAAGATAATAAATAATGTCCTTCTGGAAGCTTCAAACAAGGTCTCCTTGCTCTCTGCAGATGATACCCAATCTATTACTATCCGTGGGTCCTAAGTCTGTAGTCTTCTGGTAGCGGGTCTTGCTAATGATACTGCCTTCAAAATCTGTTTAACTAAAAAGTGTGAAGAAAGGTTCTCGACTATATTCGGGCCACAAAAAGTTGAAATCGCAGATTTGTGGACAAGAGTTGTGCTTGCCGAATAATTCTCTTTCAAAAATAAATGAGCCAAACACTTCGGTACAATTGAACCCGTTGGAAAATTACAAATGAAATTGTTTACTTTGTACCAAGCTATCCAGGCCCTGATAGCAGGCAAGTACGTCTTTAAAGTAGAATTTCTATATCCCTTCTTTAACAATTGCTTTTCTTCACTGGACCACCCTTCTACTTGATTACCCCACACCCAACTTTACAAACATTCAGGCTCAAATATTCTACTTGTGGAGGTGGTCGCCCTGTTTTCATATCTACTAGCACCTCCCGCAGGTTGTTGATTGTTTGTGGAGGTTCCAGTGCTCGAGCTTTCAGGTCGGCCCTCCAAAATACCTGCGTCCATTGGGGGGCCACAATGAGATAGTGTCCTCGCGAACGGTTTAGATGAGTCAACACTTTCGGTATAAGGTTTGGTGGCGGAAATACCCAGCCCAGATGATAATTCCAATCGTGAGTGAATGCGTCGAAGAAATCTGCTGCACGATCTCTGCAATCTATGGAAACATATCTTCTGGCAACAGTTGTTCTTCTTGGGGCAAAGAGATCTATGTCGGGTATCCCCCACCTGTCGAAGATGAGGGCCCGTGCTGCCGGTAGAATGTGCCATTCGGGTATTGGTCGCCCCCTTGAAAGTCGGTCTGCAATACCATTGTACCTTCCCGGAAGGTAGAAGGCAGATATGGTTATGTTGAACTGATCGACCAGGTGAAGAATCCGATAAGTCAGATCTAATAGCCCAATGGACCTGGTTCCACATTCCTTGCGAATGTAAGACACAAGAGTGCGGTTGTCTGTCTGAAGTAAGATGTGCGATCCCTTAGATGATCTGCTCGGGCACTTATAGCTCTGTATACCCCATACATCTCCTTCATGCTGGAGCCCTATCTTAACTGCTTCCTTGACCACTGACCTGACATCGCTAGCTCGTTTAACTGAGCCCCCATCCCGAGGCTGCCGCATCTGAATTCTGGGGAGAGCCAGTTATTGCAACTAATAAATCCCTTCTTAAAAAGTGTAAGGGTATGTCGATCTCCTCCACCAAGATTGAATAACTCCGGGAAAAGAAGTCCACCCGAAGCGCCAGCGCGAGAAATTCAGGACTAAGCGAAATACAAAAGTCTTGAGGAAGAAAATAAAATACTTCGAATCAAGCTTAACGAAATGGATCTACTCTATCAAGATCTTAAGAAAGAGATAGACTAATTAAAAGAAGAGAATAAGGTCCTAAAGAACACGTATTTCGAGAGAGAAAGCGAATGTACTCCAGCACGCTTAGCTAGTTTGGAATATCACACAGACGAAGAAGAGCTATGACGCGAAAGAAGAGCTTATGACGCGAAACGTATCGGGTTCCAAAGAAAACACCTAGTAAGAAACGGAGAGCCAGTTCATCGCCCGAAGTCAAGCCCGTGAAACAAGAAAATCACAAAGAACAACAAGAAAAGCAACTTCGAGCGCAATTTCATCCACCCCCACCAATAAACATCATCGGAATAACGGAATACAATAAGTTGCAAAGCCTCCTTAAAGGAATAATAACATCCAAGTATAAGGTTACATCTTTGAGGGATAATGCGTGCATAATCAACGTCGACGACTACAATGACTACCGAGCTGTGTCCCAGAAGCTAAATACCGAAAAGATTCAGTGGCATACTTTCGAAATCAAGTCAGAAAGGTCACATCGTTACGTTGCAAGGGGACTCCACCCCTCATGCACCAAAGAAGAGGTTATGACTGACCTTCAAGCCAAAGGCTTTAAAATTCTTGATGCCGTTAATATCATCAAGAAGGAGAAGCAACAAACGGAAATAGATAACGACGTCTTGGTAAGGCGTGGACTTCCGCTTTTTATGCTTACCTTCGATAAGTCGGATATTATTATTATTATTATTATTATTATAAGTTTATTAATGAGTAAGTCGGATAATATCGACGAGTTCTACCGAATTAGAGCTATACTAAATATCGTGGTCAAAATCGAACCCATGCGTAGAAATTTAAGGATGATTCCGCAGAGCAAATGTTGCCAAGGATTTAACCATACGCAAATGTACTGCAAAAAAGAATCGCGATGTGTGAAATGCGCCGGAAATCACTTCTCCCAAGTCTGCGGAATAAATAAACAAACCTCTGCAACATGTGCTAACTGTAACGGAAAGCACCCGGCAAATTATAGAGGCTGTGAAGTAGCTAAGGAGTTGCAAAAACGGACAGATGTGCTCCTTAAGCCCCTTGCAAAATCTAAACTGCAAACTAAGTTGAAGTGTAAGAATGCACAGGAGAAACTAGCCAAACTAAAACTACCGGGTTCAGAGCGCAAAAAGGTAAGGGAAAGAGTGACAACAGAAAAGTCATCGTCCTCTGTTCTTAAAGGAAACGATACTGAAAAGCTTACATCGAAAAAGCCGCCAGGTAATGCCCCTCGGACAGCAGGAGTGCAGACCTTCGCTCAGGCCGCGGCATTCGAAAAACCAAAAAACGTTGAAATTTCGACGGACCCTGTCACTTATATTTTGTCGGTAATTCTCGAGAAATTTGAAGAACAAAGCAAAATAAATAAAATTATTCTGGATAGGCTTGAAAATAATTTTCAGAAAACGCGTACTTCAACTAGAATATGAATAACAAACGAATGTTAAAAATATGTACTTAGAATACAAATGGACTTTTGCAAAAACTCCACGAATTGAAAATATTCATGTGTGAAAACGATATTGATATTTGCTTGATTTCTGAAACCCACGTAAAAAAGGAATGGCATTTAAAAGTAAAAGGCTATAATGATTGTCACGCTTGTCACCCTTCGGGAAAAGCGAGAGGTGGATCATCCTTGTTTATTAAAGACTGCATCGAACAATCCGAAGACCTAAAGATAGAGCTTGAAACTTTGCAACTGTGCACGATTTGAGTTAAAAATAGTCAGTGTACTCTTAAAACCTCATCTATCTAGTGTCCACCGCGTTCCGCGCTTGAAAAATCTGATTTTACTAACTTGTTTGAATCGCTGAAACCTAATTTTATCATCGGCGGCGACTTTAATGCGAAACATACGCTCTGGAGCTCAAGATACAGCTCGAAAAAAGGTAGAATGCTCTATGGGGCAGGTATGGAGTACAGTTGTGATTTCCATTCGACGGGTAAACCGACTTACTGGCCAACTGAGACTTGGAAAATACCTGACCTGATCGATTTTTTCGTTGTGAAAAGAATATCTACCAACCACATAAAAGTCAAAGAGAGCTTTGATCTGTCGTCTGATCATTCCCCGGTTATTTTAACAATCAGCGAAAAACTAGTCTATAACCTAGAGCCAGCGAGATTAACTGATCGAACAACTAACTGGGAAGGCTTTAGGAACGAAATTGAAGATAATGTTGAACAGAGCGTTTCACTTACGACACCCTATGAACTTGAGGTTGAAGTTGATCGCTTTGTTGAGATCGTACAGCTCGCCTCTTGGAACAATACGCCCAATCGAAGGAAAACGCCGGACAGATACGGTTTACGATATCCTCCGGAAATAAAAGAATTGGTCAAGGAAAAAAGAAAAGCTCATAAAAAATGGCAAGAGGGTCGTGCTCCACAGCATAAAGTACACTTGAATCTTCTGTGCAATTTGTTGAAGAAGACTATTAAGGATTTTAAGAATCGTGCAATAGGCTCTTACCATGAAAGTTTAACAGCGAAAAAAGATTCCAATTATTCACTTTGGAAAGCTGTAAACTGTAAAAGGCACCAAAAGGCCCAAAGTCCCCGCGCCGCCAATCAAATTAAATCAAAATGAATGGGCGAGGGAAGATAAAGAAAAAGCGGACGTCTTTGCGGCCCACCTGGAAGAAACATTTAAACCGTACAATGGCCAAGTGGTTTATGACAGCCGCAATAGGCTGGATTTACCATCTGACGATTTGACGCTCACAAGTGCAACGCTAAGGGAACTTACACATGAGATCGAGAATCTAAAACCTAAGAAATCTCCTGGTTATGATTTGATTACCAGAGAAATTCTCAAAGTTTTACCAAGAAAAGCATTGATTAAGCTTCTCCATATTGTAAATGCTGCATTCAGATTAAAACACGTGCCGAGCCAATGGAAAGTTGCGGAAGTCATAATTGTTTCAAAACTAGGAAAACCGCCAAATGAAGTAAAATCGTATAGACCAATTTCGCTTCTTCCAATCATATCGAAAATATTCGAGAAGATAGTATTAAGGCGTCTCCAACCGGTTATAGAAGAAAATAATCTTATCCCTGACCACCAGTTTGGGTTCAGAAGCAAGCATTGGACGATTGACCAGGTGCATAGAATTACTGACGTAATCGAGAAAGATCTTGAAGAAAAAAAGATTTGCTTAAGCGTATTTCTTGACGTCTCGCAAGCCTTTGATAAGGTGTGGCATGATGGCTTGAAATGCAAACTACGACAAGTTCTCCCTGTGTGCTTATATGATATTTTAGAATCATATCTCGGGAATAGACTCTTTCGTGTTAGACATGGAGTCGAATACTCCGAGCTCAAAGAAATTTCGGCCTGCGTACCGCAAGGAAGTGTTCTTGGGCCGCTTCTTTATTTGCTATATACTCGCGATATACCGAACGAAGATGGCACTATCCTTGCTACGTTTGCCGATGACACTGCTATCCTAGCAGTAGGTAAAACAATCGAAGAAACGACTGCAAAACTGCAAAACGCACTGAATAATGTAAACGAATGGACGAGGGACTGGCGGATCGCCCTCAACGAATCTAAATCTGTTCACGTGAATTTCACTTATAAGAAAACTAATGACTTGCCAATTTTCCTAAACTCGGCCCGAATACCTTTTGCAAACGAGGCCAAATACTTACGAATGACAGTCGACGCAAGACTGAAATGGAATTCGCACGTGAAAATGAAACGAAAAGAACTCCAAATCAGATATAGAGAAATGTACTGGTTACTCGGAAAACATTCCCAGGTCAGTACTGAGAACAAACTGCTTTTATACAAGGGTTGTACCAAGAAAACAAATGCAAACATTTTACAAGCTTTTCAAAATAAAGTGCTAAGAGAAATTGTCCAAGCACCGTGGTATATTATAATCGACGATATCCACAGGGATCTCAGAATTCCGACAATCGAAGCTGAAACTAGAAGCTTCGCGAGAAAGCATAGAAACCGATTAATCGGACATGTCAACAATACAGTCCTACAAATTTTGGATGAGAGCAATTTATTGCGCCGGCTACAAAGGACGAAACCTTTCGACTTGGCGAGATAATGATTAACTGCGTCTAGATTGCGGAATATGCAGGATTTTTCAGCGGAAAGTAACCTGCCAAATATTTTTATTTCGTGATAGAAAAATTGCTTGATAAGTTAGTACTTAGTTGCGATATCTAAATTTATATCGAAAGGTGGTGTTTTTTTAGTCAGTAAGAATCTGACACTGCTATGAGCTGATGGAAGATTTTTCACCTACCCTCGAAAAAAAAACCCCTCACCTCAATGCATTCCGCCCTCTTGCCGCATATGACTTGCAGAGCTAGTTCTGTGTTCTTATACGAATCAGAGGACGATCCGAATAAACTGGTAAATTTGTCAAACAGAGAATTCGGGCTTAAGCCATCCGGTGACTTAAACGCCCAGTCAATTATTGACTGTAGTCGTCCCGATCTCAACAATGCCTTCTGTTCCAACAAGGAATTAGATAAGGCTGTCATAACCTGCTCTGTGGAAACTAAGTAATCTTTTGTTTTACTGAGCATGCAAAGCTCGTCATTTATCTGTAGCTCAACAAAACCTGGAGTCGCAGCCAACATCTTCATTGCCCTTGAATATCGCACATTCTTTCAAATTGGTAGCCCTAAATGTTGCAATTTTATGAGCGATTCCAGATGTTCTCTATTTGCTGGTTGGACGGCCTTCGCATCACTCTCAGTCTGTAATTGACCCAGATTAAGTGTTCTTCTAGAACGTTCGGGTGATCGTGTAAACTTTCAGGCGATTGTATCGGCCTTCCCTGGAACTGGGGCGCTTCATCTTCCTGCGGAATAAACATGCCCATACACTGGGACAAAAACTTAACTTAATCTGTTAATTCACCGAGCCGCTGATCTATAGATGTCTATTCCCCCGACCTGGACTCTGCCTCCCGCTTATTAGGTGGTGGTGAAGCCATCTGCTCGTTTTCGGATGATGAAATACTCGACGACGATAAACTCATTTTTGAACGGCTATTGTCCCTCTTCTTCGATTTATTAGGTGATAAACTCATCTTAAAGTTATCCAATTAGTATACTGTCTATATTGTGACTTGAGGGCGCCGTGGCGTAAGTGGTTAGTGTGTCGGATCACTACGCATGAGGTTCCAAGTTCGAATCCCAGAAAATACCAAAAAGTTTTTTCACGGTCCCACCTCTCGCGAGCGTCTGACAAACATCCGAGAGTATTGTTGTTGTTTAGAAATAGTATGCGTTCAAATTGCCAAACAACACACAACGAACCCTATGTTTCTCATACTTTATATTTTCTCTCTTTCGATTGATCAAGTAACGTAACTTAAACTAAATCAACTTACTACTATGTGCTCTTGCCCTTGAACTTGAAACTTATTGTTACAGTAATCCTAGTTCTATGTTTTTGTAATCTCTTTGCTTTCTCATTCTTGTTAATCAACTCATGTTAAATTTTTTGGTCTCTCGTCCACTTGGATCTGGACCAGCATTGGAGGTGGTAATAAAATAATTTCTAAGCCAATTTTGGGAATATCTCGCAGTCGTTTTTTTATTTCACTTGCCCATCGTTGGTTGGAACTTTGGATTTCATCGCTTTTCGTTTATTACCCATCATTTTTGGTCCATATCGAGCCGGGTAAATTCGATATCATTTGGATAATTTTCGCATTCGTTTATTGGAATTTTGTGATCATTTTGATCAATCCTCGAAAATTTATTGGATATTTTCGTCATCGTTCCTTGGAATTTTTGGGATAATTTTTGTCAAATTTTGGAGGATCAACGGATTTTTTTGTGGATAAATTGCCTAGTATAATTCCTTGATATCGTTTCGGTAATTGGTTTATATATTGTTGGAGACTTTCCCGTGGATTTGGTTGCTGATTCTCAGTTAGATTAAGCACAGGCATCCTGCAAGGTATAGGTTTTACCATACCAGAGAAAACATAAATTCCCTGTGCAAGGTTAATCCACGTGGTTTCTAACTTAACTGATCATTCAAGTACATCAGTCGGTTGTATCAAAAGACATTACGAAAATCAATTCGATTTATTCTCCCCCAAGATGAGTTCAAAGGCAAAATTAAATTCCTTACGTGGTATACGTGATCGCCTAAAGGGTTCGCTAACCAAACTCGCTTCCTTTACAGAGAAAATCGTAGATACGGTAACGCTAGATGCCTTAGAAGTTCGTGTAGAAAAGGTTGATGAATTGTGAGTTGAGTTCAAGGCTTCACAAGACTCTATATACGAGTTTGCTGATAGGGAAGATTATGTTGATCCTGACCCGGAATTCGAGGAGTTTGAAGCCAAATATCTCATGGTGAAATCTGTCCTGCTCGCGTCGATTAGGGAACGTGTAACTTCTCAACAAGCTGAGAATGAGATTACGCGGAAAGTTCAGCAGCAAGCGGAGACGGTAGATCGTTTAGCGCTAAATCAAGCTATTTTGAATGATCGTTTAAATATCTCCATCGCGTCTTCGTCATCCCAGCAGATAGATGTGGTTACACCCACATTTAGAATTGAGCCATTCTCGGGAAACTACCAGGATTGGCCCGCATTTCGAGATATGTTCGAGGGGTCGGTACACAACAAAACTCATCGTACACCCACATAAAAGTTTCACTTGTTAAGGTCCAGTTTCAGCGGAAAGGCATTAGATCAACTGAGTCACATCATGATATCTGATGCTACGTATCCTCAGGCATGGGAACGTTTAGAGCGAAAATATGATCGACCGCATCATATAATCAGCAACTTCGTCAAACACTTTTGCAATTTGCCATCCATTCATAGTCAAAACACCACTATATTGCGCAAGATAGCAGATGAGGCGGATGAAATAATCAGGGGACTCACGTCCATCAACTCGTCGGAAAGGGACCCATGGCTAATCTACCTTCTTTTGAACAAGGTGGATCCTGATACGCGTCAGGCATGGGCAACGGACAGTGTTGATGAAGATTATCCAACGATCGACCAATTCCTCACCTTTCTAGAACGTCGTTGTGAAGCGCTGGAAAGCTGCAAGAGTCAAGTCCGGGATTTAAATAGAGGTAGGCAGTCGACAGTCAGGACTATGCATGCTTCGTCGTCGCTTATTTGTCCCAAATGTACAAATTCACATGTGTTGTCGCAATGTGCTGATTTTTTGTCCATGGATATTCAAGCTAAAAGAGACTTCGTTAAGTCGAATAGGCTGTGCTTTAATTGTCTTCGCAGTGGTCATACTTCAGCTCGGTGCTCATCAAAATCTCGATGCAAAACTTGTAATACCCGCCACCACAGCCTCGTTCATTTCGATTCAGTCAATTCGAAGAATTCAGTTCGTACAAATTCGTCACAAGGTAGTCATGAGGGTCAACCTGGTGCAAGCAATAGCTTTCAATCTTCGTCGCAGTTATCAACACAACACCTTGTGAATAATCACTGCTTACGTGAAACACATCGTTTACCACAGACGTTATTGCCCACCGCTATTGGCAACGTATTAGATAGCAGGGGTAGATATCAGCAAGTGCGGTTTCTCCTAGACTCAGGATCACAAGTATCCTTCGTTTCTGAAGCCTGTGCCCAACGGCTAGGGTTGAAACGTCGAAATGCACGTGTACTTATCAGCGGTATAGGTTCTACCAGTGCAGGCAAATCTAGGGGCATTGTTTCGATGTGCATCACATCGCGTTATGATTCAACGACTATTTCCGTTGATGCTTATATACTACCACGGGTCACGGCATTTTCGTTTGACATCCAGGACTGGGATCACCTAATCAAGCTAAATTTAGCAGATACAACACTCAACGAGTCGAGTTCAATAGATGTGTTGCTAGGAGCTGACAAGGTATGGAATATTTTGCAGAGCGAATATAAGCATGGCAAACAAGGATACCCTATTGCTCAAAAAACAGGTTTTGGTTGGGTTCTAGCAGGGCAGTTACCTCATAACAGTCAGCAGCAAGTTCATTCGAATCACAGTATTCTCGAAGTTGATTCTATTCTACAAGCTTTCTGGACTATCGAAGAAGTAGATCCAAAATCAATTCTCTCTCAAGAGGAAAAGGAAATTGAGGAGCATTTCGTCAGCACTCATCGAAGAGATGACCGTGGGAGGTACATTGTAGACCTTCCATTCAAACAACCACCACAGTTTTTAACGGTGCCATTCAGCGTCTCAAATCCATGGAAAGAAAGTTCCAGAAGGATGAACAACTTCGTCAAGGCTACGCCAAATTCCTCGAAGAGTATTTGTCTTTAGGGTACATGCGCTTAGTTCCAAAATCAGATATCGCTCGAGCTAATGTGTTCTATTTACCACATCATGCGGTGCTCAAACCGGAGAGTACCTCCACGAAAATTCGTGCCGTTTTCGATGGGTCCTTTAAGGACACCAATGGGAAGTCATTGAATGAGACTCTGATGATTGGCCCTCCTATTCAAAGGAATTTATTTTCTGTGAGTTTAAGATTCCGAAAATACAGATTCGTCTTTACAGCGGACATTGTAAAGATGTTCCGTCAAATTTGGGTTGCAAACAAGGATAGAGATTTCCTTCGAATCGTGTGGCGGAGATCGCCGACTGATCCTATCGAATACTACCAGCTGTGTACCGTCACTTATGGTACATCCAGTGAGCCCTATCAATCCATTCGCGTCTTGGAGCAGTTGGCCAAGGATTATCGGAATGAGTTTCCAATCGCAGCTGCAATCATTGATGATGATTTTTATGTTGATGATGCTGTGTCAGGTGCAGATACACTGGAAGAAGCGTTGGTCAAGAAGCAGCAGTTAATAGAACTTCTTTCAAAAGGTGGATTTCAACTCAACAAATGGCAAAGCAATCATGTGGAGCTTTTGCAATGTGGAAATGATGTGCAGAGTGAAGTAGTTCCTTTGGATACCGATGGAGATCCCTGGGTAAAGGTTTTAGGATTATATTGGAACTCTAAGGTGGACGTTTTTAGTTTTGGGTTAAACCTTTCTCCTGTTGAACGTGTTACAAAACGCCAAATCTTGAGAGATGTCGCTAGTATTTTCGATCCACTCGGATTCCTCGCACCCTCGGTTATTTTTCTTAAAATCATATTCCAGGATCTATGGCATCGCAAGTTGGATTGGGATGATGTAGTTCCGGATGCAATCTCAAGGCAATGGCTTATCTACCGGGAAGAATTCTCCGTTCTAACTCAACTCGCTATTCCGCGGTCAATCGGGCTATCTACCAATAGTACATTCCTTCAACT
This sequence comes from Brachypalpus laphriformis, assembly GCA_945910035.1. Lineage (NCBI taxonomy): Eukaryota > Metazoa > Arthropoda > Insecta > Diptera > Syrphidae > Brachypalpus > Brachypalpus laphriformis. The sequence continues at coordinate 57,957,222 of OX246755.1, forward strand.
GCACGGGTTCTCCGATGCCTCTGCAGTTGCGTACGCCGCAGTAATTTATTCTCGGTATCAGTTACCAAATGGACAGTTCGAAACCCAAATTGTGGCAGCTAAGACTCGGGCTGCTCCGCTTAAGCATATTACCATACCTCGTCTCGAATTGTGCGCAGCACTTTTATTGGCTAGACTTCTCTAAGCTGTGCAAAAATCGTTGAAAATCACCTTCTCACATGTCTTCGCATGGAGTGATTCGCAAATTATGTTATCGTGGCTATCTTCACCATGTCATAGATGGGATCCATTCGTCAGAATTCGCTGTTCAGAAATCCTAACTACCATTTCAAGAAGCTGATGGTTCCATGTTCGGTCGGAATACAACCCTGCCGATTGCGCGTCTCGCGGAATACCGCACTCCAAGCTGTTGGATCATCCTTTCTGGTGGCATGGACCACACTGGCTCTTGCAAAATGCAGACCACTGGCCTATCGCAATCAACTTTGAAGAGCATCCGGACTGCATTAAAGAAGAAAGAAAGCCAGTGCAGCAGGCATTAGTAGTGGTTACTTCTGACCATCCCTTCGAAATCCTGTCATCGAAAATCTCGTCTTGGCACATGTTGGTTAGGTGCGTCGCGTTTCTTCTTCGCTTTATTTCGAATACTCGCAAGCGGACTAGTACTTCGTCTCGTTATCACAACGCAAAACGAAGTGTCATACAATGGTTACAAGGTATCCACTTCACAAAGGAGCTCCTGTACTTCGATACATTTGGTAAATTTCCTGATAACTGCAAACTTTTAAGCCTAACTCCATTTCTAGATGAGCACAAAATACTTCGAGTGGGGGGACGAATCGAGGAAGCCAACATCGCCTACAACGCTAAACACCCCATCATAATCCCCAAAGGTCATCGCATCACCCAACTGATTCTGCTCGATGCGCACGTTAGATTTCTTCATGCTGGAGTAACGACACTTTTCGCACTTATTCGTCAGGAGTACTGGATAATCGGCTGCAGAAACTCGCTAAGGACGATATCTTTCAAATGTTCGGTTTGCTTCGAGCAGAGGAAAACTACCGCCAGCCAAATTATGGTAAATTTACCTCCTCAAAGAATTCTTCAGAGTAGACCATTTGCTCATTGCGGATGCGATTACGCAGGTCCAATCGCCATCAAAACTAAGTTCGGAAGAAAAAGCCATATTTCCAAGCGATATATCTCGCTGTTCGTATGCCTGGTGACAAAAGCAATACACCTTGAACTCGTGAGTGACCTGACAACGGATGCATTTTTGGCAGCACTTCGTCGATTTACTGGGCGACGCGGTAAACCTTCCCACATGTACACTGACAATGGGACAAACTTCCGGGGGTCCGCTCGTGCTTTATCAGAAATGCACAACCTCGTGCTTTCGCAGAATCACAACTCAGCTGTGGAAGAATCTCTAGCACGAGATGGTATAACATGGCATTTCATACCCCCCTCAGCCCCACATTTTGGCGGATTATGGGAGGCGGGCGTGAAGTCCGTCAAGCATCACCTCCGAAGGGTAATCGGAAAAGATAGTCTCAATTTTGAACAATAATATACGTTTCTTACGCAAGTGGAGGCGATGCTCAATTCTAGGCCTTTATGTCCAATGTCTGATAACGACATTGGCCCACTAACTCCTGCTCATTTCTTTCTAGCCGAGTCATATTCTGCAGTTCTAGAGCCTTCACTGGACCTACCAACTAATCGTTTGTCGTCGTGGCAGTCCATACAAGCCAAGGTACAGGGCTACTGGAAACGGTGGGGTATGGAATACCTCATCTCACTTCAAAATCGACCAAAGAGGCAAAAAGTACAACGTGACATGCAGATTAATGACCTCGTTCTGGTTAAGGACCAGAATCTCCCTCCTGGCAAATGGATTATGGGAAGAGTTGTGAAGACCCATCTTGGTAAAGACGGACACGTACGAGTTGTTACCCTGAAGTCCGCCAATGGAAGTTTTCTTCAACCAATTCACAAGCTCGCACTTCTACCTTTAAGCTGAAACTATGTTCCAGGGGTGGCGGAATGTTTAGAAATAGTATGCGTTCAAATTGCCAAACAACACACAACAAACCCTATGTTTCTCATAATTTATATTTTCTCTCTTTCGATTGATCAAGTAACGTAACTTAAACTAAATCAACTTACTACTATGCGCTCTTGCCCTTGAACTTGAAACTTATTGTTACAGTAATTATAATTCTATGTTTTTGTAATCTCTTTGCTTTCTCATTCTTGTTAATCAACTCATGTTAAATTTTTTTTCCCCCTCTCGTCCATTTGGATCTGGACCAGCATTGGAGGTGGTAATAAAATAATTTCTAAGCCAATTTTGGGAATTTCTCGCAGTCGTTTTTTTATTTCACTTGCCCATCGTTGGTTGGAACTTTGGATTTCATCGCTTTTCGTTTATTACCCATCAGTTGTCACGAAAAAGTTTCTCAAATCTCCGCTCGGACTCGGCATTAAACTGTAGGTCCCTTCAATTCGTGTGAAAAATATAACGCACACAACATGAGTGGTTGCGAGAAACTAGGCCCTGGCACTTTAAAGAGCTATTGCGCCAAATATTTGTATTTGTATTTTGTATATTGTGACTATTATTCACTATAAAAACATCAATCAATGTTGTGCCCCAGTTTTGGCACCAGCGCGTGTCTCCGTTTGTTCAACCTGCAAAGTCGTTGCACTATGGCGAAACAATATTGCTCTGCACTAATTTGCGGATATTGGCGATAAATCAAAGCCAATGCCCTGGCAATGTTATTGCTCGCTGCAATGACATTGTTTCACTTACGCAGCAATATTGTTCAGTTTCGCAACGGCAGGTCAACCAACGGAGAATCGCTGATCTCGCGTCCCGACCTACCTAAAGTTTCGACTAGAACGAAAGGCCAATGTCGAGTCGTAATTTCAACACGGAACGGTGCGGTCGTTTTTCTTTGTTTGCCTTTCTATTCTTTAGCTTTTTACTCCGCGAGACTTAACATTTTTGGCGCAGCCGGTAGGATCGATTCGGTTTATCGATCTCTCGTGTGAAAACATTTTTTTTTTTGTGTTATTAACAACAAATAAAAAAAAATAGTGTGTGACTAAAGTTGAGGAAAGAAAAGGGCAATAGAAAAAAAAAAATCAAGCTAGTGAGTGTTTGAAGTTCAGAAAAAAAGGGTGATAAAGAAAAAGGGTAGATAAAGATAAGCCCTAGTGCAAAAAAAAAGTAAATAAATAAATAAGGATAAGCCCTATTGCAAAATTTAAATGGGTGAGTAATCTGGTAGGGTGAGTAATAGCGCATAAGTTTATCATAAGTCTCTAGCGTATAAGACTACTACTCAATTGCCGGGTTTAGGTCGGTTACTTCACTGTCTGTCACAATTCTTGCAAAAGGCAAGGTTGCTCCCTTTCCAGTTTAGTTCTCTCGATCGTTCAAGTTTATGGCCAACAGCGAAATTGAGGCCAGACTCAACGACATAATAGACGAGAACGAACAGCTGAGGAAGGAACTTAAAGAGCAAAGACAGGAAGTGAAGGAATTAACCGACACCTTACTCTCTGAACTCAAAGATATTTTAAAGTTTGAGGTCTTTGAGTTGGTGCGGTCCCAGTTGAGTTCCCAGTGGGGTAAATTTACTCTCTTGGAAACAACTGACGCGATTCTGACAGATAAACTAAGAGCTGGTGAAATTTTTTTATGATTATTTCGTCAACAAAATTTTTGCTTATTTTTTGTTTTTCGTGTTTGGATACATCACGGATGTGAAATTCTGGCGGACCTAGGCCGGGCGTTTTAGGGGCTACAGGGCCTCAAAGTTGTAAAAAATCTTGAAAAAAAAATCATAGCGTCAACTTTGAGTCCTTGTTTGATTGAATCGTAATTAAAAATCATATCGTGTAGTGAAATTGCCAGATCGATTGGGCGGTCGCAAACCCCTGCCAGAGTGCCCGAAACATGTAACAGAAACTCCAATTTTTGAGTTATTTCGTCAGCACTCAAATTTTGGTATATCATCTAGTATATACTGGTGAATCTAGAACTGAAATGCCAGAGCAAAATTCCGGTCGCAACACCTTGCCAGAGCGCGTCAAAGCGCATTGTGCGTGAGGGGCCTTTTCAATGGTTTGTGTAAGGAATTGTTGCATATCTTCCAAAATATGTAAATGATTAAAAATATTTCAACTGATTCTGAAAGATTATCCAAAGATCTTTAAGACCGTGTATTAAGTTTAGTCCTAGCATTTATACTTGCGAAAATATTCGATTTTAAGACCCAACATTTCGAAATGAGCCAAATACTTTTTCTGCTCATGATGTTTCTACACTTAAAGTAACATAAGAGATTTTATTTTTTTGTTTTTATTTTCAGTAAGTTCAATCATTAGTTGTTAAATCTGCAATTTTGAAAAAAAAGTCTTCACCATAAGTCAAAAAACATTGCATTACTCGTTTTAAAATATGCGTAAATATGAGATGAGTTTATTGAGAAGTACAAATAAATTAAAACGATTTCTCTGTTCAATTTGCAGCAGTTGTAATATTTTTGTATAATAAAACTATAAAATTAAAATTTATTTTGAGTAATAATTAATAAAATCGATTTTTCGTCATCCTCCTTCGCTGAAGAGATTTCCCTCATCATTGGATTCTTCGTCACTGCAATAGTTACGTCCGTTGTCTGGAAAATATAGTTAAATATCATTTTTAAGGTGCATACATATCAGATTTTTAGAAAAAAGCATTGTTCCAGATAGAAGTTATATATTGAGCGTATTGTTGGCATAGTTCAGATGGACAGGGTGGCAAACTCGAAGCATCGAAACTTTTGAGCTTAACGTCAAATGATTCTTTGAGATCCTTTACCTTATACGTGTTATTAAATATTTCAAATCTTGCGTCGTCTACCGTTTCCGTATTTATGATGTTATACATGTGACAAAACATCATCATCTTGAGAGAAAATCGGTTTCTCCTAGCTTAGCGAGCGCTTTTTGACATTCTAAGGAACTTTCCAGTAGTTTCCACGGTTTTAATTTTCCTTTCCTTAAAAATGCTGGATTATAATCGCAGCCAGTTGTCGCATGAAAACCTGGCAATGAACTTGATAGTGGTTATTTTATGGAAAGGTATAATTTGGATACATAAATGTATCGTTGATAGTTCCCAACACCGACCTCCATTAAAATCTTTATTGAACTTTTCAGATGTTTCATGTTTAGAAGAAGTAGTACAAGAACATCCGTATCAGAGCATCTTACCAAAATATTCGATTCATCTTTTATTTTAGTTATGTGATAAATTATTTTTATATCCGCTTTTTCATGTTCTTCGCAGGAGTAAGTGTTGTCAATTAGTTTTATTATTTTATCATTTTGGCATTCAAAGCGATAACATAAATCATAATTCAAATAAATTGGTTTGTTGCCTATAAATGGTAGTAGTTCATCACTCTCCCAGTGTTGTATTCAAAATTGTACTAGAGCCACCTTGAACTTGTTGTTTCTAAGTTTTTTAATGAAATCAGGAGGCCGTATTTGGTCGGGTCCTAAATTGTCATATTCTAATTCAGTGCCATTTCTTGAATTGTGCTCATAGTCCTTAATTGAAGTCTATTCGATCAGCACTGAACAGCATGACCGTTTGCAAAATTTTCTTTGATATATTTCCAAACGTTTTTGGAATATCTTTCAAATGCAACATGAAAAATCAATCGAGAACAACAACTTCGATATTTGTCGGTGCTTGGCTGTTTACTGTCTTTTCCAATAATTTAATTAAAGTAGTTTTGTCAGTTTTGCTTATGGTTCCATCTAAATGACATAGAGCTGTTGGGACTGGAACGGTAAAGTCTAAGAACGGAATCGGTATCATCCTTGCGGCAGAGCTACTTGGTAACGTCTTGAGCATTTCGAAGTCCAGCGACCGTTTGATGTCTCTCAAACTAGTAATACAAGGAGAGGTGTGGAATATTGTCAGTGCATATGCTCACCACAATGGGTACAATCAGAGAGATAAAGATGCATTTTGGCTAGATTTCCACAATCTCCTTAAGAACATCCCAAGGGAAGAATTTCTATTTGTTGGAGGAGATTTGAATGGACATGTCGGGAAATCAAACGAAGACTATGAAGACTGCCATGGAGGACTAGGATATGGCACCAGGAACCTTCCTGGTGAAGACATCCTAAGCATGTGCAAATGACACGGTCTTATCGTGTTAAATACCATGTTCATCAAACAAAGCCGACACCTGATCACTTACAGCAGTGGTGGAGATGAAACTCAGATTGAATACCATTTGGTAGCCAGTTTCATGAAGCCCCGGGTAAAAGATTGCAAAGTGATCCTGGGAGAGGCAATCGCTCGGCAACACCGTCTCCTGCTAACAGAAATTTTTATGAAAACACAAAAGAAAAGCAAACAAGGGTCTCTGAGAAAATCAAGTGGTACAATCTGGACAAAGAAAAAGGCGAAGCTTTTGTTTTCGTAATGAAAAATTACCTCTCTCACACCGTCAACGGAGCTGAGGATGAAGAGTGCAGAGCACAAAATATGTGGGATTCCCTACAGCGAACTTGCTTAAATAAGGCCAAATCACTGCTAGGAGCTTCGAAAGGCCACCATCAACACGCCAAAGAAACATGGTGGTGGAGTGATGAAGCGAAGGAAGTGATAAATGAGAAGAAAGCGGCTTTCAAAGCTTGGTCAAAGTGCCCCTCTAATAATAATGACGAAAAAGCTCGCCTCGAAATGGAATACAGATGCTGCAAGAAAAAAGCGAAGAAGAAGTGCGCCCAGCTTCAAGCAGAGACTACGGAGGGCCTGTATCTGGAGCTGGAGAAAATATTTTCCCCGGTTGCTGATGCAAACCAGGCTATCCAGGAGCTGCGAAGACACAATATGAACAAGAGCGCCACTATCTTCAAAATAGCCGCCCAAAGAAGGAACAATGCTCAGGAGATTCGTTCGCCAAAGTTCATTAGCAATGCTCATGGCCAGCTTCTTGTGGATGACGACAAAATTCTGCAGAGGTGGCGACAGTATTGTGAAGAGCTTTTAAATGAACAGTTTCCTCGGCTATACTTTCCAAGAGCCACCCCTAACTGTGAAGAAATAGCCGACATTACAGTCGAAGAAGTTAGTGACGCGGTCAAATACTCCAAAAAACGAAAAGCGGTTGGGCCAGACGAAATACCCTCTGAGTTCTGGAAAAAGATGGGAGACATCGGGTTCAGATGGCTCAGAATTCTTATCTCCAAATTCGTGAGAGGTGATCCAATGCCGAATGAATGGAGGGAAAGTTACCTTCTCCCTGTATACAAAGGGAAGGGTGATACGCGAAACTGTGATAAGTACCGTTCGATCAAGCTGATGTCACACACCATGAAGATCGTTGAGCGGGTATTAGGTGGCCGACTGCGAAAAATAATACGGCTATCTGATGATCAGTGCGGGTTTGTCTCGGGTAAATCAACCACAGATGCAATCCAAAGTATAAGGATCATAATGGAAAAACATCGTGATTCCTTAAGGGATTTGCATATTGTATTAGTTGACTTTGAAAAGGCATTCGACAGACAACCACGAGATCTGATATGGGTGGCGCTAAGACATCGAGGGGTTCCAGAAACCTATGTACAGATGATCATGGACATGTACGAAAGAGCAAAGACAAGAGTAAGATGTCCCGCTGGAGTAACCGAGGAGTTCCCAATCAAAGTCGGGGTGCACCAGGGAAGCGTTTTAAGTCCTTTGCTCTTTATTACAGTCCTTGATTATCTGCTTGAAGGTAAAGTGATGGACCCCAAGGTACATCAGTTATTCTTTGCTGACGATGGAGCCATCATAAGTGAGGATCCTACATCCCTGCAACGAGCACTTGATGTGTGGGTGGACGTTTTGGAGGGAAATGGGTATCGCATTAGTTCAAAAAAGGCAGAGTACTTGTGCTGCCCGTTCTCTGATCCACTCAGGCCTATTCCAGACATTTATTTGAATGGAACAGTGCTTCCCAAGTGCGAAAAGTTCAAATATCTGGGATCTATGATCAATAGCAAAGCAACTTGTGATGACGACATCAATCATCGTGTAAGCGTAGGGTGGATGAAGTGGCGAGAAAATTCCGCTATCTTCTGTGACAGAAAAATGCCCCCTAAGTTGAAAGGAAGGCTCTACACCGCAGTTGTACGTCCAGCGCTCACATACGGTTCACAATGTTGGACGATGTACAAGAAGTATGAGAGTAAATTAACGGCAGCTGAGATGAAGATGCTTCGCATGACAGCAGGAGTGACCAAGCTTGATCGAATAAGAAGTTCAAAGATCCGTGGAAGCTTTCACATCAAGGAAACCATCGTACACAAATTAGAGCGCGACCGGCTCAGCTGGTATTGCCACGTTCAAAGAAGAGACCATTTGAACCCTGTTAAAAAGGCAATATCTATGCACGTTCCAAAGACATCGCGATGTAGGAAAGGCAGGCCTATAAACGCCTGGATCAGACAAATGCGACGACATCGGCATTTCATTGGCCTCAGTAACCGAGTGATCCAAAATCGGCAGGCCTGCCGATATTTTCTGAGGTCAAATAGGCGAACCCCACAGGCGGATCAGTAGAAATGCAGTGAAGTGGGAGGGCTGTGATCCCTTGTTTTCGGATCATAGCCTCTCTGATAAAAGGAAGAAGAAGAGCTGTTTTGACTGGAGTTCAATTGATACGGCCAATAAGCGCCCAAACAAATCTCTCTGCATTCTGATTTCTTGTATCTTACCGCCAATTTTCACTTTTTTTTTTTTCGTTTTCGCTTACGAAATTAAATATTGCATTTCTCTTCATAGTTTTTTCAAAACGTTCAGCATTTACACCACATTCAGAAATAAAAATTGTTTTTAAATCGTTGCCTAGGTCCTCGATACCTAATACAAATTTAGCTACTGTTTCTGATGCGGCTCTGCCTGTACCTACGTTATATAAATGTTCTTTATTAAAATCCAATCCAAATGGGTTCATATTATGCTTGACAGTCTTCATAAATACCGTATCTCCAGACGAATGCAATTATTTTTGATTTTATTTATTTCCAAATCAGCAGTTAGGTCTTGCGCTTTTTTTAAACCGGTATCTTCATATACATAAGATATTATACTTTACCGAATGGCATGACTTTTTGACCAACGTTGACGAGCTGATATTGAGTTTTCAAAGTGCATAACACCTATTAAAAGCCGTGCAGCATCAGCATTCACGGTTTGCTCTAAAGTCAAGTCCACTGGCTGCCTCGAGAAAGCTGCCTTTTGGATCTCTTAACGCCGAAGCATCCCTTTTCAAATTGACGTGTTAACGTTAGATGTGTCTCATCAACTCTCATCAAGTTGTCATGATATTTTACTAACCAGAGCGCATAGGTAGGCTGATTAAATATATTTTCCAGACAACGGACGTAACAATTGCAGAGACGAAATTGGGTGATTAATTCGTATTGGTTTGTTCATTAGTTAATTTATTTGTCGAATTGGACCATAAAATAATTTAGTAATTTTTACAACTGCAATTAATGTAATAAGTAAATAATTGATTAATAAGATAGTAATTATATTTGTTGGGTAATTATATAATTTATTTAAATTTAATGAATTTTCTTTAATATATGAATTAATATTTATAATTGAGTTTATTTCAGTATTTATTGAATTTTATCAATAAATAAAATAATTAATAAAAATATTATAAAATTAATAATTATAATTAAAGTTTTTTTTTATTGAAATTGAAAATAATTCATTTGATGCTAATGATGTTACATAAATAAATAAAACTAATATTCCTCCAACAAAAATTAAAAATAAAATATATGAAAAGCAGAATCTTTTTGTTATTAATCCTAAAATTCCACAAATTATTATAGTTTGAATTAGTAAAATTATTCCTATTCTAAGTGGATGACTTAATTGTAAAAAATAAAACTAAAAATTAAAGTTAATGAATATAAAATAAGTTGTAAAATATCAAGAAATAGTTTAATTAAAATTTTAATTTTGGAGATTAAAGATAAAGAGATTTCATTTTTCTTGAAGTTTAAAAAGAATTATTTCTTATTTTTGATTTACAAGACCAATGTTTTTGTTAAACTATTAAAACTAATGATAATATTTATTAATTGAGGATTGCCTTTTTTTTAATAATAATAGGAATTTTTGTTTTTATTTCAAATCGAAAGCATTTATTATCTATACTTTTAAGTTTAGAATATATTGTTTTGTCATTATTTTATTTATTATTTATTTATTTAAATATATTAAATTATGAAAATTATTTTAGTATAATTTTTATAGTTTTTAGAGTTTGTGAAGGTGTTTTAGGTTTATCTATTTTAGTTTCAATAATTCGTACTTATGGAAATGATTATTTTCAATCTTATAATATTTTACAATGTTAAAATTATTATTTATATTATTATTATTATTTCCGTTGTGTTTTATAAAAAATATATTTTGAATGGTTCAAAATATATTATTTATAATTATATTTATTTTAATTATTTATAATTATTATATAAATTATTGAGTAAGAATTTCTTATTTTTTAGGGATAGATTTACTTTCAATGGTATAATTTTATTAAGATTTTGAATTTGTTCTTTAATATTAATAGCTAGAAGTTCAATTTATAAATTTAATAATAATAAAAATTTATTTTTATTAAATGTTTTAATATTATTATTATTATTATTTTTAAATTTTAGAAGAATAAATTTATTTATATTTTATTTATTTTTTGAAGGTAGATTAATTCCCACATTATTTTTAATTTTAGGTTGAGGTTATCAACCTGAGCGTTTACAGGCAGGAATATATTTATTATTTTATACTTTATTAGTTTCCTTACCTATATTAATTGCTATTTTTTATTTATATAATAATTTAAATACTATAAATTTTTATATAATTAACAATTTTATTTTAATTATATAATTTTATATTTTTCTTTAATTTTATCTTTTTAGTAAAGATACCTATATTTTTAGTTCATTTATGATTACCTAAAGCTCATGTTGAAGCCCCAGTTTCTGGTTCAATAATTTTAGCTGGTATTATATTAAAATTAGGGGGTTATGGATTATTGCGAGTTTTTTATTTTTTGCAAATTTTAGGAATAAAATATAATTATTTATTTATTAGAATTAGTTTAGTTGGTGGAGTATTAGTTAGTTTAATTTGTTAACGACAAACTGATTTAAAATCATTAATTGCTTATTCATCTGTAGCTCATATAGGAATTGTTTTAAGAGGTTTAATGACAATAACATATTGAGGAATTTGTGGATTTTATACTTTAATAAGTGCTCATGGATTATGTTCTTCTGGATTGTTTTGTTTAGCAAATATTACTTATGAACGATTAGGAAGACGAAGATTGTTAATTAATAAGGGGCAATTAAATTTTATACCTTCAATATCTTTATGATGATTTTTATTATGTTCAGCTAATATAGCTGCTCCTCCTACTTTAAATTTATTAGGTGAAATTTCTTTATTAAATAGAATTGTTAGTTGATCATGATTAACAATAGTAATATTAATTTTTTTATCTTTTTTTAGTGCTGCTTATACACTATATTTATATTCATATAGACAACATGGGAAAATATATTCAGGTGTTTATTCTTTTAGAATAGGATTTAATCGTGAATATTTATTATTATTTTTGCACTGATTTCCTTCAAATTTATTAGTATTAAAATCTGAAATAAGTTTATTATGATTATAAATTTAAATAGTTTAATTAAAATATTGATTTGTGGTATCAATGATATGAATTTATTCATTTTAGATTATGAAATATTTATCAATTTGTTTAATTAATTTTATTTTATTGTTTTTTGTAAGAATAATTATATTATTATTATCTTTTTATTTTATTATGAATGAATTATTTTTTTTATTGAATGAGAAGTAGTTTCATTAAATTCAATAAGAATTGTTATAACATTTTTATTTGATTCAATAAGTTTAATATTTATATCTTTTGTATTATTAATTTCTTCATTAGTAATTTATTACAGAAAGGAATATATAATTGATGATTTAAATATTAATCGATTTATTATATTAGTATTATTATTTGTTATGTCTATAATAATATTAATTATTAGCCCTAATTTAATTAGAATTTTATTAGGATGAGATGGGTTAGGTTTAGTATCTTATTGTTTAGTTATTTATTTTAATAATATTAAATCTTATAATGCTGGTATATTAACTGCTTTATTAAATCGAATTGGTGATGCTGCTTTATTATAAGCTATTGCTTGAATATTAAATTATGGAATATGAAATTATATTTATTATTTAGAATTTATATATAATGATAAAGAAATAATATTAATTGGAGTATTAGTAGTTTTAGCTGCAATAACAAAAAGTGCTCAAATTCCTTTTTCTTCTTGATTACCTGCAGCTATAGCTGCTCCTACACCTGTTTCAGCATTAGTTCATTCTTCAACATTAGTAACAGCGGGTATTTATTTATTAATTCGTTTAAATATTTTATTAAATAATTCATTTATACGTCAATTATTATTATTATTATCTGGTTTGACAATATTTATATCTGGATTAGGGGCTAATTTTGAGTTTGATTAAAAAAAAATTATTGCTTTATCAACATTGAGTCAATTAGGATTAATAATAATAATTTTATCTATAGGATATTATAAATTAGCTTTTTTTCATTTATTAACTCATGCATTATTTAAAGCTTTACTTTTTATATGTGCTGGAGCTATTATTCATAATATGAATAATTCTCAAGATTTGCGTTTAATGGGGGGGTTAAGTTTATATATACCTTTAACTTCTTCTTGTTTTAATGTAGCAAATTTGGCTTTATGTGGTATACCTTTTTTAGCAGGATTTTATTCTAAGGACTTAATTTTAGAAATAGTTTCTTTAAGAAAAGTGAATTTATTTATTTATTTTTTATTTTTTTTCAACAGGTTTAACAGTTTGTTATTCTTTACGTTTAGTTTATTATTCAATAACGGGTGATTTAAATTGTAGTTCATTAAATGTTTTGAATGATGAAAGTTGAATTATATTAAAAGGAATAATAGGTTTAATAATTATAAGGAATTATTGGGGGGAGTATGTTAAGATGATTAATTTTTTTAACTCCTTATAGAATTTGTTTACCTTTTTATTTAAAATTTATAACATTATTTGTTTGTATTGTTGGAGGATTATTTGGTTATTTAGTTTCTAAGATTTCTTTATTTTTTTTAATAAATCTTTAAATAATTATTTTATTAGAGTATTTGTTGGTTCAATATGATTTATACCTTATATTTCTACTTATGGAATTATTAATTATTCTTTAAAAATTGGTATAAATGTTTTAAAGAATTTTGATCAAGGTTGATCAGAATTTGTTGGAAGACAAAATTTATATAAGCAATTAGTAATTCATTCTCAATTTAATTATATAATACAAAATAATAATTTAAAAGTTTATTTATTAATTTTTGTTTTATGAATTATAATTTTAGTTATATTTTTAATTTTTATATATATAAATAGCTTATAATTAGAGTATAACATTGAAGCTGTTAGGGAGATTTATTAATCTTCAAATAATTATATAATTAAATTTAGTAATTTATAAAAATAAAATTATTTTATTTTTACAATGAAAATGTAATGTTTTTATTAAACTATATAAATTAGAAATATAAATGGAATTTAACCATTAAAATAAAAAGTTAGCAGCTTTTATTTGATCCTCATATTTCTTTAATTGGAATATTTATTCATTTTTGTCATTAACAGTGATATACCTCTATTTTGGTTTCAATTAATAGAATAGGGGTATAAATACCTAAGATTAGGTCGAAACTAATTGCAATAAATCGCTTCATATTCAAGGTAAAAAATTAAATTATTTTTGAATGCAAATCAAATGTTATAAATTAACTATAACCCTAATTAGTTCAATATAATATTCCTTGATTTCATTCATGATATAAACCTAATAATAAAATTAAAATAAATACAATTGAAGTTAATGATCATATTAATAAATTTGAATAATTTAACATTAAAATTATAGGTAAAATTAAAGCAATTTCTGCATCAAAATTTAAAAAAATAATAGTAATTAAAAAAAATTTTAATGAAAGCAGTAATCGTGATGAAGATATTGGATCAAATCCGCATTCAAAGGGACATCCTTTTTCTCAATCTCTATATGTTTTTTTTGATAAAATAGTTGCTAATATTATTACAATAATTGATAATAATATAATAATTAATGATATAAGAGTAATAGAAAAAATTATTTATACTATTTTTTAATAGACCTTATGATTGGAAGTCATATATACTTTTATACTATATAAATTATTTTATCCTCCTCATCAATAAATTGATACATATAAGAATAATCAAACAATATCTACAAAATGTCAATATCATGCTGCTGCTTCAAATCCAAAATGATGATTTTTTGAAAAATGATTATTTAAATGTCGAATTAAACAAATTAATAAAAATGTAGTCCCAATTAATACATGAAGACCATGGAATCCTGTAGCTACAAAAAAAGTTGATCCATATACAGCATCAGCAATTGTAAAAGGAGCTTCAATATATTCATATGCTTGTAAAATACTAAAGAAAATTCCTAATAGTACTGTAAAAAATAATCCTTGAGTAGTTTGTGAATAATATTATTAATCTATGATTTGCTCATGTAACAGTAATACCTGAAGCTAATAAAATTGTTGTATTTAATAATGGAATTTGGAATGGATTAAATGGAATAATTCCTAAGGGTGGTCAAATTGCTCCTAGTTCAATAGCAGGAGATAAACTTCTATGAAAAAAAGCTCAAAAAAAAGATGAAAAAAATAAAACTTCAGATAAAATAAATAAAATTATTCCTCATCGTAATCCTGTAGTTACTGAATAAGTATGGAGTCCTTGAAAAGTTCCTTCTCGAGAAACATCTCGTCATCATTGATAAACAGTTAAAACTGTAATTAATGATCATAATAAAATTAATGATATATTATATTGATGAAATCATTTTACTAAACCTGAAACTAAAGTTATAGTTACAATTGCTCTAGTTAATGGTCATGGGCTATAATCTACTAAATGAAGTGGGTGATTTGAATGTGTTGACATTAAATTACTTCTCTAGAATATAGAGTTATTAATACAGCGAATACATAAGATTGAATAATTGCTACTGCAGATTCTAAAATTAATAATAAAATTTGTACAATAATTAAAATTATAATAAGTATTGAAGATATTGAAGGTCCTGTATTTCCTAAAAGAGTTAATAATAGATGTCCTGCAATTATATTCGCAGTTAATCAAACTGCTTAAGTTCCAGGTCGAATAATATTTCTAATTGTTTCAATACAAACTATAAAAGGTATTAAAATAGAGGGAGTACCTTGGGGAACTAAATGTGTAAATATATGTTGCGTATGATTTAATCATCCATAAATTATAAAAGCTAATCATTAAGGTAATGCTAAAGTTAAAGTTGATACTAGATGACTTGTTCTTGTGAAAATATAGGGAAATAATCCTATAAAATTATTAAATAAAATTAAACTAAATAAGGATACAAAAACTAATGTTGTACCTTTTTGATTTGGGTTTCCTAATAAAGTTTTAAATTCTTTATGTAAAGTAATTAAAATATTATTTCATATAATATGATATCGTGAAGGTAAAAATCAATATATTGATGGAATTTTTAATAATCCAATGAATGTTCTTAATCAATTTAATGACAAATTTAAAATACTAGAAGAAGGGTCAAATACAGAAAATAAATTAGTTATCATTTTCAATTCGTAGAATTTGTATGAATTTTATTTAAATTTTTAGATTTTGATGTTGAAGGTAAATAGATAAAATAATTTATTATATTAAATAATATAAAAATTAATGAAAATAATAAAAATAAACTTAATCAGTTAATTGGAGCTATTTGAGGAATCAAAAAATATTATTTTTATAATAATTTTAGTTTGACATACTAATGTTATTTATTTAACTAATTTTTTATTTTTCATTAAAAGTAATTGCTAGATTACTATAACATGGTTTAAGAGACCAGTACTTGTTTTCAGTCATTTAATGAATTTATTTTAATTTGTATTAGTAATTCATTTAATAAAAAAATTTATAGGAACTCTTTCAATTACAATAGGTATAAAACTATGATTTGCTCCACAAATTTCTGAACATTGACCAAAAAATAAACCAGGTCGATTAATAAAAAAATTAGTTTGATTTAGTCGTCCTGGTGTTCCATTAATTTTTACTCCTAAAGCTGGAATAGTTCATGAATGAATTACACCAGCTGCTGTTACTAAAATTCGAATTTGAGAATTTATAGGTAAAATAATTCGATTATCAACATCTAATAAACGAAAACTATTAGAATTTAATTCATTTGTAGGAATTATATAAGAATCAAATTCAATATTTAAAAAATCAGAATATTCATAACTTCAATATCATTGATGTCCAATTGATTTTAATGTAATTGATGGTTCATTAATTTCATCTAATAAATAAAGTAATGGTAAAGAAGGAAATGCAATAAATAATAAAATAATAGTTGGTAAAATAGTTCAAATAATTTCAATTGTTTGTCCATGTAATAAATATCGATTTCTATAAGTATTAAAAAATAATATAAATATTATATATCCTACTATTACTGTAATTATAATTAAAATTAATAAAGTATGATCATGAAAAAATGTTAATTGTTCTATTAAAGGAGAAGCTCTATCTTGTAAACCTAAATTTGCTCATGTTGACATTTTTCTAATAGAAGGGAAATACTTTATATATGGAGCTTAAATCCATTGCACTAATCTGCCATATTAGAAATTTAATAATAATGGTAATTCAGAATATCTATGTTCTGCTGCAGGAATATTTTGATATCATTCAATTGAAGAATTTAATTGTGTCGAATAAATTACTTGTCGTTGTTTAACTATACTTTTTCAAATAATAATTATGAAGAAGATAATTCCCACTAGAACCAATTGTTGAAACTACATTCCATGTTGCATAAGCATCAGGATAATCTGAATATCGACGAGGTATACCTGCTAGTCCTAAAAAATGTTGAGGAAAAAAAGTTAAATTTACTCCAACAAATATAATAATAAATTGAATTTTTGATCATTTAGAATTTAATGTTAACACAGTAAATAAAGGATATCAATGAACAAATCCAGCTATAATAGCAAATACTGCTCCTATTCATAATACATAATGAAAATGGGCAACTACATAATATGTATCATGTAGAATAATATCAATTGAAGAATTTGCTAATACTACTCCTGTCAATCCCCCAACTGTGAATAAGAAAACAAATCCTAAAGCTCATAAAATAGCAGGAGAATAAGTTAATTGAGTACCGTGAAGAGTTGCTAATCAACTAAAAATTTTAATTCCAGTTGGAATTGCAATAATTATTGTTGCTGAAGTAAAATAAGCTCGTGTATCAACGTCTATTCCAACAGTAAATATATGATGAGCTCAAACAATAAATCCTAATAAACCAATTGCTAATATAGCATAAATTATACCTAATGAACCAAATGTTTCCTTTTTTCCACATTCTTGACTAATAATATGAGAAATTATTCAAAATCCTGGAAGAATTAAAATATAAACTTCAGGATGACCAAAAAATCAAAATAAATGTGGATATAAAATTGGATCTCTTCCCCCAGCTGGGTCAAAAAATGAAGTATTTAAATTTCGATCAGTTAAAAGTATAGTAATAGCTCCAGCTAAAACTGGTAAAGATAAAAGTAATAATAAAGCAGTAATTACAACTGATCAAACAAATAATGGTATTCGATCATATGAAATTCCAGTAGATCGTATATTAATTACAGTTATAATAAAATTTACTGCACCTAAAATTGATGATATTCCTGCTAAATGTAAAGAAAAAATAGCTAAATCAACTGAAGCTCCTCCATGAGCAATTCTTGCTGAAAGAGGAGGATAAACTGTTCATCCAGTTCCAGCCCCATTTTCTACTATACTACTTACTAATAGTAAAGTTAAAGAAGGCGGTAATAATCAAAAACTTATATTATTTATTCGAGGAAATGCTAATCAGGTGCTCCTAATATTAAAGGAACTAATCAATTTCCAAATCCTCCAATTATGATAGGTATTACTATAAAAAAATTATAACAAAAGCATGAGCAGTAACAATTACATTATAAATTTGATCATCTCCAATTAATGCTCCAGGATGGCCTAATTCTGCACGAATTAAAATTCTTAGTGATGTTCCTACTATTCCAGCTCATGTACCAAATAAAAAATATAATGATCCAATATCCTTATGATTATTTGAAAATAATCATTGTCGCGATTAAATGGCTGAAGTTTAGGCAATAGACGGTAAATCTATTTATAGGAATTATTCTTTTTAATCAAAAGTCTTATAGTCAAAAATGATATTAAATTGCAAATTTAAAGGAATAATTTATTATATTGAGGCTTAAAAGATTATTCTTATATTTATAGCTTTGAAGGCTATTAGTTTATTTAACTTAAAACCTTAAATTAAATAATAAATAAATCTAATAATAAATAAACCAAAAGATGAAATGAAAGAAAAAAATAAATATAAATTTATTAAAAAATTATTTCAATAAATATTAAAAGTTCAATTATTTAAAAAAAAAAATGACATAAATGCGATATAACATAATCGTAAATAAAAAAATAATGTAATTAATGTTATAATAATTACAATTGTTAATATAAATAATTGATTATTAAGTGTTAAATATTGAATTGTTAATCATTTAGGAATAAATCCTAAAAATGGGAGTAATCCCCCTAAAGATAATAAATTTAAAAATAATGAAAATTTTAATGTTTTATTAAAAAAGAATAATATAAATAATTGATTAATATAAAATAATTTAAATATATTAAATGAAAAAATTAAATTAAAAGATAAGAATCTATAAAATAAAAAATAAGTAATTCATAGTGATTCATTAGAATATATTCTTATTAATATTCATCCTAAATGATTAATAGAAGAAAATGTTATTAATTTTCGTAAAGAAGTTTGATTTAATCCTCCTAAAGAACCAATAATAATTGACAATAAAAAACATCAAAATAATATAAATTTAATAATTAAATATGAAATTAATATTAAAGAACCAATTTTTTGTCATGTTATTAAAATTAATGCATTTATTCAATTTAATCCTTCTATTACATTAGGAAATCAAAAATGAAAAGGAGCAGTTCCTCTTTTTATTATTAATGAAGATAAAATTATTATATTTACAAAATTATTAATACTAACTTGATTATTAAAATTATTTTGATATAAAAATAAAATTGTAGAAAATAGTAAAATAGATGAAGCTAATGCTTGAGTAAGAAAATATTTTAATGAAGATTCATTAGATATTAAATTATTATCTCTTATAAGGGGGATAAAAGATAATAAATTAATTTCTAATCCTATTCAAGCTCTTAATCATGAATTTGCTGAAATTGTAATTATTGTTCTTATTATTAAAATAAAAAAAAATAAAATTTTTGCTGAATTATTAAAAATTAAAAAGAAAAGGATTAAAACCTTTATAAATGGGGTATGAGCCCAATAGCTTAATAAGCTTATCTTTTTATATTTTAGTGTATGATGCACAAAAGTTTTTGATACTTTTCGAAATAGTTTAATTCTATTAAATATATTGAATATAATTTTAATTATATAATTTACCCTATCAAGGTAATCCTTTTTATCAGGCAATTCATTTAGTTTAAGATTTTTTTTTTTTTTTTTAAATTTTATTTTTATTTAATATATTTTTTTAAGTGTTTTTTAAATATAATGTTTTATATAATTAAAATTAGTATAAAATTTAATTATTATTTCATTTTAATTATAATTTATTTTAATTAAATATTTATATAATATAAATATTTAATAAATTTTAAATTACATTTAAAAATATATTAAATAATATACTTTTTAAATATAATTTAAAATTTATTAAATATTTATAATACATATAAATATTTAATATTAATATTAAATATTTATAATTTATTTATTAATAATATATATATATATATAAATATATTATTTAATAATTTATAATAAAAAATAAAGATATAATTTATTTTTATAAATAATATTTTGAATAATAAATTATTCATTTGATTAAATTATATTATATATAAATATATAGATTATTAATTTATAATATAAAATATTATTTATATAAATTAAATTTTTTTTTTAGAAATCATAATTAATTTATATAAATATTAAATATTTAATATATAGATCATATATATATATATATATACATACTAATCTTAAAAAAAAAATAAAAATTATGATGATGATTTATTAAAATATAGGTTTTTTTAAAAATTATTTAATTTTATATTTATTAATTAAAATTAATTATAAATACAAAATAAACTTATTTTAAAATTAATAATTAAATTTAAATATTTAAAAGTATTTTTATTAATTTATATTTATTTATTATATAC
Organism: Brachypalpus laphriformis; assembly: GCA_945910035.1. Classification (NCBI taxonomy): domain Eukaryota; kingdom Metazoa; phylum Arthropoda; class Insecta; order Diptera; family Syrphidae; genus Brachypalpus; species Brachypalpus laphriformis. The sequence continues at coordinate 57,977,845 of OX246755.1, forward strand.
GTATTTATTAATTGATTAATAAATATTTTATAATTTTAAAAAAATGTATTATTATATATATATATATATATTAATATTACTTACTTACATAGGTGGCGCTACAGTTCGGGGTGAACCTGGGCCTCAACCATTTAGCTCGGTCTTTAGCTAATTGCCTCCAGTTGCGCACTCCAAGTTGGTCGAGGTCCCCTTGAACTTGTGCGCGCCACCTACGGCGATCATTCCCTCTACTGCGTCGTCCCTCCGGGTTAGATTCGAAGACTCTGCGGGCCGGAGCGTTGGTGTCCATTCGCTCTACATGTCCTAGCCATCTCAGACGTCCAATACGCAGTTTTTTGACTAGGTCGATGTCGCTGTACAGCTCGTATAGTTCGTGATTGAATCTTCTCCTCCAAAACCCGTCAACACAAACGGGACCGAAAATCTTACGAAGAATTTTTCTCTCGAAGCGACCAAGGATATCTTCATCCTCTTTTAATAAAGTCCATGTTTCAGCGCCGTAAAGCAGGACTGGGATGATCAAGGTCTTATATAGAGTCTCCTTAGTTGTTCGAGATAGGGCTTTACTGTTGAATTGCCTTATAAGCCCAAAAAAACAGCGATTGGCAAGAGTTATTCTTCGATTGATTTCTACGCTGATTTTGTTAGAAGAATTTATAGCAGAGCCAAGGTAGACAAAGTCCCTTACTACCTGGAAGTTATAGCTGCCCACGGTGACGTTTTGTCCAATTCGTCGGTGTTGGTTTTCCCTTCTAGTTGACAGCATATACTTGGTTTTGCCCTCGTTTATCGCCAAACCCATTTTGGCCGCTTCCACCTCAATGCTTGCAAAAGCACCGGTGACAGCCCGCTGAGATCTTCCGATAATGTCTATATCGTCGGCGTATGCAAGCAGTTGTACGGACTTGTAATAGATTGTGCCTCCGGTGTTGGCTTGTGAGTTCCGCACAATCCGTTCAAGTATATATTAATATAAGGGGATATATATATAAATTTATGTGTTCTATTGAGGAATTACTTATTTTAAATATCTAAAAATAATTATTTATTATTAAATAAATTATTTAATTTCATATATTTGAATTATTTAGTATATATTGAAATTAAATTTAAACTTAATTTTGTTATTTTAATATTTATTTTTAAATAATTTTTGTTTATATATAAATATAAATATATTTGTAATCTATAAAGTTTTATTTTGGCTTATAAATTTATTATTAATTTATATTATATGTAAATTGTTGTGTGAGTTTATATTTATTTTAAAAATAAATATTAAATATATTTTGCAGTAATTAATATTATAAATTAAAGAAATTTAGAAATAGAAATATTAAATAATATTGACTTAATTTGTGCCAGCAGTTGCGGTTATACAAATAATATAAGTAAATTTTATTAATTTAAGTTAAATGATTTAATGAAAATATAAAATAATTTATTAAGTGAAATTTTATTTTATTATTATTTTTTAAAATAAAATTATTTGAAGCTATAAAATTTTAATTAAAAACTAGGATTAGATACCCTATTATTTAAAATATAATTTATTTTATTAGAGTAGTATTAGATATATTCTTGAAACTTAAAATAATTGGCGGTATTTTAGTCTATTCAGAGGAACTTGTTTTATAATCGATAATCCCCGATGTACCTCACTTAAAATTGTTTTTCAATTTATATATCGTTGTTATTAGAATATTTTATAAGAATAATAATTTTCTATCCTTTATAATAAAATTAATATCAAATCAAGGTGTAGTTTATTTTTAAGTATAAATGAGTTACAATAAAATTTATTTTTATGGATTTAAATATGAAAAATTTAATGAAATTGGATTTGATAGTAAATTTATAGAGATAAATAATTTGATTTTAGCTCTAAAATATGTACATATCGCCCGTCGCTCTTATTATTAAAATAAGATAAGTCGTAACATAGTAAATGTACTGGAAAGTGTATCTAGAATCAATTTAAAGCTTATTTAGAAAAGTGTTTCATTTACATTGAAAAGATTTTTGTGCAAATCAATATAAATTGATTAATAGGTAATTATTTATTATTTTTGTTATTTTAAATTTATTAATTATTAAAAATAATTACAAAATAAAATTGTTTAAGTATATTTTAAAGAAAAAATAATTTTAATAATAGTATATTAGTATTGTGAAATAATATTGAAATATAATGAAAAAATTTTATTTAAAAAGAAAATTTAATTTATTGTATCTTCTGTATCAGAGTTTATTAAATAAATAATAAATATATTATTTTTCTCGATTTTAAAAGATTTAATAAATTATAAAATTTAATGTAATAAATTTATTTTAAATAATTTATTAGAAATGAAATGTTATTCGTTTTTAAATATATCTAGTTTTTTAAGAAATGAATTTAATTCAGTTTTTTAAAATTTATTTATTTATTTATTTAAATTAAATAATTTTTAAAAAATAATATTTTATGGGATAAGCTATAAAATAAATTTTTATAAATAATAAATATTAAATTGAATATTATATGTTTAGAAGTATCAATTTTTATTAAGTTTGTTATAAATTAGTTTTTTTTATAAATTATTTATTATATTTTAAATTTTTATTAAAATATTTATTTTAATATAAAAATAAATTAATTATGATGTAATTAGTATATTATTTTTGTTAAATTGTGTATTTATATGATAAGTTTATGTAAAAAATAGTATTCGCCTGTTTAACAAAAACATGTCTTTTAGAAATTAATTTAAAGTCTGACCTGCCCACTGATTTTTTTAAATGGCCGCAGTTTTTTGACTGTGCAAAGGTAGCATAATCATTAGTCTTTTAATTGAAGGCTGGAATGAATGGTTGGACGAAATATTAACTGTTTCATTTAAAATTATAATAAAATTTTATTTTTTAGTCAAAAAGCTAAAATTTATTTAAAAAACGAGAAGACCCTATAAATCTTTATATATGTGTATAATTTTAATTTTAAAGATTTATTTAATTATTATAATATTAATATATTTTATTGGGGTGATATTAAAATTTAATTAACTTTTAAAATTTAAATCATTAATATATCAATAATTGATCTATTTTTAATGATTAAAAAATTAAGTTACTTTAAGGATAACAGCGTAATTTTTTTGGAGAGTTCATATTAATAAAAAAGATTGCGACCTCGATGTTGGATTAAGATATAATTTTAGGTGCAGCCGTTTAAATTTAAAGTCTGTTCGACTTTTAAAATCTTACATGATCTGAGTTCAAACCGGTGTAAGCCAGGTTGGTTTCTATCTTTAATTAATTTATATATTTTAGTACGAAAGGATTTGATATATAAATAATAATATTTTATAAATTAGAATATAATTAAAATTTATATAAACTATTTTGGCAGATTAATGTAATAAATTTAGAATTTATAAATGTAATTTATATTACAAATAGTACTTGTTTTATGTAGAAATTATTTTGTTTTTAATTATAAGTTTGATATTAATTATTTGTGTTTTACTTAGAGTTGCTATTTTAACTTTATTAGAACGTAAAGTTTTGGGTTATATTCAAATTCGTAAAGGTCCTAATAAAGTTGGTTTAATAGGAATTCCTCAACCTTTTTGTGATGCAATTAAATTATTTACTAAGGAACAAACTTATCCTTTATTATCTAATTATATTTCATACTATTTTTCTCCTATTTTTTCTTTATTTTTATCTTTATTATTATGAATATGTACACCTTTTTTTATTAAATTATTTTCTTTTAATTTAGGTTTATTATTTTTTATATGTTGTACTAGTTTAGGTGTTTATACTGTTATGATTGCTTGTTGATCTTCTAATTCTAATTATGCTTTATTGGGGGGATTACGATCAGTTGCTCAAACAATTTCTTATGAAGTAAGATTAGCTTTGATTTTATTATCTTTTGTTTTTTTAATTAATACTTATAATATATTAAATTTGTATTGTTATCAAATATATTTATGATTTATTTTTTTATTATATCCTTTAGTTTTTGTTTGATTAATTATTTCTTTAGCAGAAACTAATCGAACACCATTTGATTTTGCTGAAGGAGAATCTGAATTAGTTTCTGGATTTAATGTTGAATATAGAAGAGGAAGATTTGCTTTAATTTTTTTATCTGAATATGCAAGAATTTTATTTATAAGAATATTATTTTCATTAATTTTTTTAGGGAGAGATGTTTTTATTTTTTTTTTTTATTTTAAGTTAATATTTATTTCTTTTGTTTTTATTTGAGTTCGTGGAACTTTACCTCAGTTTCGTTATGATAAATTAATATATTTAGCTTGAAAGGTATTTTTGCCTTTTTCTTTAAATTATTTATTATTTTTTATTGGATTAAAAATTTATATATTAATTTTGGTTTAATTAATTAATTTTAGTAAAGTTAATAGAAAATTTATGTTTCTATTTTATGTTTTCAAAACATATGCTTATTCAAGCTCATTAACTATTAATTTAATAAATTATCTCATCATTTAGAAATTAGAGGATTAATTAAATAATATAAAAAATATAAAATAGTTAAAATTTGTCCAACAATAACATAAGGACTTTCAACTCGTCGAGCTCCAATTCATGTTAATAAAATAACAATAACTGTTATTGTTCAAAATAAAATTTGATTAATAGGATAAAATTCAATTCCTCGGAATTTTCTTTAATTATAAAATGATATAATTATTAAAATGGCAATTGATATAACTAGGGCAATTACTCCTCCTAATTTATTAGGAATTGAACGTAAAATAGCATATGCAAATAAAAAATATCATTCAGGTTGAATATGAATTGGTGTAACTAATGGATTTGCTGAAATAAAATTATCTGGGTCTCCTAATAAATAAGGATTTCATAATGTTAATACAGTTAATAATAATAATATAATAATAAATCCTGTAATTTAATCCTATTGGATTATTAGAACCTGTATGATGAAGAAATAATATATGGATTATTACAGCAGCTAAAACAATAAATGGTAGAATAAAATGAAATGTAAAAAATCGAGTTAATGTTGCATTATCAACTGCGAATCCTCCTCAAATTCATTGAACTAGATCTGTTCCTAAATAAGGTACTGCAGATAATAAATTTGTAATTACTGTAGCTCCTCAAAAAAACATTTGTCCTCATGGAAGGACATATCCTATAAAAGCAGTTTCTATTACTAAAAATAAAATAATTGTTCCTGATAATCAAGTAGGAGTAAATAAATATGATCCATAATATATTCCTCGTCCTACATGTAATTAAATACAAATAAAGAAGAATGATGCACCATTAGCATGTAATGTTCGCAATAATCAGTGTTAGGATTTTGTTGACATAAAAAAGTAAAAAAAGGCCAAACAAAACACTTAAAAAGGCAAAAAAAAGGAATTTATTAAAAAAATAAGAAAAGGAAAGTAAATGCACATTTAGTTATAGTACATTGAACTACCAAGAGCTTTTTGAAATTTCTGGAAATAATCTTCTCCGGTTCTTTCTTAGAACGCCTTTAGACGGCTAAATGACCTTTCTACTTCAGCTGAAACGAGTGGAGCCCATTTAAGGCTTTCAAGATTATTAACATCAATATTTTGTGGAAGCTTGGAATCCAAGTCGCCGTTCATTACAGAATTTATCTGCTCAATAGTTTTCAGTCTCGTATTTGCAATGAAAACGGCAGTAAACTTCTTCAGGACTTCCTTTGCAATCGGGCCGTTTGCTTTTTTCAAGTTTTGCTGAATGTTCTTTAAAACCGGCAACACTTCGCCAATTGATGTTTTTTGATCAGAATAATGCTAGTTAAAATTATAAGTACAGACTCTCAAAAATATCTGTTTTTTGTAAGTCTCCGAAAATTCGTTTTTTTTTGGTCGACTAAAAACCTCAAATTGACTTTGATGTACGCCAGCTGCGCTTGTACTGCTTCATCTTCAATCAATTCCTTTGCAAACACAACTCAACTTGCAGCGTCTTCAAGAACGCTGACGATTTTTTTAATCCGAGCAAAATAATCCGCATATTATGTATTGCATACAAACAAGAAATATGTAATAGAGTTATACACAGTAACGTCTGCGGTCACATACAAGTGCAAACCGTCTGTGGTCATGTACATATTTCCATGTTGACTCTCCCCACGGACTAGACGTTTTAAATTTTAACGCGTCTAGGAATTTAGGTATGCGTATTACGTAGTGTGAGTAAGAAGCATGTTTGTGCAGATACACATGCAAACGCGGATTTTCTACAATTTTTTTTGCGAACAAACTTTGAGAAAAAAGCAAAATAGGCAAAAAAGGCAGAAAAAGGCAACAACGGCAAAAAAGGCAATAATGATATAAAAACGCAAAAAAAGGCAAAATAAAATACATATGTTTGGAATCAGGAGGACATGAAACACGTTTGTGTAAAGTCGATACTATCTCCGGATTAAGCAAAAAAAAGAGGCAAAGTTAGCAAAATCCTATCCCTGGTAATAATCAACCATAATTTACATTGCGGTAAATATGATCAACTCTATTAAATGCTATTTCAATGTCTGCTGTATAATGTATAGCTAAAAATAAGCCAGTTAAAATTTGAATAATTAAACATAATCCTAATAAAGAACCAAAATTTCATCATGTGGAAATATTAATTGGTGATGGTAAATCAATTAGTGCACTATTAGCTTTTTTTTATAATTGGGTGATTAATTCGTATTGGTTTGTTCATTAGTTAATTTATTTGTCGAATTGGACCATAAAATAATTTAGTAATTTTTACAACTGCAATTAATGTAATAAGTAAGTAATTGATTAATAAGATAGTAATTATATTTGTTGGGTAATTATATAATTTATTTAAATTTAATGAATTTTCTTTAATATATATATATTTATATTTATAATATATTAATATTTATAATTGAGTTTATTTCAATATTTATTGAATTGAATATTAAAATTATTTTATCAATAAATAAAATAATTAATATAAATATTATAAAATTAATAATTATAATTAAAGTTTTTTTATTGAAATTGAAAATAATTCATTTGATGCTAATGATGTTACATAAATAAATAAAACTAATATTCCTCCAACAAAAATTAAAAATAAAATATATGAAAATCAGAATCTTTTTGTTATTAATCCTAAAATTCCACAAATTATTATAGTTTGAATTAGTAAAATTATTCCTATTCTAAGTGGATGACTTAATTGTAAAAAAATAAAACTAAAAATTAAAGTTAATGAATATAAAATAAGTTGTATAATATCAAGAAATAGTTTAATTAAATTTAAATTTTGGAGATTAAAGATAAAGAGATTTCATTTTTCTTGAAGTTTAAAAAGAATTATTTCTTATTTTTGATTTACAAGACCAATGTTTTTGTTAAACTATTAAAACTAATGATAATATTTATTAATTGAGGATTGCCTTTTTTTTTAATAATAAAAGGAATTTTTGTTTTTATTTCAAATCGAAAGCATTTATTATCTATACTTTTAAGTTTAGAATATATTGTTTTGTCATTATTTTATTTATTATTTATTTATTTAAATATATTAAATTATGAAAACTATTTTAGTATAATTTTTATAGTTTTTAGAGTTTGTGAAGGTGTTTTAGGTTTATCTATTTTAGTTTCAATAATTCGTACTTATGGAAATGATTATTTTCAATCTTTTAATATTTTACAATGTTAAAATTATTATTTATATTATTATTATTATTTCCGTTGTGTTTTATAAAAAATATATTTTGAATGGTTCAAAATATATTATTTATAATTATATTTATTTTAATTATTTATAATTATTATATAAATTATTGAGTAAGAATTTCTTATTTTTTAGGGATAGATTTACTTTCATATGGTATAATTTTATTAAGATTTTGAATTTGTTCTTTAATATTAATAGCTAGAAGTTCAATTTATAAATTTAATAATTATAAAAATTTATTTTTATTAAATGTTTTAATATTATTATTATTATTATTTTTAAATTTTAGAAGAATAAATTTATTTATATTTTATTTATTTTTTGAAGGTAGATTAATTCCTACATTATTTTTAATTTTAGGTTGAGGTTATCAACCTGAGCGTTTACAGGCAGGAATATATTTATTATTTTATACTTTATTAGTTTCTTTACCTAAATTAATTGCTATTTTTTATTTATATAATAATTTAAATACTTTAAATTTTTATATAATTAACAATTTTAATTTTAATTATATAAATTTATATTTTTCTTTAATTTTATCTTTTTTAGTAAAGATACCCATATTTTTAGTTCATTTATGGTTACCTAAAGCTTATGTTGAAGCCCCAGTTTCTGGTTCAATAATTTTAACTGGTATTATATTAAAATTAGGGGGTTGTGGATTATTGCGAGTTTTTTATTTTTTGCAAATTTTAGGAATAAAATATAATTATTTATTTATTAGAATTAGTTTAGTTGGTGGAGTATTAGTTAGTTTAATTTGTTTACGACAAACTGGTTTAAAATCAGTAATTGCTTATTCATCTGTAGCTCATATAGGAATTGTTTTAAGAGGTTTAATGACAATAACATATTGAGGAATTTTTGGATCTTATACTTTAATAATTGCTCATGGATTATGTTTTTCTGGATTGTTTTGTTTAGCAAATATTACTTATGAACAATTAGGAAGACGAAGATTGTTAATTAATAAGGGGCAATTAAATTTTATACCTTCAATATCTTTATGATGATTTTTATTATGTTCGGCTAATATAGCTGCTCCTCCTACTTTAAATTTATTAGGTGAAATTTCTTTATTAAATAGAATTGTTGGTTGATCATGATTAACAATAGTAATATTATTTTTTTTATCTTTTTTAGTGCTGCTTATACATTATATTTATATTCATATAGACAACGTGGGAAAATATATTCAGGTGTTTATTCTTTTAGAATAGGATTTAATCGTGAATATTTATTATTATTTTTGCACTGATTTCCTTCAAATTTATTAGTATTAAAATCTATAATAAATAAGTTTATTATGATTATAAATTTAAATAGTTTAATTAAAATATTGATTTGTGGTATCAATGATATGAATTTATTCATTTTAGATTATGAAATATTTATCAATTTGTTTAATTAATTTTATTTTATTGTTTTTTGTAAGAATATTATTATTACCTCTTTATTTTATTATGAATGAATTCATTTTTTTTATTGAATGAGAAGTAGTTTCATTAAATTCAATAAGAATTGTTATAACATTTTTATTTGATTCAATAAGTTTAATATTTATATCTTTTGTATTATTAATTTCTTCATTAGTAATTTATTATAGAAAGGAATATATAATTGATGATTTAAATATTAATCGATTTATTATATTAGTATTATTATTTGTTATGTCTATAATAATATTAATTATTAGCCCTAATTTAATTAGAATTTTATTAGGATAAGATGGGTTAGGTTTAGTATCTTATTGTTTAGTTATTTATTTTAATAATATTAAATCTTATAATGCTGGTATACTAACTGCTTTATTAAATCGAATTGGTGATGTTGCTTTATTATTAGCTATTGCTTGAATATTAAATTATGGAAGATGAAATTATATTTATTATTTAGAATTTATATATAATGATAAAGAAATAATATTAATTGGAGCATTAGTAGTTTTAGCTGCAATAACAAAAAGTGCTCAAATTCCTTTTTCTTCTTGATTACCTGCAGCTATAGCTGCTCCTACACCTGTTTCAGCATTAGTTCATTCTTCAACATTAGTAACAGCGGGTATTTATTTATTAATTCGTTTTAATATTTTATTAAATAATTCATTTATACGTCAATTATTATTATTATTATCTGGTTTGACAATATTTATATCTGGATAAGGGGCTGATTTTGAGTTTGATTTAAAAAAAATTATTGCTTTATCAACATTGAGTCAATTAGGGTTAATAATAATAATTTTATCTATAGGATATTATAAATTAGCTTTTTTTCATTTATTAACTCATGCATTATTTAAAGCTTTACTTTTTATATGTGCTGGAGCTATTATTCATAATATGAATAATTCTTAAGATTTGCGTTTAATGGGGGGGTTAAGTTTATATATACCTTTAACTTCTTCTTGTTTTAATGTAGCAAATTTGGCTTTATGTGGTATACCTTTTTTAGCAGGATTTTATTCTGAGGATTTAATTTGAGAAATTTTTCCTTTAAGAAAAGTAAATTTATTTATTTATTTTTTATTTTTTTTTTCAACAGTTTGTTATTCTTTACGTTTAGTTTATTTTTCAATAACGGGTGATTTAAATTGTAGTTCATTAAATGTTTTGAATGATGAAAGTTGAATTATATTAAAAGGAATAATAGGTTTAATAATTATAAGAATTATTGGGGGGAGTATGTTAAGATGATTAATTTTTTTAACTCCTTATAGAATTTTTTTTACCTTTTTACCTTTGGAATAGTTCATGAATGAATTACACCAGCTGCTGTTACTAAAATTCGAATTTGAGAATTTATAGGTAAAATAATTCGATTATCAACATCTAATAAACGAAAACTATTAGAATTTAATTCATTTGTAGGAATTATATAAGAATCAAATTCAATATTTAAAAAATCAGAATATTCATAACTTCAATATCATTGATGTCCAATTGATTTTAATGTAATTGATGGTTCATTAATTTCATCTAATAAATAAAGTAATGGTAAAGAAGGAAATGCAATAAATAATAAAATAATAGTTGGTAAAATAGTTCAAATAATTTCAATTGTTTGTCCATGTAATAAATATCGATTTCTATAAGTATTAAAAAATAATATAAATATTATATATCCTACTATTACTGTAATTATAATTAAAATTAATAAAGTATGATCATGAAAAAATGTTAATTGTTCTATTAAAGGAGAAGCTCTATCTTGTAAACCTAAATTTGCTCATGTTGACATTTTTCTAATAAAAGCGAAATACTTTATATATGGAGCTTAAATCCATTGCACTAATCTTTGGGGTTTCTTTCGCTCTCCAATCACTGTGCGAGGTAGTGTACATACATATGTATGTAGGTTCGACTAAATAAAACTCTTAAATTTCAGGAATTCAAATTTGTTATTTAATTTAAATTTAGTTATTTTGATTTAGATATGTAAAAAATTCACAAAATAAAATAGTTTTCTTTTCCTTTTCTAGTCTTAACAAAAAAAAAACTTCACAGCTTAAAATTTAACAGCATTCTCCTTAACAGCTTAAAACCTTCTCCTCTCTACCCTACTTGACTCCCCTTTTCAGACTCTCTAGTCTAATCAATTTTCTTTCTTTGCTTTCCGCTTAGCCTTCTCTTTTCTTCCTTCTCTCTCTTTACTATATTCCTACTTTTTATTCTATTACAATATTAAGTGCTAGTTGTTTTCAAATTAACTATTACTTAAAACTCTCAAATCCTACACTAGGCCCTCCTGCTCTTCGTCGGACTCCGACGAATCATCCTCGCTATCCCATTTGGTCCATGGTTTCATGCAATCGGCGGCTGATGAAGTGACGTTTGGCGCTTCGCGAGTGCAAACCTTCTTGACGTCATATCGATCCTGTCCATTCACCTTAGTTACCTCGTATGGTCCATAGTACTTGGCGAACAGCTTATCACCTGGAGCAAACTGGGTTTTTCGGATAGCTTTGACCTTGACTGTGCAAGTCCTTTATGATTGAATTCTGGATACTCCTTGGCGCAACGAGTAGGTAGTTCCCGTCACCGAACTTGTAAAGAATGCTTCGTCGCATGGTGTAATTGTCGAATTCCTTCTCGGCGACTATAGACTTGATTAGCCTGCAATGCTCGTCCTTCTCCTGCGCCTGGCGTATCCTGTAAAGAATTTCAGATTCAATATTTAGTACTGTGGGATACCTGCTTAGAGCATCTGCATGCTTCATCCCCTCTGCTAGTCTGTGCTTGACTGAGCAGTCAAACTCCTCGATCAGAAGCGCCCATCTCGCGACTCGACAATTTAGCTCCTTTCCTCGCATGGTGTAGTGGAAAGCCTGGCAATCGGTAAGGATTTGAAACTTAATCCCCAAGAGATAGGGACGAAGTTTCTTCAGCGACTTGACGATTGCTAAAACTTCCAGGTCATAGCTACTATAGTTCTGTTCAGCTCTTGCTGTCTTGAAACTAATAAAAAATACAGGATGGAACTTAGCATCATCACTCTTCTGCAGAAGTACAGCTCCAAGGCCATCCTTGCTGGCGTCGGTGTGCAGCTGCGTCTCTCTGAATGGGTTGAACAGCATCAACACCGGTTCGCCGCATAGTTTCTTCTTTAGGGTGGTGAACGATCCTTGCTCCTTTTCACTCCATCGGAATTCTTTGGTTCCTCTTAGCAAGTCAGTCAACAGTTTGGCCAAAAGAGAATAGCCTGGAATGAACTTCCGAAAAAATCCGGTAAGTCCTAAAAATGATTGCACGTCCTTCACTGTCTTCGGACGGGGAAAACCTGGCACAGACTTGGTCTTCTCGTTTGATGGTCTTATTTTTCCTTCCTCTAAGACGTGACCCAGAAAACTGATCGTCCCTTGCAAGAACGCACACTCAGTTCACTTGATTTGGAGACCATGGGCCTCGACAATCGACAGCACATCTTTTAGAATGTTTAAATTCTCTGCCACCTCCTTCGTCGGGATGATGATTTCATCGATGTAAATAAAAATTTTCTTCATTTGCACGAATTGTTTGAAGACTGTATTGATGAACCGCTGAAAAACGGCTGGTGAGTTGCATAGCCCGAACGGTACTTGGTTGAACTCAAACTGGCCGTCTGCTGTGATGAAAGCAGTAAACTTTTTGCTCTCCTCAGCTACATATGTCCACATGAAAAAATCCATTTCTCAAGTCTAGTGTGGTAAAGACTCGAGCCTCGTACAGATCCTCCAACAATTCCTCAATAACAGGCAATGGGTACCTGTCCTTCACCATTTTGGCAATTAAACGGCGGTAATCTACACATAGTCGTGAAGATCCGTCCTTCTTTTTGGCCAAAACTATTGGACTGGCATAATCCGAACTGCTGGGCCTGGCGATGCCTTCCTTCAGCCAAGCGTCGACCTGCTCCGCTATAAGTTTTTTTTTTCGCCGGGAGCAAAACGACGGGGCTTCTGATAAACCCGCTTGTCATCATCTAAAAAGATTCGTAAATCAATGCAAGATTTTATAGGCCTTACCGCATTATAATTGTTTATCAGCTGCTTGACACTCAAGCGCGTTCCAGGGTCGTTTATCCTCAATAAACTGTCAAGATCGGAATCGTCAATGACTTGCCACACCATCGCCAACTCGCCAAAATCACCACTGCCTTCATTATCAACGTCCACTGTTGCGCCTGCACACCTCCGATTGCCTCTGACACCGTCTTCTCTCTTTCGATTGCTGATGTCACCCCCTCCTCACTTATACTCGCCGCTGTCACCACCCACTCATCTTCGACTGATGCAACCTGCTTGGCCGCCAGTCCAGCATGCTGGCCCGTCCCTTTGGCTTGAATCCAAGCTACTCACCTGCCATCTAGAACGATAGTAATGTGTTGTAGAAAATCCTTACTCAGGAGAAGATCGTGATGCAACCAATGGTCGGGGACAACGTGCAATCGTATTCCCAGCATCTTTGGCCCCACCGACAAACTAGCATTCACTGAGCACAACGTGGATTTCCTGGAGTGTCCAATGCCGTTGATCGAAATGCTCGGACCTCGTATCGAATTCTTATCGGTCAATGTCTGGACAGATTGCCGTGCAAGTGTGACGTCACTTCCAGTGTCTAGCATGGCTGCATATGGTCGCTCTCGAAGTGCGATTTTCACAACTGGATCCACACAGGAGATCATATTCACATTGTTAGCCGTAGACTTTGTTAAGTTTCGTGGGCATTTCGTAGCTATGTGCCCAAATTCATTGAACGCAAAACACCTCGGTCCTTTGTCCTTGTTTGGGCAATTATCCGACTGGTGCGATCTCCCACCGCATCTGGAACACCTCTTACGACTAGCTGTCATCTCGCGCGAGCTTTCCGTCTTCCTCTGCTGTCCACCTATTTGTTTCCTCACAAATTCATAGGCTTTGAACTTCTCCTTCAGTTCGGCTGGGGTTTTTACCTCGTACAAAATAATTTTATTTTTTGGATCATCCGCAATGCCGTTGACTATGTAAGTCACGAGGACTTGTCATCGATATTCCCTTGCGCAGATAATTGTTTCATCGTATAGAAATATTCGAGGAAGGTTTCACCGTTGCGTCTCTTTCTCTCCTCCAAAGCTCGATGCACGTTGATGCCGGTGAGGGGTTCATCGAATTCCTTGGTGAGGAAATCTTTGATTTCTTTCCACCCTCGTACATTTTCTGCTTTCTCTGCTGCTAATTTCGCCGCTCCGATCAACAGTCATCTGCAGTACAAATATTTTTGTACCCCTCCCCATTTGCATACAATTGCGGCATCCTCGAAGTTTTTTATCCACAGTTTGACATTTTTTCCGGCTTCGCCACTGAACTTTTCAAGTGACTCTTCTACGTCCTTGAAGGGGATAGCATTATTGATATTTTCTCTAACTATCTCGCCCTCACTTTCGCTGGCTGTAGCATTGCTGACATTTTCTCTAGTCGTCTCGGTCTCATTTTCACTGGTTGACATCGTGTCTAATTGTTTTACGTCTTCTTGTGGCGATTTCTCCAAAAAATCTTTCCAATGCTTCAACGAGTCTTCTTTCTTCTTGTAGGAGTACTTAACACCGTTCTTCTTTAACAGAAATTTTAACTGTCTTGCAGTAAGCTCTTCTGGATTTCCCATCAGATTCAAATCATGCCATTTGAAGAGCAAAAAATTAACAGGAGTTTTTAGATATTTTAAAACTTTTCACGAAATTTTCTTTTAATTTAGAATTTCGATTTCTTCACTGAGATCACTTCTTTAATCAATATCTTTCGAACTCCAATCCCACTTCTGACACCAAAATTTGTAGGCTCGACTAAATAAAACTCTTAAATTTCAGGAATTCAAATTTGTTATTTAATTTAAATTTAGTTATTTTGATTTAGATATGTAGAAAATTCACAAAATAAAATAATTTTCTTTTCCTTTTCTAGTCTTAACAAAAAAAAACTTCACGGCTTAAAACTTAACAGCATTCTCCTAAACAGCTTAAAACCTTCTCCTCTCTACCCTACTTGACTCCCCTTTTCAGACTCTCTAGTCTAATCAATTTTCTTTCTTTGCTTTCCGCTTAGCCTTCTCTTTTCTTCCTTCTCTCTCTTTACTATATTCTTACTTTTTCTTCTATTACAATATTAAGTGCTAGTTGTTTTCAAATTAATTATTACGTAAATCCTACATGTATGAACGCACTGGTGTGGGTATAATTGTGTGAGGGCTCATGATGGTTTGTGAGATTATGTCTGGTTGTACCTTTCGTATTTTTTTGTATTTTTTGGTGTTTAAGTTAGTTATCAATGAATTTATTTTGCAATATGCAGAGACTTAAACGTTGCTACATTTCATTATTTCTATGCGGTAATAATAAGCAACGTTGCTATACATATTTCGGGTATTGATGCATAAAGATTTTTGTTTGTGTTACTATATTTGTATCTAGGAATATGTATGTACAAGCACATGTACCATATATGCATTTGAAAAGAATATTTAATACATATTCTAATGTTTTGTACCACAATAAGAATTTTTTGATTATTTACAGACATTGAATTAAATATCGGTTATAACGACATATTTCTTAAAACTGTTATGGTCACCTGTAGGCTGCTCCAGACCCTGGAAAAAAATGAATAAATAAATAAACATAAAGCCCAACTAGGGATGTATGCATTACCTTGACTGCACTGCCATCGAACGTACTGAGACCTTGTTACCACCACATCCTGGCTGATATGCGCAACCAAATATCCAAAGTGTTGCTAGACCAACAGGTCCAAGGGTAAAAATATTTTCCTGGAAATAAAAAGAACTTTGCTAAAACAAACTTTCATAGAATATTTACCAATATTTAATTTTTTTTTTTGAGTCGATGCTTTGCCAATTTGACAGCTGCCACCTTCTTTCCCCTTTGTGTTCCTCCCTTGTGTATAACAGAAGGAAGTATAACAGCGAGGTAAAATCCTACAATAGCTCAGAAGGTTTGCGTCCAAGCTCTGGATAAATGAAATATATCTTTATATTATGTAAGAGAAAAAAAATAAGAAAAGTAGATTGCGCGAAAGGAGGGAATTCTCTCTAGCGGCTTATCCGGAATGGCCTGATGGAGGAACCGTAGCTGGGAGAAAGATATGTATGGGCAGAGGCTAATGGAATTAGGAAAAGAAATCACCAGAAAAGACGTTACAAAGAAAGTAAAGGAAAGCCAGTATAAAGTCCTCCATAGAGGCAGTGCATTTTTTGTTTTAGTTAAAATCAGTGACTTAGTTGGGGGTGAGTTTAGTGTATTATTTTTTTTTTTTTGCAAGGAAACGTCATTTTCTTTAATAAATTGTCTGGTATCCCCTGGATTGGCGGTCAGTGACTATCGAAGTTACACGCTTATATATGCAGCACAGTGCATCGTGGCGAGTCACGGCCGCCGCATTTGTTGTTCTTTTATATATATATTCGCTGAGACATCCTGCCCAAGTAAAGAAAATTTTTTGTAAGTTCAAGCAGACAGCCACCATAGGGGTGTATGTAGTTCGTTGCTATCAAGAAAACCTTCTTACGGGCGTAAAGAGTAGCGCTCCATATCTGCTGAAGAGGAATTTATTTATCTAATTCCCGACCCACCACAACTACCTCTACGCCTAGGGGTATGCATAAAAACAGTGGACACAAGTGCGCTTAAGTCCATACATCTCAGTTGACGCCCATTTTTTGTTATCTGTTAATTTCAAACGGGATTACGCATTTCAAGTAAATTTGTTGTTTCTTTTTGTTTGTTTTAATTTTATGTAAAAATTATCAACGTGTGTCGTGAGTTTTCCTTTTTTTTCTTATAATTATTTCAATCTTGTAACCGAAGTTTTTACCCCTGGTCAAGTTGAATAGTAAAGTTATACCCTGTCTGTATGTATCTAAATTAAACTCAATATAGGTAGTAAAACAGTATATGAGTGGGGTTTTCCGATGGTTCCTTTCTTCCCTTTTTTTTGACTGGTGGGATAAAACCAGGATAAAAGAAAAAATAATAAAATATAATAATATTGGTATAATTTGCTCAAATATATACACATACACAAACACACATTCTCACGAATAAACGTACATATATACATATACCATACCTTTTTTTAACTTTTGCGTATATACATATATGTATATATATTATTTCAGTAGACTAAGTCATACATTCACACAAATAAACTAATATACATGTATACGTAAGCTTCTACATATAAACTTACACACATACATACATGATCACAAATAGTAAATTATACACGTGCAGATTGCCCGGCAATCACGTCAGAAGAACTCTTTGGGGCATGCACAAAAATCAGAGACAGCAAAGTACCTGGACCGGATGGCATCCCAAATAGGGCAATCAAGAGGTGGGGGTATTCCCTACACCATAGAAATTGCAACATTTAGTACTGCTTCCAAAGGGCAATAAGCCGCCCGGACAACCATCATCGTATCGCCCAATATGCCTGCTCGATACGCTGGAAAAGATCCTAGAGCGTATCATCTATAACAGACTGCTTGCGGTGGCGGAGGAAAACGGAGCCTTGTCAGACTGTCAGTACGGCTTCAGAAAATCACGCTCTACCGTCGATGCCATAAAGGCGGTAGTGGATATAGCAACTGAAGAAATGCAAGGGAAACGGTGGAAATGGGGGACGAAGAAATACCGCGCAGTAGTAACGCTCGACGTCAAAAATGCGTTCAACTCGGTAAGCTGGTCATTCATTAGGAGATCCCTGGCCAGGATGGATACACCATACTACCTGCTGAGGATAGTCACGGACTACTTCAGCAATAGAAAGCTAAGATACCATACTGACGATGGCGTTAGGCACTACAGTGTTTCCGCGAGAGTCCCGCAAGGGTCGGTTCTGGGACCTTTCCTATGGAACATTATGTACGACGGAGTTCTGCGACTAACATTACCCGAGGGAGTCAAAGTAATTAGCTTCGCTGACGATATCGCAGTGGTTACAGTAACCAAGCACATACACGAGGTGGAGTCTGCCACGGATGAGGTAGTTATAAGAATAAAGGAATGGCTGGAGTCTACTGGTCTGGAACTAGCTGCCCACAAGACCGAAGCTGTCCTAATAACCAGTCGCAAAAAGGTGGAATACGCCAGCTTCCGGCTCGGAAACTAGACAATCAGGTCCAAAGAATCCTTGAGGTACCTTGGAGTCATGCTCGACAACAGGCTGCGCTTCAAAGCCCACGTCGAGTATTCTAGTAAGAAAGCATCGCTGATGCAGGCAGCACTCTCCCGAATGCTCCCGAACATCGGCGGGCCTGGATACGCCTGCAGGACCCTGCGTTTTAGCTGGGATGGTCCCAATCGACATCCTCGCTGAAGAGATGCAGATGGTATACCTTAGACGTCCCTCGAACCGGCAAGAGGCAAAAAGGATTAAGGAGGAGGAAAGGGCAGCATCAGCAACGCTGTGGCAAACTAGGTGGGACAGCTCTACCAAAGGCAGGTGGACCCACAAGCTCATTCCCACTATAAAATCATGGACAGAGAGAGCGAGGGGGAATTGTAACTACCACCTCACACAGTTCCTGTCCGGACACGGTGGCTACCGGAAATACCTCCATAGATTTGAACACGATAGTTCGCCCCTGTGTCCAATATGTCCAAACGAAGAGGAGGACGCAGAGCATGCAGTGTTCTACTCCAGACGCTTTGCAGAAGATAGAGCAAACCTGCCAAGTCCAGAAAATCTTGTTAGTCACATGACACGATCAGAGGGCGAGTGGATGGAGATCTACTCATTCATAGTATGTGTGCAGAATGCGCTGCGAAGAGCAGAAGCCCTAAGAAGAGCCTAAGAGGCGGCCTCGGAGACTAGAGCATAATTGCTAACCAGCCCCGCGAAGAAATACCTAACGGCAGTACCGCGGGGAGAGTGGTAGAAGTGTGTAGGGTGT
Source organism: Brachypalpus laphriformis (assembly GCA_945910035.1). Classification (NCBI taxonomy): domain Eukaryota; kingdom Metazoa; phylum Arthropoda; class Insecta; order Diptera; family Syrphidae; genus Brachypalpus; species Brachypalpus laphriformis. The sequence continues at coordinate 57,996,993 of OX246755.1, forward strand.
GAGTTTAGTACGTAGGCGTATTCCTGGAATCGATTACTCAGGTTTGCGAATCGCGCATGCTAGTAGCACTCGGGCTATTAGTATCTATGAGGATTATACATCCTTGGCGCAACCTAAAAAAAAAAAAAAACACGTGCAGATAAATACATCAAGTTATCATATTATATGTTACTTATGTTGCAAATTAGATTCTTTTGTTTATTATTATTAATCGTTATAAATAAAGTGAAACTTATATGTTCGCTCACGCCGCAAAAACAAGAAAAGTCGTGTTTTTGTTCATGAGGTAACAGAGCTCGTAATGGCTCGGAAAATTTTCATTTTCAGGGGGTAGAGTAAGGGATGCTAAAGATTGTCCGGTGAATGGCTTGAGCCGGTGTCGACATCCGCATTGTTGGGGAAGCTCAACCATGGCCAACGAGCTTCCAGGTTGGGTGGGAAATGGCCGCGCTGATTTCCATCTTCAGCGCCCTCTATCAATGCGGTAAGGTATGTCCGTTTCCCGGAATTTATAGGTTTTTTCTGATCCGGCACGAATGATGTTTTTTGCATGGGTAAGGTTGAACAGCGAGGATAAGAACCCTCCCATCCGGCGAGCTCAGCCGAGCATCGCAAGCGTGGCACATCTTCGCTGTCAGCCACTCTTTTCCTGTTCCGGTCCCACCCCATCCTAAATTCCTACCCACATCCTAGTTTCCTGTCCTTTTTGAATTCCAACTTCCGCTTATTCATTATGTTTTAACCCATTACAAAACGACACTTTTTTTCACCTTTTGGAATAAAATATCGGCTACCAATACTAAATAATGCCTAATATATTAATGTGGCTTAGTATGTACATATATATAGATACAATGTATATATGGGTATATGCATGTATTCTTTTACACATCACCCAGTGGGGTAGAATACTAGACGCGTTTTTTAATTTAGGTGTCCCCTGTACGTCTGTTTCTCGTTCTATTACTATAATACTTCATAAATTATATTATTGCAATGACTGGATGCATTACACATGTATTTCAAAAATAAATGACAATTATTTTATTGCTATATAATTATGTTTATATAACATATATACGTGAGTTGTGATTAAAGGTTTTATAAGTGTTTCACGCTTTTCACTCCATCAAGATCGTAATTCATTTTCTTTATTGAAAGCTGTAGTTTTTTCGAGCATCCTTTAGATATGACTATTGCAGTTGCGTTTTGATTTGTCAATTCTTTGATTTCGTCTTTCAAATCTTGTTCCTATTCAGTTTTAGTCACAAGGTTTTCTTTCAAGATATCTACTTTCATTGGAGTTTCAACGTCATGGTCATCGAATTCTACTTCATTCAGCAATGATTCAGCTCCAGGGTTCTCATAAGCTGAATGTTCAGCGGATTTATGGTTCTGAAAAATTATTTGCTTAAGATTTCTTAACACAAACTAGTAAAGCAATATGGTTTTTAATACTACGTAATGTATCACTATAATGGCTTAAAGGTTGTCGACGAGGGTTGCTTGAAGTCAATGTATAGCTATTTAAGTTATCAAATAAACATTTTATATTGCTTATGAAAGTTGCCGTTGATATAACTACTTTTCTATCAGCATCCGTTTTATAGCAGTTATTGCAATAGCATTAAAAATTCCAGTCGAAACATTTCCGCTAAAAACCTGCGTGGCCAACTTACTTACTTACTTAGATGGCGCTACGGTCCGGGGTGGACCTGGGCCTAAACCAACAAACCTCTCCAGCTAGCACGATTACGAGCCAGCTGCCTCCAGTTGCGCACGCCAAGTTGGTTGAGGTCCCCCCCACTTGTTTGCGCCACCTACCGCGAGGTCGTCCATCCGGGGTGGATTCGAAAACTTTTTTCTTTCTGCGGGAACGTTGGGCTCCATCCGCTCTAAATGACCCAGCCATCTTAGTCGCTGTATGTGGACTCTTCTGGCTAAATCGATGTCCTTGTACATGCCGTATAGCTCGGCATTGTACCTTCTCCTCCACTCACCGTCTATGCAGACGGGATCAAAGATCGCTCGAAGAACTTTTCTCTCGAAATAACCAAGGGCATCCTCATCCGGTTTTGTCAAAGCCCATGCCTCTGCGCCATACAGCAGGACTGGGATGATTAATGTCTTATAAAGAGTTACCTTAGTAGTTCGAGATAGGGCTTTGCTACTCAATTGCCGTTTTAGCCCATAGAAACAACGATTGGCAAGAGTAATTCTTCGTGTGATCTCCCTACTGATGTCATTTGCGGAGTTCACCATAGAGCCTAGGTAGACAAAATCCTTTACTACCTCAAGACGCCGATGTTGGGTGTCCTTTTTTGTAGACAGCATATATTTTGTTTTGCTTTCATTGACCGCTAGACCCATCTTTGCTGCCTCGATCTCAATATGATGATGAGTTCTTCCGATTATGTCAATGTCATCGGCATAAGCGAGTAGTTGTACAGACTTGTAAAAGATTGTACCTCCGGTGTTGGCTTGTGAGTTTCGTACAATTCTCTCAAGTACTATATTAAAGAGATCGCATGATAGCGCGTCGCCTTGTCTAAGAGCTTTCTTGACATCGAACGGTTCGGTGATGTTCTTACCGACTTTGATGGAGCAGCGAGAGTTCTCCATCGTCATTCTGCACAAACGGACGAGCTTGGCAGGGATGCCAAGACTAGACATTGCTCTGTATAACTCGTCTTTATACACGCTATCATAGGCAACTTTGAAATCGATAAAGAGGTGGTGCGTATCGATTTTGTATTCATGATTTTTTTTCCAAGATCTGCCGTAGTGTGAATATTTGGTCAATGGTGGACTTTCCCGGCCTGAAACCGCACTGATAAGGACCTATCAGGTTGTTGACGATCGGTTTTAGGCGTTCACATAATACGGCAGACAGGATTTTATATGCGATGTTGAGGAGACTTATACCTCTGTAATTGGCGCAGTTCAGAGGGTCACCTTTCTTCAGGATCGGGCAAACGATGCTGAGGTTCCATTCATCGGGCATACTTTCGTCCGACCAGATTTTACAGATGAGCTGGTGCATTCTCCTAACCAACTCATCTCATCCTGCCTTGAAAAGTTCAGCGGCAAGGCCGTCGGCTCCAGCAGCTTTGTTGGAATTGAGTTTAGATATCGCTATCCTCACTTCATTCTGATCGGGTTGACGGGAATCTTGACTGCCATCGTCACTGTTGAATGGCTCATTCTGCCTAACAGCGGAATATTGGTCATCATCGCCGTTTAACAGTCTGCAGAAGTGTTCCTTCCATATCCTCAGCACCGACTGCGATTCCACTACTATGTTGCCATTTTCGTCCCTGCAGGCTTCTGTTCTGTCTTTGAAACCCTGGCATGTTCTTTTTACCCTTTGGTAAAATTAAAAAGCATTATTCCTGCAATAGAGTCTCTCAATCTCCTCGATCGAGCGCTTCTCATGCTCCTTTTTCTTCTTTCTGAGAAGTCGATGTTCCTCTTTTCTCCTGCGCATGTAGAGCTCGTAAGCAGCTCTAGTCCTTCTATGCAGCGCCGCTTTGTACGCCTCTTGTTTTGCTGCATGTGCTTGCCGGCATTCCTCATCAAACCAGGGGTTTCGTTGTGGTGGCCGAGAGAAACCCAATACATCAGAGGCGGCATCTCTGATGGCTTGTTGGCAACGCTGCCACTGGTCTTCCGCATTTGATGCTGGCGGCATAGGCCTTAGATTGAGATTAGAAGAAACACGATCGGCAAAGGTTCTGGCGGTCTCTTGCGATTGTAGCTTTTCGACGTCAAATTTCCTCACAGTATTTCGTTGATTTCGCTCCGTTGTGGATATCCGCATCCGTACCTTGGCTACAACTAGGTAGTGATCCGAGTCCACGTTGGCTCCTCGGAAAGTCCGGACACCCAGAATACTAGAAGAGTGCCTTGCGTCGATCGCAATGTGATCGATTTGGTTGACAGTTTTTCGATCAAAGGAGAGCCATGTTCCTTTGTGAATATCGAGACGTGGGAACCGCGTACTAGCTACGACAAAGTTTCGCCCCGCTGCAAAGTCGATTAGCCTGAGTCCGTTGTCGGATGTGTTGTCGTGCAGGCTGTGCTTTCCGACCACGCTACTAAAGACGTCCTCTCTTCCTAGCTTTGCGTTAAAATCACCTAGGATAATTTTAACGTCATGGATAGGGCATTGCTCATACGTCTTGTCCAAGAGCTGGTAGATGTCATCCTTTGTCGCGTCGTCCTTCTCCTCATGAGGGGCGTGAACGCATATTAGGCTAATGTTGGCAAATTTAGCCTTGATAAGGATAGTCATAAGGCGCTCATTCACATGCCTGAAACTCAAGACTTCTTGCCTAAGTCTGCCTCCAATAACAAATCCGCACCCGAATAGACGCTGTCCTTTTTGTCTGTAGCAATCGCCGTAGTAGATGTCGCAGTTTTTCATACTCTTTTTGCCCGGCCCATCGCATCGCACTTCTTGGATGGCGGTAATGTCTGCTTTGAGACACTCTAGGGCCTCCGCAAGTTGTTCGGCTGCACGTGGTTTGTAGAGGGACCTAACATTCCACGTGCAGACACGAAGATCGTTGTCCTTTTTACGTTTGCTTGGGTCGTCAGCAGTAAATTCATCCGTATCCGAGGCTCTTGGTTGCTTCGTAACCGAAGGTTTTTTACGTGGTAGGGAAGTTAACCCGACGGCACAACCCCCAACCTGGAGGGCCAGATCCTTTTTTTTGTACCCCTAGGACAAGAGGCCGGATACACCGATGTCAGTAACCCACTTCAGGGATATGAGCGCTGCCGTTGGCTCATTAAGGGTTCATCCGCCACCATCTCTTTTTCAATACCCTGACGTAGTATTGAAAATCCTTACAGACCTCAGCTTCAAATATGTCGAAGTAGCTCCGGTAAGGTTTCCGCTGGCCTGTAGACGTCACCGTTAATTCCATCGGGAGAATTCATCCGCCGCACGTCCTCCTTCTGAGGACCTCTTGTTAGACTTCTGAGACGCATATTTCAGCCGATCAGGTCAACAAGAGATGCCTCGTCCGGTTAAACATATGCGCGCTGAAGTTCACCCAGATGTGCTTACGCAGGTCCGAGTGTTCAGCTACCCATATATCGTCAGACTCAGCATACGCTCATCGTTAGTTCACTATCAGATAGCTATCCAGCGGGCACCACGGGGAGGTGATGATGCGATTTTGCCCCGTGGCCAACTTAACGGACAATTTTTCAAAAGTATCTGGGCTTTTATGGCTCTTCGTTAGTTTGAAACAAACTTGAGATATATTCTTTGAATCCTCTTCAAACAATCTTGCATGATTCTCCATGAAGCCAAGTCCTTAGAAATTTTAATAATATTTTTAAATAAACAATTTCGTACCCTGTGGTGATACAATTGTATTAAAGAAAAACTCCCTTGTCTTGAATTTGAAAAAATTGCTCATTCTCATGTGCTCACAGCATTTTGTATGCATTTCTATTATTACTGCCTATACCAAAGCATACAGAAATAACAAACAGGTATGAAAACTTGTACCTCCCACAAAATAAAAACTATCAGAGATAAGGAAAACGCTTAGTATGACTCGAACTGTAAAGAAATTATTAGGCTAAAGGGATTAGGTTGTCGGTTTTACAAGACGAATCCAACTGATGAAAATCGAAACAGTTTAAACGAGCCAGAAATGGCAGCATTTCCCACATTAACCGTGTTAAAATCTCTCACGACCAAAATTACACCTGTACTTGAGAGCGTAGAACACTCCATGGGACCAATCCATTTTCGCTTTCGTACAGTTGCAAGAGTATTTTCTGATCTTAACAAACACAAATCCGCTGGTACATGCATATGCTCTTCCGAACTGTATTTTTCCTCTCCATGATAACCTACAGAAATTTATTACCAGTGTTCATCGATACCTCCTTTCCGTCTTATAGCATTATCTCATTGTTTTCGTATGAAAACGATAGTGTCGCACAAGGAAATTCTTTTATAATTATCCGTTGGAAAATATACCACTTGGATCCGGTTAAATAAAACACCCGTATCTATCCACGTTATAAAACCAGTAAGTGTGTTTATTCAATTCGACTCATATTTATAATGTATGAACTTTCAGTTATTGAGCATTAACATTACTTCTATGTATTTAGTATATGGTATAACAAAGTTCAATTTAGTTAGTAATCCAGGCACATATTTGTTTAGAAATATTACTCTTAATTTTGACATTTAGTGTGGGCATTGTTTAGGTTAGTTTGTTTAAAGATTCTTTGGTGAAATATATTTAGTCGCCAACATCTTCCCCGACCGTGAACGGAGTTCTCAAATAAATTCTTGGTATTGCTTCTGATTAGTTTTATGGCAGGAACACCCTGTGGATCATCATCCTCACTGATCTCCTACTTCCGTTTTTATGACATGTAAAGAAAACGAGATTAATATATCGTATAAACTAAAATGGGACAACACGAAGGGACTTCAAAGGGACATATAGTTACGGTAACCGTACCCTCAGCAACCCCCAGAACGCTGCAGTACACATAGATGTCATCATAATCCTAATCAGCAGATTCCCGCTTAATATTTAAGTTCCTAAATTTTCCCACATTCCCTTAGGAATGCATTTTTTTTTTTTTTGAAAACTACTCAGATATCGGCGCATGCACCGCATTCGCTGCATCAGCCATGCGCTGCATGCACATTGTGTAAACATAAGCACTTTTTAATGTAGAAATGTGTATAAGTAAAATTAGAATTAAGAAATTAGGCGTAGTCTCTCTTGTACTCTAAATCGGAAAATAAATAAATTTGTTCTTTGGAAAAGAAAAGTTCGTTGTTTTAAGCTAGTTGGTTTTTTTTTCGGCTCGTGTCAAGCATCACCTTAACTGGCGCAGTCGGTGTAGGAACCCCGATCACAAAATAAAGTGGAAGTAAACTTAGAAAAAAAACGCGAATGAATTTTACTTCATTAAGTGATAACCTAAAAGCGAATTTTACTCCATTTTTCCCCTAATAAATGAAAGTGAACTCGAAAGCTAACAAATTTTTACTTAATTGTTCACGCGTTGAATGAAGATCAACCAATTGTGAAGTGAAAGTAATCTATTCAAGCTGAAGTTGAAACAACCAGTTGAACCAACTTAAAAATCATTTTCAAAAGCGAATCGTTGAAGCGATTTTTGTGAACCTGTGAGCACGAAATAAATAAAAAAGACAAGGTGCACGACGAAAAAGAAGCCTTCAAAAATATACCAACAGATTTGCAGAGAATGCAGAATATATTTATAATAATTTTATTTATGTAAGTGATTATTAAGGAATCTTATTGAGCTACCAATTATATTATTATTATATATAATATTATATTATAATATAACATGGACATGGTCCCCGTGCAGGGACGGGTTAAGAATATCACTGCAGCGACCCCCAACAACTAGCGCTTGTCGTAAAAGGCGACTAAGGGGACAAATCAGATCTAGGCAATATAACACCCAACACATATACTACCTTAATAACCCTCCCACAAGTGTGCATGCGAATCCATGGGTTGACATGACTGGAGATCACCGGTGTCATAAAAGAAAGATCAAACAATACTAAAACAGGAGCATGCACGTGTCAAACAAGAAACACCATCGCAATATGGTAATATTGCAAAACTGTATCATTATGGTAACACTTGCAAAAAGGAAAGGCACTACCCCGCCAGGCACTACCACTGCTGTACATGGTACTGATCCTGGACCGAGCAGAAATGTTCGGGTCAGAGCTATACGGATTCCGGGGACTAGCAAAATAATGAAACAGTTTGGATGCAATTTGAGGGTCGCGAGTTGGAACTTTGGAAGCATGACCGGTCGAAGTTACGAGCTGGAAGAGATGATGAATAGAAGGCGGGTGGACATCTTGTGTGTCCAAGAGACGAAATGGAAAAACACCGGGAATTGGGCGCGTTTCTTGGACGTTAGGACAAAAGATTCCAACATGTTCTACTACGGAACGGAAAAGTCTAAGAACGGAATCGGTATCATCCTTGCGGCAGAGCTACTTGGAAACGTCTTGAGCATTTCGAAGTCCAGCGACCGTTTGATGTCTCTCAAACTAGTAATACAAGGAGAGGTGTGGAATATTGTCAGTGCATATGCTCCCCACAATGGGTGCAATCAGAGAGATAAAGATGCATATTGAGTAGATTTCCACAATCTCCTTAAGAACATCCCAAAGGAAGAATTTCTGTTTGTTGGAGGAGATTTGAATGGACATGTCGGAAAATCAAACGAAGACTATGAAGCTTGCCATGGAGGACTAGGATATGGCACCAAGAACCTTCCTGGTGAAGACATCCTAAGCATGTGCAAATCACACGGTCTTATCGTGTTAAATACCATGTTCATCAAACAAAGCCGACACCTGATCACTTACAGCAGTGGTGGAGATGAAACTCAGATTGACTACCATTTGGTAGCCAGTTTCATGAAGCCTCGGGTAAAAGATTGCAAAGTGATCCTGGGAGAGGCAATCGCTCGGCAACACCGTCTCCTGCTAACAGACATTTTTTTTATAAAAACACCGAAGAAAAGCAAACAAACAAGGGTCTCTGAGAAAATCAAGTGGTACAATCTGGACAAAGAAAAAGGCGAAGCTTTCGTTTTCATAATGAAAAATTACCTCTCTCACACCATCAACGGAGCTGAGGATGAAGAGTGCAGAGCACAAAATATGTGGGATTCCCTACAGCGAACTTGCTTAAAGTAGGCCAAATCACTGCTAGGAGCTTCAAAAGGCCACCATCAACACGCCAAAGAAACATGGTGGTGGAGTGATGAAGCTAAGAAAGTGATATATGAGAAGAAAGCGGCTTTCAAAGCTTGGTCAAAGTGCCCCTCTAATAATAGTGACGAAAAAACTCGCCTCGAAATGGAATACAGATGCTGCAAGAAAAAAGCGAAGAAGAAGTGCGACCAGCTTCAAGCAGAGAGTACGGAGGACCTGTATCTGGAGCTGGAGAAAATATTTTCCCCGGTTGCTGATGCAAACCAGGCTATCCAGGAGCTGCGAAGACACAATATGAACAAGAGCGCCACTTTCTTCAAAATAGCCGCCCAAAGAAGGAAGAATGCTCAGGAGATTCGTTCGCCAAAGTTCATTAGCAATGCTCATGGCCAGCTTCTTGTGGATGACGACAAAATTCTGCAGAGGTGGCGGCAGTATTGTGAACAACTTTTAAATGAACAGTTTCCCCGGCTATACTTTCCAAGAGCCACCCCTAACTGTGAAGAAATACCCGAAATTACAGTTGAAGAAGTTAGTGACGCGGTCAAATACTCCAAAAAACGAAAAGCGGTTGGGCCAGACGAGATACCCTCTGAGTTCTGGAAAAATATGGGAGACATCGGGTTCAGATGGCTCAGAATTCTTATCTCCAAATTCGTGAGAAGTGATCCTTTTTTTTTTTTATGGTTGCGCCAAAGGGTGTGTAATCTTCTAAAGATACCAGTAGCTCGAGCTACTGGCATGCACGATTCGCAAACCTGAATAATCGATGCCAGGAATACGCCTACGTACTAAACCACACCCTGCACACTTCAACCACTCTCCCCGCGGGACTACCTTAGGTATTACTTCGCGGGGCTGGTTAGCTATTTATGCTCTTCTTTCGCTGTCTTCCGCTCCTTGTTCCAAAAGTGTTGCCGGTTGGACTCTCTCTGACTCTTTCCAGCCGCCTAAGTTCCTGCACGATTATTGCTGCAACTTGTTTCACCGCGTCCCATATTGCATTCGATGCTATCATATGGGGCACAATGTTTTCGGGGGTTGGTATTTCTCCAATTTTTTCCTCCAGTTCTCTGTGCTCTATATGAAAACGTGGGCACTGAAAAAATACGTGCTGAGCGTCTTCTGAGGCCTCTCCGCAATTTGGACAGTTGGGAGATTCATCGAGCCCAAACCTGTTGAGATACGCTCGAAAGCAGTCATGTCCGGTTAGGAACTGGCTAAGATAGAAATCTACCTCTCCGTGTTTCCGGTCCATCCATTTGTGGATATCCGGTATAAGTCGAAGGGTCCATCTTCCCTTTGAGGACTGGTTCCATCTCTCCTGCCATGCTCTAATGCTTCGCTGTCTTTCTTCCAGCTTGATATTTTTGACTGACGCTTGTGGCTCCTGAATTTTGGCGTCGTAGGTCCTTTGTAGCTCGATAGCCAAGATATCCGCTGGTAGCATTCCCGCGATGACACATACTGCCTCGTCTGACACCATACGAAAGGCACAGCATACTCTCAGCGCACATAGTCTGTTGACAGAGTTTATCCTTCTTGCGTAGGTCTTTTTCATCATAGCTTTGGCCCATATGCGTGCCGCATACATAGGGATGGACTGCACCACCCTTGATAGAATAAGTCTCCTTTGTTGCCTAGGTCCTCCAATATTTATCATTATTCTTGATAAGGCACCGCTCACCCGAGCCGCTTTGTCACACGTTCTTTCAAGGTGCTCCTTGTAAGTGAGCCTCGCGTCGATCATCACACCTAGGTATTTGATAACCGATTTTGAAGTCGTATTATGATCTCCTACTCTGATGGTGATTTCTTCTCTTTTCTTGCGGCTGCTTACCAATACTGCCTCTATCTTATGTTCGGCGAGCTCTAACCCGACTGCTATTCAGACCTATAAGTTTGACATCCTTCTTACTGAAAAGTATGGAGAGACTGGTAGAATTTCACGTGCGCAAAGTTGCTTTGAAACTGCATCCACTATCGGAGATGCAGCATGCCTATCAGCGTGGGAAATCCTGTGAGACCGCACTTCAAAATCTAGTGGCCAGAATTGAATGCGCGCTTGATAGGAGAGAATACGCGATGGGTATCTTCATCGACATTGAGGGTGCTTTTGACAATGCGACTTTTGACTGCATGTGCGACTCTGCCAGACAACACGGGGTAGATGAAACATTAGTGTTGTGGATTAAAGCAATGCTAATGAATAGAACGTTGGTAGTGGATGCGGATTGTGGCCAATATGTTATGACAGGGGTAAACAGGGGCTGTCCACAAGGTGGCGTTCTGTCTCCATTGTTATGGTGCATGGTGGTCGACTCTCTGTTGAACACTGTAAATAGTTCTAACGTCTACGCTCAGGCATATGCGGATGATGTCGCCGTACTTTCTGTCGGGCCATGCCTGGCGACGGTCTGTGCTAACGCGCAGGCGGCGCTGGACATGATCGATGAATGGTGTACTAGGAGTGGGCTTCCGGTGAATCCTCTTAAGACTGGGGTTGTTCTTTTTACGAGAAGGAGGATTTTGACCGGTCTGACTCAGCCAGTACTAAAAGGCGTCACCATTCGCATTTCCAATGAAGCCAAATATCTGGGAGTGATTTTAGATAAGAAACTTCATTGGTCCAAACACGTCGAGTCGAAAACATCCAAGGCGCTCTCAGTCTTCTGGCAGTGTAAGGGTGCTTTTGGCAAGACTTGGGGCTTATCACCGAATAAGGTTCTCTGGATCTGCACGGCTATGATAAGACCATTCCTCGCATATGCGTCGGTTGTTTGGTGGAAGGGGCTCTCGCGTAAATATGTGGTTGCCTTTTGTGTGAAACTCCAAAGAACGGCTTGTCTCGGCTGCTCGGGAGCTTTCCCGAGTACGCCTGGCTCTGCTCTAGACGCTTTGCTGAACTTACCTCCCCTTGATACTTATATCATGGGTTGCACTATCAAAGCCATCCATCGTCTTAGGCGAGGCGGTTTTTGGTATACTCCACACTGGAACTTTGATGAACTTGCGCGACACTTATCTTACGACTCCTGTCTTATAGATATGCCGTCTGATGCAATGACACCAGAACTCCAGCTGATGCGCAAATTCAGAGTCGACTTTCCTTGTGTCCAGGACTGGCTTCGGTCAGAGTCTGAGCCGGGAATGGAATGTAGTCGTATTTTCACGGATGGTTCCAAAACCAGTCAAGGGTCTGGCGCTAGGGTCTTCGTGGAAGTCGACAACATTAGACTTCACTTCGCGTTAGGCAAATATGCGTCTGTTTTCCAAGCGGAAACTTATGCAATCCTAATGGCCATGAACTATGTTGTGAAGAACAGGTGGAAGGGACGTAGCATTTGTGTCTGTAGTGACAGTCAGGCTGCGCTTAAGGCCTTGCTTAACCCTTTAACCACTTCCAAAATAGTTCGTGAAACCAAAAACTCTTTGAACTCGGTCGCAAGGCTGAATTCTCTGTCTCTTATCTGGGTCCCAGGTCACACTGGGATCTTGGGGAACGAGATCTCCGATGAGATTGCTAGACAAGGCTCAGAGGAGGCTTTCTCAGGTCCCGAACCCGCGTTGGGTCTTCCAGCGTCCTGGGTTAGGGCTTCCATTGACGATTGGGTCTCTCACGAACACAATTGTGTGTGGCATGACTCTCCAGGTTGCAGGTTGACTAAACGCATGCTCCCGGACGCCTGTAAGAAATCAGCGGCATTCTTGCTGTCTCTCAGCAGAAAAGACTGTAGACAACTTATCGGCGTCTTGACAGGCCACTTCGCTTTTGCCAAGCACCTTAACGTGTTAGGCTAAGTGACACTACAATCTGCGACGCTTGTGGAGAGAGCGACGACACCGCGGAACATTATCTCTGTGAGTGTCCGGCCTTTGCTCGTATCAGGTGGCAGATCTTCGGTGCGGATGTGGTGAGTGCTGGTACTGTAAGCTCCTCATCACTGAAGTGCTTGCTTGGCTTTCTTCGAAAGTCAAGGAAATTCCAATAAAATGGGTAAATCAGGGTTTGCTCTCTGGCAGTACAATGGACCAGTTGTGTCTGAGTGCTCCAGTCGAGTGTTTCCTATCCCGACAAAAAAAAAAAAAAAACCCGACTGCTGTCATCCACCGTTTGACTTTTCGGATACATTCATTTGCAGTATCCTCTATTTCTTCTAGATGTTTTGCAACCACGACAATTGCAATATCATCGGCAAAGCCTATGATTTTTGCCTCATTTGCGATTCCAATCTTCGAATCTAACCCCGAGGGACGACGCAGTAGAGGGAATTATCGCCGTAGGTGGCGCGCACAAGTTCAAGGGGACCTCGACCAACTTGGAGTGCGCAACTGGAGGCAATTAGCTAAAGACCGAGCTAAATGGAGAGGCTTGTTGGTTGAGGCCCAGGTTCACCCCGAACTGTAGCGCCACCTAAGTAAGTAAGTAAGATTCCAAGCCTTAGAACCCCATCATACATAATGTTCCAAAGGATAGGGCCTAATACCGATCCTTGTGGAACCCCGCCAGATATGTGGTACTGCTTTACTCCATCGTCGGTATCGAAGAGCAGAAACCGTTTCTCGAGGTAGCTCAGTATTATTTTAATTAAGAACCATGGCACCATCATTGACCTAAGCGATTGCACTATGAGTCCCCAATTCGCAGAATTGAACGCGTTTTTGACGTCCAATGTTATTACGGCACCGTATTTCTTTGCACCGCCTCTCCATCTCCTGCCCTGAATAGCTTCTTCCAAGGTTGTAGTTAGGCTTCTTATTGCGTCTACTGTGGAACGAGTTTTCCTAAAACCATACTGTTGGTTGGAGAGTCCCCCGGCTTCATCAATTGCCACTTCTAATCGGTTGCATATGATTCGCTCCAGTATTTTACCCATTGTGTCTAACAGGCATATGGGACGGTATGACGAGGGTTCGTCTGGTGGTTTTTTTCCTTTAGACAGCAGCACTAGACGTTGCTTTTTCCATTGGTCTGGAAAAACTCCTTCTGTTAGACACTTGTTGTACAGTTCCACAAATGGTTGCGTATTTGTTTTAATGGCTAATGTAAGTGCCTTGTTCGGTACGCCATCCAATCCAGGTGACTTGGTATCCTCGAATCCTCTGCATACATCCAGGAGTTCCCTTTGCGTGACAGTTGGGATGTCCTGTACTTCCGGAGGTGGCTCTATACGCTCTGCTGGTGTTTGAGGGGGGGAACAACCCCGATACAATTTTCTACATAAGGAGAGGGCATGAGGGGGAGGGTGCCCTAGTGCCTTTGAGTTTTGCCATTACTGTTCTATAGGCGGTGCCCCAAGGATTTACATCTGCTTGCTCGCAGAGTTGCTTAAAGCTATTGCTCTTACTTCTGCGGATGGCTAGTTTTAGCTCTCTTCGCCTATCTTTGAATTGCACCCGTAGGTCCTGATGTGTGGTCAAACCTCTGGATCGCTGGAATAGTCTTCTGGCTCTATGGCACTTGCTGATTAGCTCTGCTATCTCTTGGTTCCACCAGTATACTGGTGGCCGGCGATTTGTTGACGTTTTCCGGGCCATGGATGCGTCGCAAGCCCTGGTAACTTGTTTGGTAACCTCAGCGGCCATAGCGTTTGCTGTTCCTGGGCTTATTGTTGACTCTGCAAAAATCAGCGTAAAAGTGTCTTTGTCCATGGTGCTTATTTTCCACCCCATTCGTTGTGCCTTCTTTGGGCGTTCCTGGGTTGTTCTCCTAGGTTGTACTTCAAACAGGATGGCAAGGTGGTCGCTGTGAGTATACTGATTACTGACTCTCCAGTTGGCGCCTCTCGATAAGGAACTAGTTGCAAAGGTAATATCAACTATGGAGCCTACACCATTTCTACTAAAAGTGTGCTCACTTCCTGTATTTAGCAATATTAGGTCTAGTGACGATACGGCTTCTAGGAGAGCTTCTCCCCTTCTATTGGTCCGTGCGCTGCCCCAATCAGTGGCCCATGCATTGAAGTCTCCAGCTATAATCGTTGGGCTACGACCTCTAGCATCATCCACGAGCCTATCAAGCATACTTTGGAACTCCTCAATGGTGTTGTTTGGAGATGCATAACAGCTATAGACATGTACTCCTTTGACCTTTGCTCGCACGAAGCCTGTTCCGGGTGTCATAATTTTTTCTTCAAAGGCGCAATCTCCACAGGCCCAAATAGCAGCTCTTTTTGAGTCATCCGCAGCCCAAACTGTATCATCGAGATTTTTGTACTGCTCGCATAATACGGCAACATCTATCTTTAACTCGCGAACGGTTTGTGTCAAGATGTCCTGTGCCGCTTCGCAGTGGTTTAAGTTTAGTTGCAGCACTTTCATATTCTTCTTGCGACTTTTGCAGCTTCTTGGTATACCGGGCATACTATGCTTCCTGCCGCGTGTTTGATGTTGCTACTTCCCTTTTCTTCGCAAAGGACGCGCCTTGCATTATTGCTGCAGTTCTTGGATATATGGCCTTTCTGTCCACACCTAACGCAATCCTCACTCCTATCCAACGTGTTTTTACACGCCTTTGCTAGGTGCCCGAAGTTAAGACACCTAAAACATCGCAGCGGTATTATTTTCTCCCGTATTCGGCATACCGTCCATCCGATTTTTATTTTTCCAACCTCCAGAACTTTTTTGGCAGTATTTATCGGGAGGCTAATGACGGCAGTTTGCGTTCCTGCATAGGCTGTCCTCATAGATTTGATGGATGAGATCTCTATGCCTTGTGCTTCCTCGAACTGCTCGGACAGAGCTTGGCAGATCTCTTCCTTTGTGGTGACGCCATCTAGGTCTTTGCACTCAATGAGCACCTCTTGCGTTAGGGATCTCACTTCCGCTATTTCACCGAGAACTTTTCCCACTTTACTTTGGTGTTCGGATGTTCTTCCATCAGCTGCTTTCTTGAGCTCAAGCAGTAGCTCTCCCTTTGCTGTCCTTCTTATGCGGGTTACATCACACCCTAATCCATTCAATTCGGGGTTGGTCTTCACCTTTCGGAGTATGTCGCAATAGGAAATTTCTCCGATCTTTTTAATCACCAGTGCGTCAGGCTTAGCATATATCTTGCCTCGACTTTTTTCTACTCTTGTCCAAACGACTTTATTAGTAGTTTCTGCACCTGGTTCTTCGATCCGGGGTTTCACTGTCTGTCCATGGTTTTTCCCTGTGGCCTTTTTTTTTTTTTTTTTTTTTTTTTTTTTCTCTTTTTGGTCCTTATGCACGATTTGTTTCACCTCCATTTCCGTTTTTTCCGCAACAATTTCGGCGTATGACGGTGTGGAGGGTTCTTCGTTATTTGGAGTTCTCGTCTTTTTTCGCTTGGGGTCTGGCAGTTGTTCCAACGAAGAAGGGAAAGCCAACTCACTCATTTCTGGAGAGTGGATGGTTTGAGTGGCTTTAGACACTCTGCTGCATACCATTTTATCTATTTCGCAATCTACTGCGCAGCTGTAGTGTTTGCGAATTGCACTAGCCAGTTTCCTAATCTCATTATGTACATTGTTTTTTCCCTTAATGAATTCCATCAGTGCCGAGATGTGCTTTCCCAGGGAATGCATGGCTTCACGTTTTTCTCTCTCTTCGCTGGTTTCTTTGGCCTTTGCTTCCGTGTTGGTTTCGGACTTCAGACTACCAGTTTCTATTTCACTGGGGAGAGATTTCGACGGCATTTGCGAGGTTGTCTGTTCATTTATTGCTTCAGACGGCACCTCCGCATTTGTGTTCTCTTCTTGCGTCGGTCCATCCGTTATTTTTAACGGCGGTGATCGCATCAGTACCGAGCTTCTCCTGAACGGATTTTCCTCTGTACTTTCGTCTCCTGAGTTTTGTACTTTTTTTTTCTGTTTTATTTGTATTTGTTTTTGTTTGATTCATATTTGGATCCCACGAGTATGGGGGAAAGAAAGGTCCACCACGTCAGAGACCCCTGTAATGTGGTAAGGCTATATTACAACCAGAGGGCACCAGTTATCTGGAGGGCTCCGTTAGCGATGCTGTATGGGTTTTACGTCCCCAGCACCATTCAGGCCTCGGTACGGGTCGCATAACGCCTTGCCTTAGGGACAGGATGCTTATTTACGGGCGGCATCTACTCGCCCTATCACAAAAATTTTACTGGGCTTATGCGTTATTTCCGCACACCCTCCGTTTTTGCCGCTTTTGGTCGGGGACTGCTTATTGGTTATTCGCAGCTAACCTACATATCTGTAGGCCGTTCAGCTATCCGCCACCATGCTGACCCCCCCGGTAGCCTAAGCTCAGCCCTGGGAGGTGATCCAATGCCGAATCAATGGAGGGAAAGTTACCTTCTCCCTGTATACAAAGGGAAGGGTGCTACACGAAACTGTGATAACTACCGTTCGATCAAGCTGATGTCACACACCATGAAGATCGTTGAGCGGGTATTAGGTGGCCGACTGCGAAAAATAATACGGCTATCTGATGATCAGTGCGGGTTTGTCTCGGGTAAATCAACCACAGATGCAATCCAAAGTATAAGGATCATAATGGAAAAACATCGTGATTCCTTAAGGGATTTGCATATTGTATTGGTTGACTTTGAAAAGGCATTCGACAGACAACCACGAGATCTGATATGGGTGGCGCTAAGACATCGAGGGGTTCCAGAAACCTATGTACAGATGATCATGGACATGTACGAAGGAGCAAAGACAAGAGTAAGATGCCCCGCTGGAGTAACCGAAGAGTTCCCAATCAAAGTCGGGGTGTACCAGGGAAGCGTTTTAAGTCCTTTGCTCTTTATTACAGTCCTTGATTATCTGCTTGAAGGTAAAGTGATGGACCCCAAGGTACATCAGTTATTCTTTGGTGACGATGGAGCCATCATAAGTGAGGATCCTACATCCCTGCAACGAGCACTTGATGCGTGTGTGGACGTTTTGGAGGGAAATGGGTACCGCATTAGTTCAAAAAAGACAGAGTACTTGTGCTGCCCGTTCTCTGATCCACTCAGGCCTATTCCAGACATTTATTTGAATGGAACAGTGCTTTCCAAGTGCGAAAAGTTCAAATATCTGGGATCTATGATCAATAGCAAAGTAACTTGTGATGACGACATCAATCATCGTGTAAGCGTAGGGTGGATGAAGTGGCGAGAAAATTCCGCTATCTTCTGTGACAGAAAAATGCCACCTAAGTTGAAAGGAAGGCTCTACACCGCAGTTGTACGTCCAGCGCTGTACAAAAAGTATGAGAGTAAATTAGCGGCAGCTGAGATGAGATGCTTCGCATGACAGCAGGAGTGACAAAGCTTGATCAAATAAGAAGTTCGAAGAAGAGATCATTTGAACCCTGTTAAGAAGGCAATATCAATGCACGTTCCAAAGACATCGCGATGTAGGAAGGGCAGGCCTATAAACGCCTGGATCAGACAAATGCGACGAAATCGGCATTTCATTGGCCTCAGTAACCGAGCGATCCAAAATCGGCAGGCCTGCCGATATTTCTGAGGTCAAATAGGCAAACCCCACATGCGGATTGGGAACCTGCATTGCGATTGATCGGAAAACTACTGACTGCTCAAAACTTGGCTTGGGCCAGTAGCGCAACAATCAAGTTCGTGATGAAGTGCTTACTTTACCTCCTAGTGGTGGTCCCCGGGCAACTATACGTATAAACCCTTATACGTATAGGCCAAAATTGTAAGTGCGGGTTGTCTAGGGCCTTGATTCTAAGCTAGGTAACGTGGGCCAGAAACCGGCGTTACCGAGTATCTATTGCCCGCTACGGAAACCGACACTATGCCTCGGATAAGAAATGATCACATGTTGACGGCTTTTGGCTATTGTACCCGGACAAAGATAGGTTTCTGGAATGTAAAGACGCTCCTCGACTCGGGAAGAGAAGGTCCTTACAATGCCAGATTCCTCCAATTGGAAAACGAATTCATGCGATATAAACTGGACATTTTGGGGGTAAGTGAAGCGGGCAAGTACCAGTCTCCAACGCGTAACACTGTACTACTCTATTCTGGAAGACCATCCGGAAGTCCGCGGGAATATGGAGTCGGACAACTGCTAACAACAACAGCACGCAAGGGCCTGATTTCCTGGCAGCCTCATGGTGATAGGATTTTTACGGCCAGATTCCGGACTGGAGTACGACGCGTCACCATCATACAGTGTTACGCCCCAACGAATAGTTCGTCTGAGGACGAAAAGGAGAGCTTCTACAATCTCTTAAGCGCCGTCTTCAACACAACACCAAATGGAGACATTGTCATAGTGATGGGGGATTTGAATGCCAAGGTAGGCAGCGACAACGAATGGCTCAAACATGTAATCGGGAAGCATGGACTAGGCAACCGCAATGACAACGGCGAAGGGTTTGTGGATTTCTGCAGTGCCAACCGCCTTGTGATAGGTGGCACCATGTTTGAGCACAAGACCTGCCACAAAGTCAGCTGGGTTTTCAATGACAGGCAAGCAACCTCCAACCAAATTGACCATTTTGCTATCAGCCGCCGCTTTAGAAGTAGTCTCCTGGACGTCCGAAACAGGCGAGGGGCAGATGTGGGGATAGTACGTGATCACCATCTTATGATAGCTATTCTCCAACTACGCACTGCTGCAGTTCGAAGATCCCACGACAACACAAGAATGCCTAGGTTCAACATCGATAGACTTAGTGATCCCTCAGTGCGCCAACAATTAAGGGAGCACTTTTCGCAAGGTGTGGAAGCAATCAGCAGCTCAATGCCCGCAACCATCCAAGACCATTGGTGTGCTGTGAAAAATGTTTTTACATCTGGTGCTGAAAGAATTGTCGGTCGATCGCAGGGAAGACATAGGGCGTGGGTTTCCGAGGATACCTGGAGACGGATTGACGAACGAAAACAGCTGAAAGCTCGCGTTGCAGCTACCCCAGCAGCAGGGAGAAGCGAGCTAGAGTCCCTATATCGCATGAAGATGAGAGAAGTTCAGCGTAGCGTACGACGTGACAAGCGCAACTACATCAATGCGCTGGCTACAGAAGCAGAATAAGCTGCACGTAGGTGTGACAGCAGGACCGTCTACAGAATCACGAAAGAGCTGACAGGTGGTCGCAGCTCCAGCCAATACACAGTGAAAAGCCTGAATGGCTCCTTGCTCATTTCGGATGAGGACCAGCTCAAGAGATAGAAAGAGCATTTTGCTACGGCTTTGAACCGTGTATTCGCTAGCGATATGCTCCCAAATCAGACTGAGATGCCCGAGGTGAGAAGTACCCGAATACGCACCACGACTCCTAGTAAAGATGAGATCATTACCGCGATCAAGGCACTCAAAACCAACAAGGCGGTAGGCCTTGACGGTATTCCAGCAGAGCTCTTACGAGCAACGCCAACAACTTCGGCTGAGCTTCTGCTTCCGCTCATAGATAGAGCTTGGGAAGCTGAGAGCTTTCCTAGCGAGTGGAAAAAGGGAATGATCGTCAAGCTTCCTAAGAAAGGAAATTTAATGGAGTGCGGAAACTGGAGGGGTATCTGCGTGCTGCCTGCTGTAGCTAAGATAATAGCTAAAATCATCTTTGAGCGAATCAAACAACATCTCGAAGACACACTCGATGCCGAACAAGCAGGTTTCCAGTCTGGATCCTCCTGTGCCGACCACATCAACACCCTGCGGATTATCATCGAACAGTGTGTTGAATATCGATCGCCACTGCACCTGCTGTTCATCGATTTTGAGAAGGCGTTCGATAGTGTCAACAGGGAGTTTATTTGGCGTGCCTTACGCAGGAGAGGCATTCCTGATTAACTAATTGCTATTATCAAAGCTACATATGAAGGCTCCAAATGTCACGTTCTGCACAGGGGAAGGTTGTCTAAGGAATTTGAGATCCAAAGTGGGGTAAGACAAGGCTGTATCCTTTCACCAATATTATTCCTATTGGTGATTAGCGATGTGCTTCATGCAGCTTTGTCGACGGGAAACGGAGGCATTCGATGGACTCTTACATCTCAGCTGAAGCATTTTGACTACGCAGACGATGTATGCTTACTCTCCCACAGAATTATGGACCTCCACCAAATGACAGCAGATGTGGAGAGGGAGGCAGGTGACGTCGGGCTGAAAATTAATACGGCAAAAACTAAAATTATCAGCCTTGGAACAAACTCATCGGCTCAAATATGCATTGCTGGACAACCGGTAGAGAGAGTAGACGATTTCCAGTATCTTGGGAGTATTGTCTCGACCGATGGTGGAACCGAACTGGATATAGCCAACAGGATCGCCAAAGCAAAGTCCGCGTTCGGGATGTTGTCCAAAATATGGCGAAGCAATGCAATCAGTTTGAGCACCAAAATAAGACTGTTCCGCTCCAACGTTGATTCCGTGCTGCTATATGATTGCAGCACGTGGAGAGTGACCACTACTATCACCAGAAAGCTGCAAACGTTCGTTAATAGGTGTCTGCGCAATATCTTAAGGATTTTCTGGCCCAATCGTATCTCTAACGAACACCTTTACGAGAGAACGGGTCAGGGACCAATAGGCACAACTATCCAACGGCGGAAGTGGCAGTGGATTGGTCACACGTTCCGAAAGGGTGACAGCTCCATAGCGAACCATGCTATGCAATGGAACCCTCTAACTCAGGATGGCAGAAGACCTGGCGGTCCGAGGAGAACATGGCGCAGAACAGTCGAGAAGGAGGCGCGGCAGTTAGGGAAAAGTTGGAGAGAACTCAGACACATTGCCAGAAACCGTACACGATGGCGCGTGTACAATTTTAATCACCCAAGAAGAGAAGGGACAACAAATTTTAGACAGGAATCAATGAACGTAGACAATTCTAGGCAGTATAGGCAAAACACTAGGTACCAACCTCACCACACACCAATGGAGGTTGACCCATCTGCACAAACCCGAAATGGAAGAGCACGACCCGAGGAATTATTCTCATATGAAAATTTTCAGGAGGAAGGCCTAACAAGCAATCCCAAATAAAAACACTCCCTTACGTTAACATAAAAACCCCAAACAAAACGCTTAAATTACTTATAGATACTGGTACTTCGAGCTCACTTCTAAGCCCAGGTTTAATTCAATCCCATCATAAGATAAAAATTCAACCAATGTCAATTAAAGCCTTAGGGAATTCTACTGTTATAAATGAAAAAGTAGAAACATATTTATTTAAAGACTTCGGAGAAAATCCTCCACCAATTACATTCTATTTGTTCGAATTTCACAAATATTTCGACGGACTCATTGGACATGATATCTTGTCAAAGTGTGAAATGCAAATAGATTTTAATAAAAATATAATTAAAAGGAACGGAAATCTATCTCGAAATACTTGTGGATAAGGAATATGGAGAGATTCTCTTGGAAGAACAAGTAATCGATAATACCCGAATACTAGGCGGACTATATGAAGCAAATAATTGGAAACTTACTTACTTAGATGGCGCTACAGTCCGGGGTGGACCTGGGCCTCAACCAACAAACCTCTCCAGCCAGCACGGTTACGAGCCAGCTGCCTCCAGTTGCGCACGCCAAGTTGGTGTAGGTCCCCCCCCCCCCCACTTGTTTGCGCCACCTACCGCGAGGTCGTCCTCTACTGCGCCGTCCGTCCGGGGTGGATTCGAAAACTTTCTTAACGGGAAGGTTGGGCTCCATCCGCTCTAAATGACCCAGCTATCTTAGTCGCTGTATGTGAACTCTTCTGGCTAAGTCGATGTCCTTGTTCAGGCCGCATAGTTCGGCATTGTACTTTCTCCTCCACTCACCGTCTATGCAGACGGGACCAAAGATCGCTCGAAGAACTTTTCTCTCGAAATAACCAAGGGCATCCTCATCCGGTTTTGTCAAAGCCCATGCCTCTGCGCCATACAGCAGGACTGGGATGATTAATGTCTTATAAAGAGTTACCTTAGTAGTTCGAGATAGGGCTTTGCTACTCAATTGCCGTTTTAGCCCATAGAAACAACGATTAGCAAGAGTAATTCTCGGTGTGATCTCTCCACTGATGTCATTTGCGGAGCTGACCATAGAGCTTAGGTAGACAAAATCCTTTACTACCTCAAAATTATATCTGTCTATTGTGGCGTTCTGTCCAAGACGCCGATGTTGGCTGTCCTTTTTTGTAGACAGCATATATTTTGTTTTGCTTTCATTGACCGCTAGACCCATCTTTGCTGCCTCGTTCTCTATACTCGTAAATGCCCCATTGACTGCCCGCTGAGTTCTTCCGATTATGTCAATGTCATCGGCATAAGCGAGTAGTTGTACAGACTTGAAGAAGATTGTACCTCCGGGGTTGGCTTGTGAGTTTCGTACAATTCTCTCAAGTACTATGTTAAAGAGATCGTATGATAGCGCGTCGCCTTGTCTAAAACCTTTCCTGACATCGAACGGTTCGGTGATGTTCTTACCGACTTTGATGGAGCAGCGAGAGTTCTCCATCGTCATTCTGCACAAACGGACGAGCTTGGCAAGGATGCCAAGACCCGACATGGCTCTGTATAACTCGTCTCTATACACGCTATCATAGGCAACTTTGAAATCGATAAAGAGGTGGTGCGTATTTCATTTTCATTTCATTTATTTCATTTATTTATAAAGAACCTTTTACATTGGACTTAAAAGTTAAAGTCTATAACAGTAAAAGTTAATAAATTTAAATTTCAGTAATTCATAATTTCATATTATCGGTTTTGCTTTCGTAAATTAAAATAAACTACACATGTTAACACTGGAGATATAAGTATTCGAAACACAGAGAGAGAAAAAGAAAGAAAAAGGAAAAAGATAAACTTTCTTATTATAAAATTCGTCTAA